>CAWVQM010000119.1:0-16075 GCA_963932345.1 Ophion ventricosus | reverse complement strand
CGCCATTCTACGCCCGGCATTCACCTACTATACACTCGTGACGGGGGCCCCCACAACCACGAGTCATCCATCCGAGTCATTCGAGTCATTCGTTGAGTGAGCCAAGCCAAGAAATCTAAGTTTCGAAAATTTAATATTAAAAAAAAAAAAAAAAAAAAAAAACAAATAAACAAACAAAAAACAGAGTCGTATTCTCTGGCGTCGTGTAGCGAGTGTGCGGCAAGTGTTGTGTAAGGAGCGTTAATCTTTGCATATAAAATTGTGCATCGTTTTAGTGAATTGTGACATTTTCTCGTTTCTACGCTGTGAAAAAAAAAAAAAAAAAAAAAAAAAAACAAAACGGTCTTACGGGCCTCGAGTGTGTCTCAACGAGCGTTTAAAAAAAAAAAAAAAAAATGATTATAAAATGGACTTTAATCGAATTTGTGCGCTGAGGTGACACGTTTTTTTTTTTTTTTTTTTTTTTTTTGTTCTTCATTCACGAGACTCGCGGATTTTCATCACACGAGACTTCTTTCATTGATATAATTGTATAGACTCGTGCGTGTGTATATTTGTGTATACGTCGAAGCCACAAGAGAGAGAGAGAGACAGAGAGAAACAAGTGTTATGTGATATCGGTGGTTTGAGCCTCCCCCTCCCAACCCCCCTCGCCACCCCCGCCCGCCCCTTGGCCACGAGCCCACACCGGTCGCGGAAAACCTGGATATTATGCGTCGCAAAGCCTCGTCAGTTTTCATACATTCGAGACGGTGAGGAAGATCGATCGATCGGAGGGGAAAAAAAAAAAAAAAAAAAAAAAACAAACTCCAGCATCGAAATCTCTCTCGAAAATTTTTTTCCACCCCCGCCACCCCCTTCTCGGCGATAGCCCCCCCCCCCCCTTTTTTTTTTTTTCTCAATATAATAGACACGAAAGTTGCAAGGGTAACGATGAAGGGCCCGAGGCTGTTTGTGCTTTTGATTAGCTTTGCGATAACGAGATCGAGCTTGCTCGGTGTCGAGCTTGACGAGACGGGCGAGGAATTCTTGAACGAATATCTTTCGCTGGACGAGAGACGATATCTCGCCGAGCTGCAAGAATTTCAGGACGCAGCTGTTGAGATTGATCTCATTGACAGCAAGAAACAACATCGACGACCGCATCAAGAGCCACGAGTACTTTATCAGATAGGGGTATGTTTTCGGTTTTGGTTTTGGTTTTTTTTATTATTTTTTTTGTTTTTTTTAAACGAATTTTTTTCTTTCTCGTCATTGTCGCGGAATCGAGGATGTTTCGAAATGTGTGAGAAGTGAGAATTTAATGAAATTTTTGTTGCGGGGGTTTTTTGGGTAAGTGTAAAAAACGGGGAGCTTTTTTGGGGGAGTGTGGGGGGGGGGGGGATGATTGGGTGAATTTTCGCACTGCGATGGTGCATTGTCTTAGGGTTCCAATTGGATTCTCATACTTGTTCCTAATTAGCGATAGGGATGGATTATTGCATTTGGTTTGCTGCATTGAGAGAAAAATTCTTTTGATATTCCAGATGCGTCTATTTGATTTTTTATTTTTTATTTTTTTAATTAACTAGATTTTTTTTTTGGCAAATCAAATTTTTCCTATTGCATTCCATTATTAATATTACTTATTTTCGATTAATTTCTTTATTCAATTGAAAATCTAATCTCACATTTATCCGATATATCGTGATTTGTCTTTATTCATTTAATTTAAATATATTTAACATTCGAAAAGAATAGCTTGAAGAAATTAAAAAAAAAAATATTTGAAATTTCAAATTTAATCCAAATAGATCCTATTTCAATTATTATTATTATTTCTTTTTGCCAGTGTGGCATTGATGTCTCAATAAAACTGATCGGTCCGCGTTGAGAAAAAAAAATTATCCAATCGTTTCTGCCGCAAGCAATCACGTGAACACAAAAAGCGAAAAATATTAGGTGAAGTAAAAAGTTCTGAGCGTTCTTTCGCTTTATTTCGACGATGAACTTAACTTTTGTCCATTTTGAAGGCAATTTCATAATTCCGCGATTGAAGAAGTCCTCGTGTCCCTGTTGGCAAAAACACTTGACCAGCTCATTTTAAGCCTCTCTTGAGGCCAGTTTTGTACCATCAAGAAAATTCTTGCAAATGCTTGAAAAGGTGATGATCGCTTGGTGGCAGGTCTGGACTTATACGGCGGGTGCGATAGAACCTCCCATCCAAGCTCTCGGAGCTTCTGGCGCGTCGTTAAAGATGTGTGCGGCCTGGCGTTGTCTCGCTGGAACACAACACCCTTCCTATTGGCCAATTCTGGCCGCTTCTGGTCGATCGCCTGCTTAAATCTGGTCATTTGTTGACAGTAGAGGTCCGAATTGAGTGTTTGGCCCGATGAGAGCAGCTCATAGTGGATGATTCCCTTCCAAACCCACCAACACACACAGCAAAACCTTCTTGGCCGTTAATCCGGGCTTGGCGATCGTTTGGGGCCGGCTCACCGCCATTGGACCACGATCTTTTACGGCTGTTGTTCTCGTATGTGAGCCATTTTTCATCGCCAGTCACCGTCCGCTTCAAAAATGGCTCGATTTCGTTACTTTTTGTCCATTTTGAAGGCAATTTTCACAATTCCGCGATTGAAGAAGTCCTCGTGTCCGTGTTGGCAAAAACACTTGACCAGCTCATTTTCACAAGCCTCTCTTGAGGCCAGTTTTGTACCATCAAGGAAATTCTTGCAAATGCTTGAAAAGGTGATGATCGCTTGGTGGCAGGTCTGGACTTATACGGCGGGTGCGATAGAACCTCCCATCCAAGCTCTCGGAGCTTCTGGCGCGTCGTTAAAGATGTGTGCGGCCTGGCGTTGTCTCGCTGGAACACAACACCCTTCCTATTGGCCAATTCTGGCCGCTTCTTGTCGATCGCCTGCTTAAATCTGGTCATTTGTTGACAGTAGAGGTCCGAATTGAGTGTTTGGCCCGATGGGAGCAGCTCATAGTGGATGATTCCCTTCCAAACCCACCAACACACACAGCAAAACCTTCTTGGCCGTTAATCCGGGCTTGGCGATCGTTTGGGGCCGGCTCACCGCCATTGGACCACGATCTTTTACGGCTGTTGTTCTCGTATGTGAGCCATTTTTCATCGCCAGTCACCGTCCGCTTAAAAAATGGCTCGATTTCGTTACTTTTTGTCCATTTTGAAGGCAATTTTCACAATTCCGCGATTGAAGAAGTCCTCGTGTCCGTGTTGGCAAAAACACTTGACCAGCTCATTTTCACAAGCTTCTCTTGAGGCCAGTTTTGTATCATCAAGAAAATTCTTGCAAATGCTTGAAAAGGTGATGATCGCTTGGTGGCAGGTCTGGACTTATACGGCGGGTGCGATAGAACCTCCTATCCAAGCTCTCGGAGCTTCTGGCGCGTCGTTAAAGATGTGTGCGGCCTGGCGTTGTCTCGATGGAACACAAGACCCTTCCTATTGGCCAATTCTGGCCGCTTCTTGTCGATCGCCTGCTTCAATCTGGTCATTTGTTGACAGTAGAGGTCCGAATTAAGTGTTTGACCCGATGGGAGCAGCTCATAGTGGATGATTCCCTTCCAAACCCACCAACACACACAGCAAAACCTTCTTGGCCGTTAATCCGGGCTTGGCGATCGTTTGGGGCCGGCTCACCGCCATTGGACCACGATCTTTTACGGCTGTTGTTCTCGTATGTGAGCCATTTTTCATCGCCAGTCACCGTCCGCTTAAAAAATGGCTCGATTTCGTTACTTTTTGTCCATTTTGAAGGCAATTTTCACAATTCCGCGATTGAAGAAGTCCTCGTGTCCGTGTTGGCAAAAACACTTGACCAGCTCATTTTCACAAGCTTCTCTTGAGGCCAGTTTTGTATCATCAAGAAAATTCTTGCAAATGCTTGAAAAGGTGATGATCGCTTGGTGGCAGGTCTGGACTTATACGGCGGGTGCGATAGAACCTCCTATCCAAGCTCTCGGAGCTTCTGGCGCGTCGTTAAAGATGTGTGCGGCCTGGCGTTGTCTCGATGGAACACAAGACCCTTCCTATTGGCCAATTCTGGCCGCTTCTTGTCGATCGCCTGCTTCAATCTGGTCATTTGTTGACAGTAGAGGTCCGAATTAAGTGTTTGACCCGATGGGAGCAGCTCATAGTGGATGATTCCCTTCCAAACCCACCAACACACACAGCAAAACCTTCTTGGCCGTTAATCCGGGCTTGGCGATCGTTTGGGGCCGGCTCACCGCCATTGGACCACGATCTTTTACGGCTGTTGTTCTCGTATGTGAGCCATTTTTCATCGCCAGTCACCGTCCGCTTAAAAAATGGCTCGATTTCGTTACTTTTTGTCCATTTTGAAGGCAATTTTCACAATTCCGCGATTGAAGAAGTCCTCGTGTCCGTGTTGGCAAAAACACTTGACCAGCTCATTTTCACAAGCTTCTCTTGAGGCCAGTTTTGTATCATCAAGAAAATTCTTGCAAATGCTTGAAAAGGTGATGATCGCTTGGTGGCAGGTCTGGACTTATACGGCGGGTGCGATAGAACCTCCTATCCAAGCTCTCGGAGCTTCTGGCGCGTCGTTAAAGATGTGTGCGGCCTGGCGTTGTCTCGATGGAACACAAGACCCTTCCTATTGGCCAATTCTGGCCGCTTCTTGTCGATCGCCTGCTTCAATCTGGTCATTTGTTGACAGTAGAGGTCCGAATTAAGTGTTTGACCCGATGGGAGCAGCTCATAGTGGATGATTCCCTTCCAAACCCACCAACACACACAGCAAAACCTTCTTGGCCGTTAATCCGGGCTTGGCGATCGTTTGGGGCCGGCTCACCGCCATTGGACCACGATCTTTTACGGCTGTTGTTCTCGTATGTGAGCCATTTTTCATCGCCAGTCACCGTCCGCTTAAAAAATGGCTCGATTTCGTTACTTTTTGTCCATTTTGAAGGCAATTTTCACAATTCCGCGATTGAAGAAGTCCTCGTGTCCGTGTTGGCAAAAACACTTGACCAGCTCATTTTCACAAGCTTCTCTTGAGGCCAGTTTTGTATCATCAAGAAAATTCTTGCAAATGCTTGAAAAGGTGATGATCGCTTGGTGGCAGGTCTGGACTTATACGGCGGGTGCGATAGAACCTCCTATCCAAGCTCTCGGAGCTTCTGGCGCGTCGTTAAAGATGTGTGCGGCCTGGCGTTGTCTCGATGGAACACAAGACCCTTCCTATTGGCCAATTCTGGCCGCTTCTTGTCGATCGCCTGCTTCAATCTGGTCATTTGTTGACAGTAGAGGTCCGAATTAAGTGTTTGACCCGATGGGAGCAGCTCATAGTGGATGATTCCCTTCCAAACCCACCAACACACACAGCAAAACCTTCTTGGCCGTTAATCCGGGCTTGGCGATCGTTTGGGGCCGGCTCACCGCCATTGGACCACGATCTTTTACGGCTGTTGTTCTCGTATGTGAGCCATTTTTCATCGTCAGTCACCGTCCGCTTAAAAAATGGCTCGATTTCGTTACTTTTTGTCCATTTTGAAGGCAATTTTCACAATTCCGCGATTGAAGAAGTCCTCGTGTCCGTGTTGGCAAAAACACTTGACCAGCTCATTTTCACAAGCTTCTCTTGAGGCCAGTTTTGTACCATCAAGAAAATTCTTGCAAATGCTTGAAAAGGTGATGATCGCTTGGTGGCAGGTCTGGACTTATACGGCGGGTGCGATAGAACCTCCTATCCAAGCTCTCGGAGCTTCTGGCGCGTCGTTAAAGATGTGTGCGGCCTGGCGTTGTCTCGATGGAACACAAGACCCTTCCTATTGGCCAATTCTGGCCGCTTCTTGTCGATCGCCTGCTTCAATCTGGTCATTTGTTGACAGTAGAGGTCCGAATTAAGTGTTTGACCCGATGGGAGCAGCTCATAGTGGATGATTCCCTTCCAAACCCACCAACACACACAGCAAAACCTTCTTGGCCGTTAATCCGGGCTTGGCGATCGTTTGGGGCCGGCTCACCGCCATTGGACCACGATCTTTTACGGCTGTTGTTCTCGTATGTGAGCCATTTTTCATCGTCAGTCACCGTCCGCTTAAAAAATGGCTCGATTTCGTTACTTTTTGTCCATTTTGAAGGCAATTTTCACAATTCCGCGATTGAAGAAGTCCTCGTGTCCGTGTTGGCAAAAACACTTGACCAGCTCATTTTCACAAGCTTCTCTTGAGGCCAGTTTTGTACCATCAAGAAAATTCTTGCAAATGCTTGAAAAGGTGATGATCGCTTGGTGGCAGGTCTGGACTTATACGGCGGGTGCGATAGAACCTCCCATCCAAGCTCTCGGAGCTTCTGGCGCGTCGTTAAAGATGTGTGCGGCCTGGCGGTCCGAATTGAGTGTTTGGCCCGATGGGAGCAGCTCATAGTGGATGATTCCCTTCCAAACCCACCAACACACACAGCAAAACCTTCTTGGCCGTTAATCCGGGCTTGGCGATCGTTTGGGGCCGGCTCACCGCCATTGGACCACGATCTTTTACGGCTGTTGTTCTCGTATGTGAGCCATTTTTCATCGCCAGTCACCGTCCGCTTCAAAAATGGCTCGATTCCGTTACGTTTCAGCAAAGAATCGCAGGCATCAATTCGGTCCAAAAGGTTCTTTTGCGTCAATTCGCGTGGCACCCCATACATCGAGCTTCTTCTTGAGACCAGCCTTATGCAAATCTTTTCCAAACGGTTTTCTCGCTAATCTTCAGTTACTGGGCAATGGAATAAGTGCTCGCATGCCGGTCCGACTCGACGATTTCCATGATTTTATCGACATTTTCGACGATTGGCCTATCAGAGCGTGCCGCATCTTCGACGTCCATATTTACCAGAACGGAATCGTTGGAAACCACCGCTTTGCTGTTGCATTCGATACCGTATTGGCTCCATAAACAGCACAAATTTTTTTGGCCGCCTGCTTCGCCTTTTCACCTTGGTCGTCGTGCTACTGAAGAATGTATCGAATTTTCTCTTTTTTTACGTCCATTTTTGGAACGCTGTAACACACAACTGGCTTCACCAAACACACAAAACTGTCAAAGAACTTTTTTTTCAAGCGTAATGTCACCTTTAAATCGCCGTATAGTACGACCCGATTCGACGTATAACATCGTGAGATATGGCTCACTAAAGACATCCAACGGAAAACGCTCAGAACTTTTTTACTTCACCCAATATAAAAAAAAAAATTTTAAACTGCACACTCAATTCGATCACGCACAATTCGTACATTTTTTTTTATTATCAGTGTCATTGCATCCTATTATTACTTTATTACTTATTGTTATTACATCTTATTATTGTTCGTTGCTTCTTTCTTTTATTTTCAAAACATTATTATTCAATCTCGTGAAAGTCGTTGAAGCTGATGTTTCATTGTATAAATTTGATACCGCCCGCACCTCGTGCTCCGACGACACGCCGACTAGCCAACTCGTGTCTCCCGCGCCTTTTTTAGCCTTTAACGACTCTCGACACTCGGTGCTTATACACAGAGCGCTATGTAACACGCATAACTTATAGCGTACGCATTTGCCGCCCACGAATTCTCACGTGTTCGAACATTTACATTTCCAATGATAAAAACAACAACAACAACAACAACAACAATATAATATTAGGACTAGGAATTTATTCGTAGCGTTTTTTTTTTAATGAAAAAAAAATATATATTTTAAATAAAAATAAAAAAAAATACATTAATGAAAGTATTGCCCATCGCTTTCTACTACTTTTGATCATCATTCGGGCCAGAGTTGTGAATAATGCATTATTTTGATAATGCATTACTGTATACATTACAAATGACAAAAGTAATATGTAATGGATATACGTTTCATTACAAATGACAAAAGTAATGTGTAATGGATATACGTTCCATTACAAATGACAAAAGTAATGTGTAATGGACATATGTTCCATTACAAATGACAAAAGTAATGTGTAATGGATGTGTGTTCAATTACAAATAAGAAAAGTAATGTGCAATGAATGCATGTTCCGTTACAAATTACAAAAAGTAATGTGTAATGGTTGGATGATCCATTAAAAATTTCATAAAGTAATGTGTAATGGACGCATGTTCCATTACAAATTGAAAAAGTAATGTATGATTAATGAGTGCTTCATTACAAAATACAATTACAATAAGGTAATTCGTAGCGGAGAATATTTCATCACAAATGGAGAATATTCCATCGCAAGAAAAACGAATTTACTTAAAACAAATTTCAATGAGCGAAATAAAATAATCAGATGGCAATGTGCAAATTTCTAATGTGAGCACGGCAATTTTTCTATTTGTAATGGAATATTCACCACTACAAATTACTTTTTATCAATTGTAGTTTGTAATGGAACATGCATCCATTACAAATTACTTTTTGAAATTTGTAATGGAACGTGCATCCATTACTCATTACTTTTTGAAATTTGTAATGGATCGTGCAACCATTACACATTACTTTTTGAAATTTGTAATGGATCATGCAACCATTGCACATTACTTTTTGAAATTTGTAATGGATCATGCAACCATTACACACTACTTTTCTCATTTGTAATGGAACACACATACATTACACGTTACTTTTGTAATTTGTAATGGAGAACTTATCCAATACACATTATTTAAAGTAATGAGTAATGCATTATTTTAAAATTACTATTTTCACAACTCTGGTTTTGAATATGGCTACGCGGCTCTTCTACCCTCCGAGTCGTGACATTAGCCAAACTTTTTATTTTAAATCATTTCCATCACGGCTTCGGCATGGTAATACAATCTACGTTTTTTTTTTGTTTTTTTTTTTTGATTCAAGAAATTTGATGAGAAGACAGCCGTTCGTCTAAAAATTTCACATTGTCTGGTTAAATTTCGTGAAATTCTGAAGAGCCGTTTAGGAAATCTATCCCGATCTGACATACCGGCGGAGCCGGGGCACCGTTCCGTCTTAAATATATTAAGTGTTGGAATTAATTCGCAGCGTTTTACAAGAGATGGCGCAGATAGCACAGTATTTCGTTGTTACCGACAGTAATGTATTAATCGTGAAACCGCTATCATTGAATGCCATTTGCTGTACATAACCTCTCGTTGAAACGTAAATAACAAGTCTTTATAATTTATTGAATATGTCAACGTTTGTGCCGAATAAAGTGGTTTTTGCGGTAATGCATTATCAAAATAATGCATTATTCACAACTCTGTTCAAACACACACATTTTCGCACCTGAATCATTCGATTCCGTCACATATATCAGGAAATCCGTGGGAATCTATAATACCCGAGCAGAAATCTAATCAGGCTGCCTGAGGATCCATCAGGGCCGGATCAGGGATCAATAAGGCGCCCTGATCAGGTACGCCTGATTTGAGCCAGACAGGGGCCTGAGCAGGGATCAATAAGGCGCCCTGATCAGGCACGACTGATTTGCGCCAGACAGGGGCCTGAGCAGGGATCAATAAGGCGCCCTGATCAGGCACGCCTGATTTGCGCCGGATAGAAGCCTTATCAGGTATCAATAAGGCGCCCTGATCAGGCACGCATGATTTGCGCCGGATCGAAGCCTTATCAGGAATCAATAAGGCGCCCTGATCAGGCACGCCTGATTTGCGCCAGACAGGGGCCTGAGCAGGGATCAATAAGGCGCCCTGATCAGGCACGCCTGATTTGCGCCGTATAGAAGCCTTATCAGGTATCAATAAGGCGCCCTGATCAGGCACGCATGATTTGCGCCGGACAGATTGGGCCGGAAAGATTGGGACGGTCATCGCGAAAACCGGAACAAAAACTAAACGATCAAGTCAAGTAAAATAAAAACTTAAACTTAAAAAAAATGTTTTCATATGTTTCATATTTTTAATAACGTTAGTAAACTTGATAACGTGTAACTGCGATAATAATTTAATAAATGTTGATCTATTTTTAAACAAAAAATTAATCAAATGATTGAGCCAGATTACACGTATGTCTCAGGCTGGATGAGGCACCTGATCCGGGCCAGATAAGTTGCTTGATCCGAGCCAGATATAGTGCCTAATCCGAGCCTGGTAAGGTGCCTGATCCGGGCCTGATAAAGCGCCTGATCAGAGCCTGATAAGGTGCCTGATCCGGACCTGAATTTGCAAAAGCGTTACATCCCTGATCAGGGCCGGACTAAATTTGCCTGATCCGGCTCGGATTTGCTATTGTGGCAGCCTGATCCGGTCCGGATTTCACCCTGAACAAATTTCTGCTCGGGCGATTATCCTACAAAAATTAACGTAAAATTACTTCAATGCAGTTTAATTGAATTGAACACACAAGTCGTGTGATAGATGAATATGAATAAATATTAAATTCTTAACTTTTCAGAGTGTTTTCACTGGCAACTCTATGAGTTCCAAACTTAATACGAAACCCTCCATACGCATTACTATAAATTTTTCCCCTCGAGAAGAGGCACTCGATAAGATATACTTTTTCTTCCGTGGTGAGCTCACTCGTTTTGACGCGTGCGTACTTGCTTTTCAACCGAGGCTGGAATAAAACTGCGGGGCCTCAGGTATGCGCGCCTTAGAAAAAAGGGACCCCTATTGAATTCATGGAGGGAAGAGACACTTATTTAGTTTTAGCAACTTCCTATTGGACACCCTGTACATAAATACCGATGAAGCAAGATGGAGAGAAGGCAGTAACTGAGCAAAGATCAAGTCATGACTGTTCCTCCGAACTATCATACATATATACATACAATTATATATATATCGACACGCACACTTGCAAATCTGCACACTTACACACAACACACACACATACATGTATTTCTGCAGCGAGTAAAGCGTGTTGCGGCATTTGTCCCGCGTTCCTCGCAGACCCCATACAAACTCCATTGGAGTGGAGTGCATTCGAGTAAATCGCAGAGCGAATAAAATCCTAGCTGTGTGCTTCACTATTTACGGTGTAAATAGTGAAGAGCGAAGAGAGGGGGAGGAGGGAGAGAGGTCGGTGGGATGCTGCGGTAGCTTTCCGTTCGACTCGCGATCGCGAGTCGAGAGCAGAAGCGCAGATGAAGAAAAGGAAGACGAAGAGGTTACCATATATATAGAAACATGGATTCCAAAGCGTAAAAACATAGCCTGGAGCTACGAGTGGCGCCCACTCGACGTTCTCTCCAACCTGTCGCGGCTGAGAGACGCGGATCGGTATGTGTGTGTGTGTGTGTGTGTGTGTGTGTGTGTGTGTGTGTGTGGCCATACACATATCTCTATATGCCCATTTGACAGAAGCGCGAGGGAAGATCAGGCGCGAAATTGCGAAAGGAGAGGGAACCCCGTGCGCTTCTAGTGTCTCTCGCGAGATCGCGAAAAATCGGCAAGCGAGCAAAGTGGAGGGGATGAGGAGGAGGGAGGGAGGGAGGGAGGGCGGGAGGGAGGGAGGGAGAGAGAGAGAGAGAGAGGGGGTGGGCAGGCAGGGGCTTCATTCATAACGAGTATTTGGTTTGCTAAGGACGAGGTAAGAATGATAAAGAATCACTTGAACGATTTTACAACGATTGATGACAATTCTTCCTTTTGTGTTCATCTTTCTCTGAAGCTGTTTTCTTGCGCGACTTAAGCTTGCATGCCGTGAGTGCATATGTGTGTGAATAGGTGACTATGTACTGTATTAGAGTGGCTCGAAGAAAAAAAAAATCTCTCGGGCTTCTCATCCCTTGAAATGTTGCTCGATACTGAAAAGAAGCTCGTGAAAGGAGCAGCCTGTAGCTTAATTCTAACAGGTGACTCGTGAGCTTTTCTTATTCGCCATTTGATTTACACGTAGAAAATTCAAGTCTGCTCTTCAGATAAGGCGAATTGTCAAAAAAAAAAAAACGAGAAATGAGGGTTAAAATTCAGTCGACGAGGTCCCGAGCAGAAATCTAATCAGGCTGCCTGAGGATCCATCAGGGCCGGATCAGGGATCAATAAGGCGCCCTGATCAGGTACGCCTGATTTGAGGCAGACAGGGGCCTGAGCAGGTATCAATAAGGCGCCCTGATCAGGCACGACTGATTTGCGCCAGACAGGGGCCTGAGCAGGGATCAATAAGGCGCCCTGATCAGGCACGCCTGATTTGCGCCGGATAGAAGCCTTATCAGGTATCAATAAGGCGCCCTGATCAGGCACGCATGATTTGCGCCGGACAGGGGCCCGAGCAGGGATCAATAAGGCGCCCTGATCAGGCACGACTGATTTGCGCCAGACAGGGGCCTGAGCAGGGATCAATAAGGTGCCCTGATCAGGCACGCCTGATTTGCGCCGGATAGAAGCCTTATCAGGTATCAATAAGGCGCCCTGATCAGGCACGCATGATTTGCGCCGGACAGGGGCCCGAGCAGGGATCAATAAGGCGCCCTGATCAGGCACGACTGATTTGCGCCAGACAGGGGCCTGAGCAGGGATCAATAAGGCGCCCTGATCAGGCACGCCTGATTTGCGCCGGATAGAAGCCTTATCAGGTATCAATAAGGCGCCCTGATCAGGCACGCATGATTTGCGCCGGACAGATTGGGCCGGAAAGATTGGGACGGTCATCGCCAAAACCGGAACAAAAACTAAACGATCAAGTCAAGTAAAAGAAAAACTTAAACTTAAAAAAAATGTTTTCATATGTTTCATATTTTTAATAACGTTAGTAAACTTGATGACGTGTAACTGCGATAATAATTTAATAAATGTTGATCTATTTTTAAACAAAAAATTAATCAAATGATTGAGCCAGATGACACGCGTGTCTCAGGCTGGATGAGGCACCTGATCCGGGCCAGATAAGTTGCTTGATCCGAGCCAGATATAGTGCCTAATTCGAGCCTGGTAAGGTGCCTGATCCGGGCCTGATAAAGCGCCTGATCAGAGCCTGATAAGGTGCCTGATCCGGACCTGAATTTGCAAAAGCGTTACATCCCTGATCAGGGCCGGACTAAATTTGCCTGACCCGGCCCGGATTTGCTATTGTGGCAGCCTGATCCGGTCCGGATTTCACCCTGAACAAATTTCTGCTCGGGGTTCTTTTGTAGCCAATGAAGTTGCACATATGTTTTTACCAATCTATTGTGGATAATAATTACAGATGCAGTTGTGGAAAGTATGCTTCAAGATTTTTGACACGTTAAAATGGCTTCATTATTCTATAACTAATGTGTCAACTTTATATCCATATACTTTTTTATCTGGATGCAAGCATCGATCTACAAAATTCGTCTTGTGACAATTTGTATATTGCTTTCGGTGATTCTTTCACCACCTTCGGAAGATACTGCTTCTGTTCTTCATTTTTTGTTGTTTGTTAACAATCCATTGTATTATTCGACGAGGGCGAGACACCTCGTTCAGCGACATCATTAACAACTTTCAACTCCTTAAAAAAACTGCCAAACATTCATTGAAGCTCAGGCTACGTTGCCATTCGTCGGGGCTTTCACGAAGAAAATCGTATGGCTATTCGCAGATTTCAAACAAAGCGTAGTGATTCGTTGGTGATAAAATAACTGATATCAACATCAATTGTGCGCTTGAATTCGTCGTCACTGCGATACTACACGTTTAACATTTTCATTCGGACTTTCGCGTTGTATTGCCTGAACCATTTTTTTGTTTGTTTCACGTTGAGCGGAATAGCCGGCTCGAAGAAGTATAAAGCTGCGAGCTCTTCACACAAATACCATAGATGTCCTCTCAGTTTGTTAGCAGCTGCCTCAGAAACGTCGGGATTGATAGCTTGAAACTTAATGAAATTTTGCATCAACGACAAATCGCAGTTGGGGGGCTTTGATTGCACATGGTGCAATCAAAGAAAGGATGCACGATTACGAAGGCTTTAATTTGGGCTTATAAATCCGTTTACTGTATATAACAATCCCACTGATTGGTCCAGACCACTCGTTGATTGTATCTAACGAAAATGCTTTGCATTGATAAAGAAAACGTTCATTTATCACGTCTAAATCAAATGGAGAATCAAAAAAACCTCATGAGTCATCTGTTAGTATCAACCTACAGGCTACTCCTTTCACGAGCTTCTTTGTTTCAGTATGGAGCAATATTGCAAGCGGTGAGAGCTCGAATCAAAGAAATTTTTTTTTTTTTTTTTGGCCCACTCTAATATATATAATACGTATATACCAATGCACGTGGATGCACATGATGCGTTATATCAACGAATTACGTTGAAACGGAATATTTATGGCTCAGTATACATGGCCACGTGGATAAATATAATTCTTTTTTTCATACGGCCATGCTTCCGTATAATAGTACTGTATATTTATATTCCTGTGTGTAACGAGAAGCCCGGAAAGCATGAGTTGCGAGGAGTCGGTAGGTATTCCAACATCCATGGATACACCGGCTCATGGGCACCGGTTACCTATACAATATATATATATATATATATATATATATTGATACAAAACAGTACACGTAGATTCTCTCTGGCTTTGTTCTCATTCGCTTTGGCAGCATCCCGTGTTCGATTGCTAGCTAGATGGTGGATTAGTCAGCCTGTATGGAACACGCTTGATGTAACCAATATATCTCTCACTTCCCCTTTTCATCCTATGCTTTCTATTTCGTTTTCATTTTTTCCAATCTATGTGCATATATGTTTGTTAATATATATATATATATATATATGTGGCACTATACTACTAATATTCCATCTTCGTTTGCCCGTCTTTTATGCCCTTTCCTCTACTCTGGCTCTCTCACTCATTTACAGGAATATATCGTATATATATATATATATATATATATATATATATATATATATATATATAATATCGAGTGCCAGGTGTCATGTTCGTTGCGGTCGTGGGAGAAGCGAGAGACTCGTGAGAACTTCCGGATCGTCCTCGAGGCCCTTCCGGTCCTTCCCTATTATTCCATTTTAGTTTGCTGCCACCGTTTCAATTCCCCGTGCCCATGCTGCCCCTGGTGCTGCTGGTGCTTTCCATCAAGGATGCGGAAGAGGGAAATATATATATATATATATATATATATATATATATATATATATATATATATATATATGTGTGTGTGTATATATGGGTGTGTTGGTTGTAAGGAGAGATGGTCTTTCTTTTCCATCCCTCTTCAAGTTCCTTCACGTCATGTTTTCTCCCTACACTGTTAATATACGTTTCCTATATATATATATATGAAAAAGCTTCTATTACGCTTTTGGCTCCTATGCGCACTTTTCATTCGCCCTTCGTCCATTCATTCATCTGCACTCATTCATACCTCGTATACTATTGCGTATGCTCCTCTTGCTCTCTCTTTCTCTCTCTCTCTCTCTCTCTCTCTCTCTCTCTCTCTCTCTCTCGCTCTCTCTCTCTCTCTCTCCCCCTCTCTCTCTCTCTCTTTTTCTCTCTCTCTCTGTCTCTTACTCTCTCTCTCTCTTTCTCTCTCTCTCTCTCTCTTTAAAATTCCTCCTTGGCTAACACTTTCTTGTTGCTTGCTTCTTGCGATCACTACGCATTTTTTATTTTTCTATTTTTTATTTTATATTTTTAATTATTATTTGCTTAATTGCTTGTAATTTGCTATCGCTATGCATCTTTTCTTTTTCTTTAAAATTTTTTTATTCAGTTATTACTTCTTAGGTTCTTAGGTTGTATGGTTTGCGATTATAATTATATAGGTTGCGGTTGTACAGGTTGTATAGTTTGCGTATATTATTATTTCTACATTATCACCTAATATTATCTTTATTATCATTATATTTTTATTATTTAGTAATTATTATTATTTAGTAATTAGTATTATTTAGGTTGCGCATATGTATCATTATATCATTATATTTTTATTATTTAGTAATTAGTATTATTTAGTTTGCGCATATTATTATTTCTATATTAACTCCTAATATTATATTTATTATCATTATATTTTTATTATTTAGTAACTCTATTCATTACTTTTTTATTTGTGTCATTGTAGTACTATGAGTATCATTGTATAGAATCTAGTTATCTGAAATATCTGAAATATTACTTTCTGGATGTACTTGATTTGCCCGAAAGTGTACT
>CAWVQM010000118.1:27500-32912 GCA_963932345.1 Ophion ventricosus | reverse complement strand
GTTGCACCGAGTGCGCTTGCAACGAGCGCACGCTCGTACCCTCCGCGCTTTTCTGCCCTGCGCACGCACACCCGCCAGGACGATTATGTTTGCTTAAATTCGCCTCGACGCGGATACTCAATGAATTTTTTTTCGCTTTTTTTCTCCTTTTCCTTGTTATTTCTTACTTTTTTTGCATTTCCCCCTACAAGGGTTTTATTATTTAATCGAATCCTTCGTTTCTTCTCTCGCTGTATCCTTTTTTTCTTCCTTCATTTGCACTGGACGCCGTGCAGAAACGATTTTACGATTACCGGTTTGTTCTACCGGTTGTTTGGATTCTTGGTTGATTCGTGCATGCTATATATGTATGTACACTCTATACGAGGGAAGGATATTTTGAAAGCGTTGTATTCATGTAATGTTGATTATCGGCACATCTGGACTTTTTTAAGGAGGTCGTCGGAAACAAATATCTTAAAAATCATATTTTTTTCGAATATATAGATATACACTTATGCACGTTCTGTCGCACATTATCAAGGAATTTTTTGCTACGTTGATTGCTTCGTCAAACATTCGATAATTGTTCTTACATATACATGCCCATCGACGTAATACTCTTGACGAGTCGTGAAGCCAGGTCATTGTCGTGAAAACTCATTCAAGGTCCTGTCTCCGGTTCAACGAACGAACGTTCGATGTAAAAAGAACGAATACATCCTGTAATATTTGTGTGTGTATATATATATATATATATATATATATGCACGTATATATACTCACACGCAAAAATACGGGCACGTGTATATATGAAAATGTGTTTTCAAGATTTGGTCCTGATGACCGCAATTACGAAATTATGAAATTCATTATATACGGGTCCCTCATGTATTATAATGTCATTGCTTACGCCTCTCATTTTTTCCTTTCTCACAGCCCCAACCCCCCCCCCCCCCCCCCCCCCCCCCCCCCCTCCACCGCGCCACTCCCGCTAATTTCAACGAGCGCTCCTCACCCCTGACCGTTTCGTCATTTCTATCATGGTCTTTTTCGATTCTTCAAATTCTTTTTTTTCAAAGAAGTTTTCGCCTCGTCTTAACAACATTTCGGATGGAGTTGAAGTTTTTATCTTTGAAACGTAACGAAACTCCTTTATTTTTGTCATTTCTTTATTTTTATTAACATCTAAACTCTTCTTTTAAAGTTTTGGGTTATGGCTACTTAAGGTATTCTTTTCGCGGAGGTCCGTATTTTGTGAACGCATAAGCCAGGAACTTTTTGAATCATCAGTAGATTATAGTGGCGCTTAATGACAATAAGTTACAATAATTCATTATACCCAACGATGAACTGGAATGAAGAATTTCGCATAAATTTCGTAAATTTAAACATTTTTTACATGTTCTCTGAAAAGTCGCGGTTATGAAAATTTTTCTGCTAGTCAGATTTTTCTGAGTTTTATGATTAATATTTTCTTTAAACATTCGGTGACCTCCTGTTTTTATTGTCGTTACGAAATCTTCAGAATTTGTTACATGCTTAGAGCAACTTATATCAGACACCTATAGTTATTTGGTATACAAATTATCGACATCTTATCTCTGTGAACTGTTGTATAAATTAGACGATTTGTAAGCCGTAATTTTTTTTCCAAAATTCGGTAACTTGGCTTTAAATTTTCTATTTAATTGTAGACACAAATCAGTTAATTGTTAAGGTAGTAGCCTCACCACAGTCACGTTGAAAAGTTTATTCTTGGCTCAATCGATGAAAGCTTCGAAATATTGCGATAAATCCTTATAATGTAGGTTGTACATTTTATCGGGATGTAAAATCTTGTACGAAATGATAAAAACGCCTAATATAACACTTGTATCAGACTATCCATTTCGATTATCAATACGTAGATACTCTGCGTATACGAATATTCACACACTGTAATCTAGTTCTAGCCTGCTTCAGTCGTTTTGTGGCACTAGCGTCGCTAGACATTGCTTAATTTAAATCGTCATATCTCTGAAACTAGACGGTCAATATTCATTTTTTTTATTCACTTTGTCATATGTTCCTCTGTAATTGAGAATACAAAAAAAAAATCTGTAGAAAAGTTTCGAAGTTATTGCGTGAAATGTGAAATTTTCCACTGCTCGCCATTAGAACACGTGTAGAATGATGAAATCTTTGATTGCCAATATCTCGAAAACGGAACGGTGAATCCTTTTGAAATTTTGCAGGTAATCATTTAATAGTGTCCTGAATGAGTTCTCAAAAATAAAAATAGAATCTATAGGAAAATGCCTTGGCGATACTACTACCTTAAATAATCGGGTTCGTGAAAAAAATACCTTTACAAGGATCTTCAAAAATATTTCAATTATATTTTTAGCCTAAAAGTGTAAAAAAAAATCGGCGATACAGGATAATAAAAACAATTTTGATGCATTCCAACGATTCAAACTTTAATACCATCATCACGGAGAGGTTGCTACGAAGATAAGAAGAAAAGGTAACGCGCCATTAGCACCTACGTTTCCACGGTCGAGTCTATAGTGGAGGATCGATTTATTTTTCGAAAAAAAATTCTCCGCGGTGTCGAGCAAGTCGAGAGGGGCGTCATATCGATAAATCGAGGAGGGCGCGAAGGGGGGGGGGGGTCAAGTACAACGGCGGCGAAGGGTAAAGGTCTCGCGGAAGAGGGTCCCAATTTTGCTCGAGGGTTACAGTCCTCTCGTCGTTCTTCTCGCATCTTCGTTGATTTTTACGAACTCGAGCGCGCGGAGAGGACGACAAAGAGCGCGCAGCGCTACACTCTCATCGCGCCGCGTTCGATGCTGATGGCAAGTGCTCTCCGGACCATTAGACGGTGGTGGGAAAAGGAGGTGATGGCCGGGAGGGAGGCGATAGCCGCGAGGGCATTGAGCGCGGCGGCAAGGCCCCACGGGGCCTTACCTCGTCAGTCTCCACCGAAAACCAGAAAGTCAGCTTGTCAAATTAATCACGGATGACCAATCCATCAGCGAGCATTCCTAGGTCCGTGTCCGGACTCGCGCGTTTCGAGGACTCGCTATTAAGAGGCCGCGCACCAGGACTCTGCAGGATCATCGCACAAACACACGCAAATATGAGTGTCCGTGTGTGTTTCAAGTGACGTGGCAGAATCACGGCGCCAAGTACTTCGGGAGAAAAATAATGTTAATCTGTTTTACGAAAAGATTACTTTTATTTGAGAAAATTAATTGAAATGTTTGAAATTATTTGAATGAAATCTACAGAATCTACATTACATATACGGAGGGATGATAAGGATAATGTCTTTTTTAACGGGCTTGCGCGGAAATTTTGCGACCGGGAAAAATGTGATTTTCAATGGTATTTCAAGAAAAAAAAAATATAGTGTATTTTTAACGAGTAGTATTTGCCGGAAAAGAGTTGAGCTTTTTGGAGTACAGCGGAATGAAAATGATGAAATTTCAAATACGAAATACTCCAGAAGAACTTTTTTGTGCACTTTCTCATTGAGAAAAAAAATGATCAAAAATGCCTTTTAAAGTGGATCGATGGAAATTAATTCCATTTAAAAAAAAAAGATTTTTAGCAGTGTTTCGTATTCAGAATAAAATTATCTTCATTGTGCCGAACTGAAGAATAAATAGAATATTTTTTTCTGGAATGCTCAATTTTTTGTAGCAAATACTACCCATCACAAAAATACGCTATATTTTTTATTTAAGAGGACTTCCACAACGATTAAATATCATATTTTTCCCGGTCGCAAAATCTGGCCAACCCTCGAAAAACACATCGTCACCTTTCAATTATCACCCTGTATATATATATATATATTCTGTAGATTCATTAAAATGATTCTAATAATCTTAATTAATTTTTTGAATAATTACACCCATTATACGCATATATATATATAAATATATATATATATATATATATATATACATATATATATATATATATATCGTTGATGTTTTATTATGCTGTTATTTCGCGATATTTCGCAAACTTGGCTCACTTTCCAAAAACCTTCGCCCCGCAACTAATATCTCGCTCCTGCCATCGGGGATCCTGGATTTTTTTTATCGATGGATTAATCTCGGCTGAGTGTACAGGTATCGATCGGAATTTGCACGAAACAGCTTGAGTATATTTCGATGATCGAACAGTCACGAGTCACCTATTTTCGACATTTTTTTTCTTTCTCTCCTCCATCCACTCTCTTTCTCTGTTTCTCTCTCACTCTTTCTCTCTCTTTGTTTCTGTGTTTCTTTCTCACTCTCTCTAGTGTCCTTTAAACTCTTATACTTTTCGATACTCTTGAAATATTATTAATAATAGTTTTATCACGCAAACTGTGCGGTGATCCTTCGACGCTGTGTGAGGTCGTGCCTTGCACCTCCAAACCGGCTATCTAGATTGTGATTATGGTTCTTTTCAATTCTAAACTCTCTCTCTCTCTCTCTATCTATCTTTCTCTTTCTCTCTTCCTCCCTATCGTCATCGCTACCACAAGCTTTTGTCAAACGTCCACCCGCATTGCGCGAAGTACAAAAGTGAATTGAGAGCTTTGGGCCACAGGATTCGGCACACTTTCCGTCTCTGAGACCCTCCGTCTCTCTCGACCCCGTACAATTCTGTTTTTCTACACCCCCTCAGTCTCTTTCCCGTGGTATAAAGGGCGACGCTTTTTCTCTGACTCATCGACCACCCCCCCTCCTGCTCCTGCTTGTCGCCCCTAAAACTGTGTGATCTTATTAAGAGAGTAATCGCGCAGACTCCCTTAGAAATCTGGCTCACTTCATTCGTCTCGTATCGGCCCTTTTTTCCCTTCGTGACTTCTCGGAAAACGTAGCCCAATTGATTCGGCAAAAGGAGATGAAAGAATAACACGTAGATTTCAAGTGAGTACAAAGGGGCGATGTATAAATATATAAATATATAAAAATATAAAATTTATATAATATAAATTATTCTATAATATAAATATATAAAAAATGATGGATTGGAAATTATTTTATAAAATAAAAGCATAACAAATTATGTAATATAAATGATATTATAAAATAAATAAAATCAAAATTTATCTACGTGAATTATAGGAGCTGTGCAGAAAAAAAACATCGGAGAAAAAAATCACCCCTCCAAACACTATGTCAGGTAGAAATTTGTATCAAATATGAGTCCCCTAATTCAAATTTAAGTGGTAGCGGCGGTGAAAATTCCATCTCCATTTGAACGTCGTCACGGCGAACTCGCTCTTTACGTCTAAACCGGAATAACTCAGCAACTGATTAATATTTCTCGAATCTGGTTGAAAATTCTTGATGACCCTTCAGTTGCTGTGTTAAAACTTCGAAAAAAAAACGCCTCCAAAAGCCTTATAATTATTTTTACACGAATTAAAGCTTTCTGACAAAG
>CAWVQM010000118.1:0-22500 GCA_963932345.1 Ophion ventricosus | reverse complement strand
ATTGATTGGACTTGTTCGAGAGGAAAATTTGTTACTACCGCGCAGTCGCGCCTTCGCGCATTCGAATCGAAATAAAATTTATTGTTTTCGACGCCGCAGTCGAGTTGGGTGCAGCAGCGTCGTAACGATTCCGTAGACTTCGATACCGCGAAGAATTCGTCGTGGTCGATATTATCGTGTTGACCGATTCGCGGCTATTTCTCGCATGCAGAAGTTTAGCTCTTAAATTCGCGTGTATGGCCATGTGGATCGCGAACTTCGGAGTCACTTCGTCGATGTCCCGTTGAGCCTCTGTGCGAGAGTACCATTTATTATCGATGTTTATTCGTGTATACATATATATATATATATATATATATATATATATATATATACATACATGCATAATATCAATTTACTCATTTCTTAATTTTCTTTTTGTTCTGTGCTTGCTGCTATTCTTAAAAAAATAGACTGAAAATGTGAATGATATTGAAATAAAAAAAATTATACTTTGATGATTAGTTCTTTCGGAAATAATAAACCTTATAAAAAACGTGAAAATAATATATTTTTTCAAAACAAAAAATAATATTTGGACAACTAATGGTGCTGCACATACGGTCGAATGGAGTTTATGCTTGAGGGGAGAAACTTGCTGCGACTGGCATAAAAATTACGATGTTTCAACGGACACTTAAAAAGTCTGGGCTCCCGATAATTGAGAAAAATCAGGCGCTCCCTTTTCCATCGTGTTTCCACCGTATTTCCATTCTGAACGATGACATTGACGAGCAAGAAAGAAAAACACATGAAATCGGAGTAATAATAATGAATGACCGGATTCAAGCGTTGTCGTGTCACTCTCGCTCTCTCTCTCTACATACATATATATATGTACCAAGCTACGATCGTTAATTCTCGTATTCGTATTACTTCGTTCGCCTCATTTTTTTTCTCTCTCTCTCTCTCTCTCTCGCTCTCCTTAGCTGAGGGAAACGCTTGAACTAGTCTCGGGTAACTGCCTTATAAATAATCGCTCAAATTTCGATTCTACATAATATTCGTTCCCGTTTTTTATGCCTCTCCCTCCTCCCGACCTCCCTCCGGATCGTCGATTTGCTACGGCGCGTACGCAACTACGAGAAACGAGAAACCGGAAGTGGCCTCTTTTCTAATAACTCGTCATCGCCGTGCGCGCGTCCGTTATTTTTTCCACCGTGATATATATATATATATATATCACGGCATTTTTTACACAAACATTTTTCTCATCTTCATGCTACGCGCGAAAAAAAATAGAAACCCGCTGAAAAAGGGTTGGATTCACCCTTGTTGCGAGGAAGGAAAAAAAAACGTTCTTCCCCATCCGTCGGTCTCTTGCAAATCTTTTTGTTTTCCTTCCTTTTTTTGTATCTTCACCGTCGAGAAAATTCCTCAGCGAAAGGAGTATCTCAGTCCCCCCCCCCCCCGTTCTCTCGCCCGGAGGGGGGTCGGGGGGGGGGCGCGGATAAGAATACCTGTGTCCTCGAACATCCCCTGAAGAAAAATTGAGAAGGACGGGCTCGACGGCGACACACAGAGAGAGAGAGAGAGAGAGAGAGAGAGAGAGAGCGCGAGAGGGATGGGGGATTGAAGCTAGAAATATTGGGCAAAGACCACGAAATGGGAAGAAGAGAGAAACAAACTGACGAGACTCACGGGGTCACGGGGTGAATACCGTTTTACCGACTATTAACTCACTTTTACCCCATTCCCCGGATCAACCCCTCGGAGAAGTCGTCAGCGCGAAAAAAAAATCGTTTCAGGGATTTCCGGGCGACTTGTTTTTTTTCGCCCCCTTTAGACCTCTCGCCACTTGGGGTAATCTTTCATGTTCCATCTCTCCCTGTCGCTCTCTCTCTCTCTCTCTCTCTCTCTCTCTCTCTCTCTCTCTCTTCATCTTCCTCGTTTCCGGATTTCACCGTCTTTTTCCTTCTAGCCCCCGGAGATCCTTCACACCCCTCTCAATATTTTTTCTTTTCATTTTTTCTCTTCTTTTTCTAAGGCTTTTTTCTTTCATCTCTCATATTCACCCCCTCCCGTTTGGGGTGGTTCATGAACGAGTGCGCGTGCAGGTAGAAACGTGGCTATATATACATGTATATATCTACCTGCGGGACGGAGTGTGGCTCCCTAAAAAAAACTAAAAAAAAAAGAAGAGAGATATGAAACCAGGGGATGAATCGGGGTTTATATATATATATATATATATATATATATATATATATATATATATATATATCGAACGAAACACGCTCGATTTAATCCCTGAGAAAAATCGGGTCGGCCACACACCATCGTCCGGGGTTAACCGATTTTCACTGCAATTTTTTTTCGCCTCTTTTTTCCACGTTATTTTCCTCCCGTTTCTGTTTTTTTTTTATATACAGTCTCATTGCCTCGGGTGCCCGGGGTGAAATTTGAGCCCGTGCACCGTGCGCCGTGTGACCCGTTTAAAGGTTTAAGTATCTCGTAAAGATGGAGCGCATCAAAGTTCTTTTTTTTCTTCTTTTGCTTTTTTTTCGCGTTGGTTTCTTTCTTTTTTTTTTGCCTGTCTCCTGGTCCTGGTTTGCCCTGCTGATCGACCCATGAATTCGTCGCAATTCTCGGGGATCTTTTAGCCGTAGTGTCGATGACAGGTGACAACGACGCACGGTCAATCGAGCGCATCCTCCCCTGTTGCTCTCTCTCTCTCACTCTCTCTCTCTCTCTCTCTCTCTCTCTCTCTCTCTCTCTCTCTCTCTCTCTCTCTCTTTCTCTCTGACTCTCTTACGAGAACGATTTACCGTGAACGTTTGGAAATTGAGGGCCCCTTCTGGCGCACGTAAGAATTCGATCGATCGAGATTTCGTTTCAAGCCGATTTTTTTTTCTCTTAATTCATTCGATGATTGTTTTCGTTTTGTTTGTTTTTTTTTGCGCCCTTGGAATTCGCACTTCAACCCCTCGAGATGTTTCAATTTGGTTGTATATTTTGTTCAATTAGGCTTTCGGATAAGTCGAACGATCCTCGACGCATCGATTAGTTGTACGATTTAACCCCTGCCTACAATCTACCCCCCGATTGCTATGGATTTTTATTGGCTTGAAAGTTACAATTATAAATTATATTAAAATATAAATGTATAGGAATCTCTGGGATATTTATAACAAAAAGCTGAAGGAGATACGGTAGATAAGATTTTTTTTTTGATATTGTATATTTATGTCAATATATATATAAATAGATAATTTGGAAAGGCCTCCTAAGATTTTCGTGCACAAAATATTTCTATATATATTTTTTGTGCACGAAAATCTTATAAGGGCTTTCCATATAATTCTTTTTTTCATTCGACCACTCGAGTTTATTATTCTGGGCTATCGACTATGAAGTCGCGTATGATTTTTCGAATCCGACGGTAAATCAACACAAACGAAATAATCACATTTGCCGCGTGAAATGATGGATGGAAATTTTCGTGGGAAGTTACCGAGGCTACTCTCGAAAAAGCCAAAAGACGAGGGAAGTTGAATTTTTTTTTCTCGCTTCTTTTTTTTGTCGAATATCCGGGATGAGAGCCGAGGCACAGGAGGGTTGCGTAATTTTGGAACACACACTCGCACGTAATCGATCCTAGTACCGTTACAAGTCCCCACGTGGGTTTCGTTAAGCCTTTCCGTTCTCTATTTTCGTATTCTTCTTTCTTATTTTCCTGTCGTCCTTTTTTTTCACCTTTTTTACGCTTTTTCATCAATCTTCGGATCCTAAACTATCGTTCGTCCTCGTTCTCTCTCGCTCACTCTCCCTGTTTCTCCGTTATGCAGGCAAAAGCCATCCCCCGAAAAGAAAAGGTGGCGCAGGTAAAAATGTTCAAGTTTAACGTTCTCATGGATCGTCTTGCACACAGATACACATACACACATGCTTGATCCTTCACGTAATATCCGGTCTCGGCTCGTCATCCGCGTATACCTGCAGAGATCTCTCGGTGCTATCCCCCTCCCCCTCCCCCCCGCGCCCCTTTGGGGGGCCCTAAAGGGTACGAAGACCCCCTCTAGAGCTCATCCCAGAATCCGCACGTCCCAGAAAATACAGCATGGAAAAGTATGTTGGTTTATCGTTTATATCAAAACGCCTCTACGAAGCGAAAGAGAGAGAGAGTGAGCGAGAGAGAGAAAGAGAGAGAGAGAGAGAGAGAGAGAGAGAGGGAGGCCAGGAGCAAATGACAGAGCATATTTGGGGGGAGGGGATTGCAGACGGGTTACGTTGTTTCTCACGCACGTCCGAAGAACGCAGTTTTAACCGTTTTCTGAGCGTTTTCCTTCCTGTTGGCCACCAATGAGTTTCCCATTTCATCCGGCGGTTAACCGTTTACCCAGGGCAAATATAATCAAGCCCAAAAATGTCAGTATTTGCAAGGTGGTAAAAAATTGAGAAACGGAGAATGGAAAAAGATAAATGTTTAACGGGAATCAATTGAAGGCCTTAGGCCACTCTAGAATTTTCCAAAAATCGATTTTTTTTTGTTAAAAATGTACCTCAGTACCTATAAAATTCTATTCCAAAAGATTATGGGTGTGAAAAATCTTTAAGTACTCGATTTTCAAATTCTAGCGCAACCCCTCTTGATTCATGTTGTGACTTTCTACTAACTTTAAACGCGTTTATCTCAAAACTACATTTTTCAAGTCGGCCGGACTCATAACTCAAATAAATTTCAACCGATTCACTTGAAATTTTAACTGTATATTAAGAATTACATTTTCTGAGGTGCTACGTAGGATTTTTAAATTATATAGCAACGTGCCTTTTTTATAAACAATTTTCTGACGATTTTCTCATGGCATTTTATACTGTTTGTTTTAGAAATGCGCCATTTTGACAAAAAACAATATATCAAAAAATCCTACGTACGTCTATAGCTATTCTTATTTATAATCGAAAAAAACTTCTCATCATAACTCAAAAATTATAGGAGCTGTTGGTCCGGCCGTTGACCTTCCAGAAATAAAGGCGTCATCGGAAAAATGCTGCACAGTCGCCATTTTTACATGTATCGCTGTGAAAAAATACATTTGTATAGTCAATTACGTGTATAATAAAACCTCTATTTTGTAATTCCGATTCATTTTATGGTTTCGCTGAAAAAAAATCACAAAATATGCCCTTTTTTGGCCTCTAGAGTGGCCTAAGGCCTTAATAAAAAAAAATGTCACATGCATGTAATGATGATACATTTTATTGAACAATATTCGGATTGGATAGAAAATCCAGGAATACAGGGTAGAAATGTATATGTGTATGATGAAGAAAAATTTTCTTGAAAAAATGTCGTAACGACCCTCAATGTTCGATTCATACAGGAAACAATCCAAAAACAAAGGGTATTAAGTTACATATGAGCATAAATTCAATTAAAAATGCAACAAAGTCGAATTGAGCATAAGATTCATGGAAGTAGTATCGAAATAAACAATTATAGTAATTGATAAAAATGTCAGACTATGTTTGGGTTTTTTTTTAGCTCGATAATAATTCTCGTATACTTGCTGGCGAATCGCGCTGGAGTTATTGAAAAGCAATGGAAGCCTCGACGAATTTACCAACGTTCCAAAGGTACTTGCGAATTTACTACCGTGATTTAGGGCAGGATTTAATTATTATTTGATTATTATCATTTCATTTATCAAGGGAGAATTATTATTATCATTATTTGTATTTTTATGTTCATTCTTACTTTTAGGTTTATATCGATTTTTATTCGTCATCATTATTATATAGTAATAATAATAATTATATTGTGGGGCGAACTTTCGTGTGGACTTTGAAACTTGCGGTTTTGTAATTTATTTTTCTTTTCAACTGGATTCAATCGATCGGAACTTGCGGGGTCACCTGTTACGAAGCAATTACGAGACATTGGTTATCGAGACGTCTCAATTTCGAGAGCTCACCCTGCCACCTCCCCACCCCACTCACTCGTGCACCCTAAAACGAAACTGAACGAGGGGGTTTCCCCCACTCCGGCCTTCGTCCTGACGGTTTTTGCCTCGTTTTTTTTTTGGCTTCTTCTTTCCTCCAACTCTGACTCAGCACCCTCGGTCTCCTTGCCCCAATCAACCGATGGCCGTACCCGAAGGGCTGCGGTAACGTCCAATCGTAAAGGGCCCTGCTCGCACCCGGATCTACCACACCCAACCGAATCCCCTCTCCTACCTCTCTCCCGTTACTTTTTTCTTCTCTCCCTCACTCTCTCTCTCTCTCTATCTATCTCTCTTTTTTTAAAGGGACCCGCTTTCCGAAAAATTGTCAAAATCTTAGTGCCCTCGGAAACGCGGCGAGGAACGCACTTCCTCAGCTGCTACACGACGTAGTATCTCCGTGCTGAGTTTTCAACGGGAAGAATTCTTGCTGTTGCTACTACCATTGCAAATAGAAATAATTATAAATAATTAAGCCAAAGCGTAAAAGAGTAAAAAATCGTCGGCCCTCCCGCTCGGTAGGTTAGTAAACCGCAGTTTCTCAAAAAAAAACAAAATATATATATAGAAAAATCAATAGCATTAACAATAAACGCCGATGTTAAAAAATAGTATGGCAAAATTTACTATAATTTATAGGCTGCCCAATTATAATATGGCTGACAAAACTATATTACGTTACCCTGCTAATAAGCGATAATTACAGTTTTATTATATTGTTTTGTACCATGGGTGTTTGCTATAAATATATATGCCCGGTATAAACATAATATGTGTATATATATATATTGATATTTATTAGATAAAGTAATATTTAATAAATATTATATATAAATACGATTATACAAATTTACATATCAATTTAAAAATTATATTCAAATTTGATTACAAAATCTCAATGTCCGTAAGTCCACATACGATATCAATAATGATTAATATCGTATATAAAAATAATTATTATTGATATTAATCAATAATACTGCGCGATGCAATTTTGTCAGTTTTACCATTCCCTCCCGAGTAAGTGCTAAGGGTTGACGCAAGGAAATGGCGACGAGACGAAGGGAGGGCAGGGCTACAGGGGTACAAGGGCGCGTATAAATAAAAATGAGACTTTCCCAAAATACAACAGCTTGAATTGACTAGCCTAACAAATGTCTAAGTATAAATCGTATCGTTCGAATGCATTTGGGAGATCGGTCAAGGGATTCATCCTACCCCATCGTCGAGTGTACGATACAATTGGTAATTATTCTTGAACGGAATGCTTTTGATAATGGTTGCTGCGTTATTGATGCGCGAAAAATTCTGATACGAAGACGTCGGCGGTTCTTGGAGACAGAAAGAGTTCGAAGTGGCTGGTCGAGGGGTGGGGGTAAGGGGCGCTCATAACATCGAGAGGGTGGAGAGGAGGAATGGGCCGCGTGATCGTGAACCGATGAAGGATTCAACGACGGATTTATGCCGGATAATAACTGTTATTCAGAATGGCTGGCCTGGAGGGATTCCTGTGTATTGGTTCGATGAGAGGCAGCGCGAGACTTGGCAGGACTGGACGGAAACGTAGCTAATTGATTGTTACGATGGGACATTGTAGACGCAAGTTAGAGAGAGCAAGAGAGCGAGAGAGAGAGAGAGAGAGAGAGAGAGAGAGAGGGGGGGAGAGAGAGAGAGAGAGAGAGAGAGAGAGAGAGAGAGAGAGAAGATTGCAACTGCCGACTCGACCGACCAAGACTCCGCTAATCGATTCTCGTTTTGTTTTAACGAAGCTCTATTGCTCACTGCGACTCAAAAAAGTCAAGCATCCGTGCATCCATTGTGCCAATCTTCCGACAACGATAAAAATTGCTGCAATTTATTGATTCGTCGCTGGTTCTTTTTTTTATAATTTCTTCGTCAGCGCTAAATTCGAAGGAAATTTAATCCACCGTATAGTAATTTGTTTTTTTTCTTTCGTTATTACGCTTGATTTCAGGCAAGGTCAGGGTGAAGGAGGAAAAGGACGCTTCGTCGATGGCACCTGGAAGTCCACCAACTCCACCCCACACACCCCAAAGTCCACCCCGGCAAAATGCAACGGGAAATTTGTCGCAGGCTAGTCAAACCTCGGCCTCGCCCTCCCTCGGTCATCAACATCATCATCATCATCACCATCATAATCCCATTCAGGCACTCGGAAATTCACCACTGAGCCAAATACTCGCGCAAAATCCTGCTCTCGCTCAACTGCTCCAACAAAATCCTGCGATACTCGCCCAGAATCCACAGCTGGCTCAGCTACTTCAACAAAATCTCCAGGCTCACATGGGCAGCGTCCTGCTGCAGAATGTCAGACGCGACGAGGCCGAAGACACGAGGGTGAGTCCAGAGTTTTTCTTTTCGATTTTTTTTTCTTCTTTTTTTTTTTGGTTTTTGCGAAACGATGTGAAAAGAAAAACAGTGACATCAGATCCAAGTGAATGAAATGGATATGTCATCGTGAATTCGATCACGCAATGTGAAAAATGTTGGAACAATCGGTTCGGGTTTAACGATCGTGTCGCGGCGGACACACGCGTGTGGGTTCAATGACCTCCAGCGTGAATGATGACGATAATGATGAGGCTCGTGAACGCGATGACTCGCATACAAGCGGGTGGATAAAAAGTATATAAACTTGGTTTACAAAAGCATCTTATATGCGGGCTCTTTCGCTTTTCATCATCAATTAACCGGGAATTGAGATTCCCTTGTGGGTAATATTCACCACTAAACTTTTCTACGGTTCCCCGGAGCGATCTTTTTGTTCGTCACTCTATCCTCTAATGTTACGCCAATATGCACATGCACATCGAACCGGTCGTACCCGGATCGAGTGTTACCGATCCAAAAGAAAAAAAAACCTTATTTTTATCCAACAATCGCGCTTTGAAAAACGAAAAAAAAAATCTCGAAAGTCAATAAGCCGCCAATGTTCACAAAAAATAAATGCTGCAGCCACTAAAACTAATGGCTAATAAAATGAAGGAACAAAAAATACTAAAAATATTTGAAAGTGCTCATCACGTCAGGCACAACATTTTCAATTTGAAAAAATGCATTATAAACCTTACTGGAAACTAATGGACCATAGCCAAAGAAGGAGACAATTACCAAAGATTTCCGGATAAACCCAAACAGACATGAAAATCGTGCACATCCATTTACACAAATTTTCTGAATCAAAGACGATTTGTAACAAATAGTACTAAAAAAGAATGCACCATAAAAAGACGAGAAAAAAAAAACAAACCCAGATCATAATAAAAAAAAGTTGAACGTGCAAACATTGCCAATGATTTTCAACGCAGATATTCCGAGTCGAAGACGATTTATCGAAAAAATTAACAAACGCTGATGAACTGCGAAGATGTGAGGCGAAAAAAAGGAAGAACAAAAAATTAGAAAACGGCTCGCACGTAGTCGGGTAAATATACGCATTAGCATCGATCGCGAGCAACGACCGCGGGCTAGCATTTGCAAATTTGAAATGGAAAATTGAGAGGACCGTAAATACATATCCGTATAATACGGTTATTGTTCGCACGGATGTGCACGCATACACACAAACGTAGGAATAATCACGAGCGCGGAAAATAATAAAAAAGAGACAAGAATAAATACCCAGATAGACTAGTCATGATTATCACGGCATGCATACAATTGATGAAGTAAATTTTACAGCATATGGACTACATGTTGTGATGCAAAGCCATGAACTCATTTAGTATCATGCATTTACAAAACATTTTGATCTTAATATGGCGTTTACAAATGCATCATGTGTTTAGAGCACGTCGAACTCATATCGCTGTGCTCACGTGTCCGCAATTAATATCCGCAAATTTTACGTCATATTGAAGTCATGTGTAGACATTTTGGTGTGTATTCACTATGGTAACATCAATTGTTCATCAATGGTAACATCAATGAGCTCATTCAGTACCTTGGATTTGAGATACATCGTGACTTAAATTTGTCGTTTCGAAATGCATCATCCATTGACTACAAGATGAACTCATAAGAGGGCAAATTTGAATTATGCAATGAATATTTGCAGATTGACGTCATACGGTAGTCATCCAATGATTTTTGTTGGTGTATTCACTGGGTTAGCACTGGTGGTAGACATGCCATGCAAGCAATATGACGGCGATATGCATATTTCTCAGTGATACACTCCATGAGCGCAATATGCCGGCAAAATGCATGTTTCTCGGTGATACATTCTATGACGGCGATATGCATGTTCTCAGTGATACATTCGATCAGCACAATATGACGGCAATATGCATATTTCTCAGTGACACATCTCATGAGCGCAATGTGACGGTGATAGTCGTGTTCCTCTGTGATACATCCTATAACGGCGATATGCATGTTTCTCAGTGATACATTCGATGAGCGCAATATGACGGCGATATGCATGTTTTTCAGTAATACTTCCTATGAGCGCCATACGACGGCGATAGTAAGTACTATAATATATAATGAAATAAAATTTCAATAAAAATTATTTTCTAAGAATTTGTTTCTTTTTTTATTCAAATGGATGTATTATACCTTCTTAAAAAATTTAACATTTTTTCATCATTCCTTTTAATGCATCTGGATGTCTTTTTTACATCACTAAAATATTTAGCAAGGACAACAAGGTATTCATTTTATATGATACATGTAATAATAACTGCAGTCACTCGTTTATTTGTATCATCATCAAAAATCTTGAAGTCGTAAAACTATAATAAGAATACGTAAAAACGTGTCAGTTATTTTTACTGCCCAAATGGGCAAAAAAAAATCAGTAGTCAAAAAGAATTAATTTTCGTTGCATTGCAACAATGCAAACTTCAACGTTTGCCCACTTATTGACATTTTTTTAAATGATAAAAGTAAGGAGCGAAAAAAAAAGAAACTTATACAAGTGATATGATGGTTAGGTAGGTAGCGCGCTCAGCTCTAGAATTAAAAGACGTAGGTTCGAAACCGAGGCTAGACAAAAACTTGAATGAGGCAGAATACGTTTTAATCCAATTATCATATATGTAGCAATATAAGTAAAGCATATCGAAACGAAAAATACTACCAGACATTTTTTTTAATTCATAATTTGTAGACTTATTAATTTTTTCATTTCAGGCACAGATCCGGCAGCCTGTACAGTATCGTAGTACGGGTTACGCCCTCTAGCGTCCATATAAGCACAACCATTGAATCATGTCATGACGCCAATATGAGCTTCATATGAGCACTACAATTTTTTCACGCCGTGACACCCATATGAGCTCCAAATGAGCACAACGTAGTTACGCCATGCCGTGACGCCTTTAAATTTCTTCACGCCGTGACGCTCATATGAGCTCCATATGAACACAACATTTACGTCACCCTGTGACGCCAATATGAACCCCATATGCACTCCCTTATTGTTGGATATTCGTGAGCCGCTTTTGCTAGTACTGATGAATTCACTGCATGCATACTCGCGTGAGAACAACTTTGCTTCAATTGGATGTGTTATTGTAAATCGTTATGTGATGCAAATATGACTTGAAGGTGAGCACTCATAAACGACACATAGCTGTGTTAATTTATATGCATCATAGACAATGCCCATATGATGCCAATATGAGCTAAATGTGTCTATCTGGGTACTCTGTTGCACTTTGAAACGCACATATATATATATATATGAACGAGTCACGAGGACCCATTAGAGAGAGAGAGAGAGAGAGAGAGAGAGAGAGAGAAGAGTTAAACCACACACGAATTCCACGAGTAGGAATCCCATAGCCGGAGAATCGAAATTATTCATCCCGGTCTTGAATTTTTCGTCCTCGTGTCGTTTTACATTACTTTTGCGCCTTTGAATATTAATGGGCATATGCAAGCGTTCCCGGCTCTTTTTCCCCCTCTAGTCCTCTTCGCCCTTTACCCACGCCCCCCTCCGCCGTCAACAGACCTCTCTTCCTCCTTGTCTGTCTCATTTGTCTATCTACCTCTCTCTCTCTCTCTCTCTCTCTCTGTCTCTCTCTCTCTCCCTCTCTTTGTCTCTCTCGCGCCAGCAAAGAATATATTCCTTTGCCCCCTACGGTCTCACTCTGCTTCTTTCGCGTTATGGCATAAGACAAGAATAAAGCAACATGGCATATAATACTCTCGAAGCCTCTATGTGCGCCTCTATCTTTCTTTTCTTCTTGTTGCACTTTTTTGCACATTTTTTTCTCCCTCCTTTTTTTACGTTTTTATACTTATTATTTTCCCTTTTATTATCTCTTATTTCTTTTCTCCTCTTCGTTTCTTCTTCGTTTCTTCTTCGTCTCTTAACGTTATTCTATTGTTTGCAAATCAGCTCTATTGTTTTCTCATGTACCCTCTGTAACACTGGCTCCCTCTTTCCCCTTGCCCTCGCTGCCCTCTTCCCCTCCGCCTTCCATACACACATATATATATATATATATATATATATATATTAATATAAACATTCATATAGTATATGTGTCTATAGATATGGGCAAAAGATATTCTGAACCTGTTACATCTGTGTAATGTTGGCTATCAGCACATTCGACTGTTTTCAGAACAGTTCTTCAATTTTTTTTCCAAAAAATTCTCACTTTTGGGGACAGGACGGTCCTTGAAATGACCTTTGTATAATTATTCTCCCATTTATCCAAAGGCGATTTGGTAGACGGTAGAGGCTTGCGAAGTGTCGAGTATGGGGACAGTAGGCTACCGTCGGGACGGTCCTCGAAGTCAAACATCTTTGAAATCACATTTCCGCTTATAAATAAATAATTATATATATATATATATATATATAAAGTATATACAGCCTGCTTTTCCGTATTCCTCTTCTTCTTCCTCGGGTTCCTCGTACCGTTCGCCAATATAGGGTTGCAAAATCCATGGGCCCGTGGCGATGCTATTCCACTACTTTTCATACTACACTCGCCGGCATTGCTGACCCCATAGACCATTATATTCACCATGTGAGTGCATCTCTCTCTCTCTCTCTCTCTCTCTCTCTGTCTTTCTCTCTCTTGTTTCGCATACACAACAATGATACCGACTGTTGTGATGCACGGTTCAATTTTTTCGTCTCCCTACCTTCGACTTTTATGCAGCAAGATCCACCATAAAGATTTGCAGTTCTTTACTATAATCATCGATGAGTGCGTGGAATTTTCTCTCTATTTTTACATCTCGGAGGAAAAATTCGCGATCGGTTTTCGCGAGGGCGGAATAAACGGGACGAGCTTGATGAGCGGCGAAGGAGTGGGGAGGTGAGGGATGAGGAACGCAGTGTGGCAACGACTTCATAAATTCAGTCGTCTCGGGGATCTGATCTTAGCTAGGGCTTCGGAAATCGTACAGGATTCGAATAATTTGTAACGGCGACTTGGATATAAGGCTTCCATTCGCGCTTCTTTCCTATATATAATTTACCTCTACCGCGAACGTTTTTCTTTTTCTTTCTTCTTGTGTTCTAGAGCTTCCGTCTCACTCTCACTCGTGTTGTGTGCATTGATCGCTTCGTTGCTCATCGTCACATATATACATATATACACATATACACAACTATACTCATTTTAAACGAGCATCGCACATGAAATATGTGCCCTCGATCGAATCGCACTTCCTCCCCCCGATATATCTCCGAAAGACGAGCAACACTGCATTTATCACGAACGAAGAAAAATATGCTTTCGAAATAGGCGCATGAACAATTTGTCATTGTTTTACAAAATAAGTTCGTTACAAGTTTTGCAATGAGCATAAATAAGTTCGTTACAAGTTTTGCAATGAGCATAGAACTTTTTAGCGGTATTGTTATATTTTTAATAATGGGCAAATTATATTAATTATTATAACCATATCACTTGATTGACAGGCTTATAAAAACGTTATTTGTTATATTATTGAGTATTATATCTTGAGTATTATATGCCTTTTATAATTATATATATATGGGGCATTCCACGCCAAATCGACCACTTTTCGGCCCGACCCTTTTCGATTTGGCTGAAACTTTAATATGTTATTGTTTTCATCGTAAAACGCTTGTATGATTTTGTTCAATTTTTTTTACATATTTGCAAATACGTAGTGAATTTTTGAAAAAATCGCTCGTTTTTTTTTTTCAAATGCTAATATTTTTCTCAAGAATGGACCGATCAAGATTTTTTTTGTTGGAAATTCTTCGTTTTGAAATGTTCTGTATGAAAAAAAATATTCAAAAAATATTCAGTCATCTTCGACATGATTTTTTACTTTTTTGGAAAAAAAACGCCATTTTTTCAAGAACGCCACTTTTGATTTTATATATATATATATATTTTTTTAATATGATAAATTTAGCAATTTTTGCCGCAGACCCATCGTGGTAAGATTTTTCTTTCTATTTTTTTTTCTAAATTGATGAATTTTTGTTTTTAATTTTTTCCAAATATAGCTGTTTTCTATGATGAAATAATTTGAAATGGTAAATTCTATCATACTCAATACTTTGTATATAATATTAGCTCACTTAAAACGTTTTCCATTTATGTTAAACTATTTTTAAAGGTTTATTTAATGGGGAATTAAGTAAATAGATATTCAATTAATTTTTTCATAGTAATTAATGATGAATTTATTCATCTCTGTGACGTTTGAATAATTTACATAATTTGTGATCTCTTGAATTAGAGAAATGTTTAACAACAAGACCGCCATTTGTGTCAGGTATCACACAGTGCAACTGTTGAATTCCTGAAAAGCTTTCTGGAGTGCAGTGCAACTGCTGACTTTTGAAAATCGATCACGGAGACTGTTCACAGCATTAATGTAGTCTTCCGACGATGAAAACAGTGCATATCAAATGAAAACGATTCAACTGGAACGTTTTCTTAACATTGACAGATGCTTGTCGTTTAATATTTTAGCGGCAAAACTAAATAAAATAGTACACGGCATTTTTTGTGGAAAACCATAGAACTTATTAATAGGCATTATTGCACCATAGGAAACAGCTAGACGTGGAAAAAATTAAGAATTGAAATTTTTTAATTTGGAAAAAAATTGAAAGGTTATTCTTACCACGATGGGTGTGGCGGCAAAAAATACTAAATTTATCATATTTTTTTTTACAAAAAAAAAATCAAAAGTGGCGTTCTTTGAAAAATCGGCGTTCTTTTTTCAAAAAACTAAAAAATCATGTCGAAGATGAGTTTGAATATTTTTCAAATATTTTTTTCATAAAGAACATTTCCAAACGAAGAATTTCAAACAAACAAAAAAAGATCTTAATTGGTCCATTTCTCAGAAAGTTATGAGCATTTGAAAAAAAACGAGCGATGTTTTCAAAAATGCGGTACGTATTTGTGATTATGTAAAAAAATTTGAAAAAATCATACAAGCGTTTTAAGATGAAAACAATAACATATTAAAGTTTCGGCCAAATCGAAAGGGGTCGGGCCGGAAAGTGGTCGATTTGGCGTGGAATGCCCCATATATATATGTATATATATATTTATCTAAATATATATATTTATCTAAATATATATATATAATTATAATTATATATGTGCATATATACATATATTAATGAGCGTATAGTAAAGTATAATGAACAATTATAGTCATTCAATGGACATTAAAATAATAATATCAAATAATAAATATAAAATAACCAATCGTCACTACGATAATAATATATTATATTAATAATAATTATTCCATTATTATTAGTTATTTATTATTATCATTATTATGAAGTCACTTCATTATTTATTATAATACATATTAATAATTAATTTTACTACATATTAATAATTAGTATAAATACCGATAATAATTGAATAATAAGAATAATAATAATAATAATAATAACGATCAAAAATGAATTTATTTTAAAATTTTCTCGAAATAATATTTAAAATTACTATAAAATAACAGTAATTACTAAAAAAAACTATTGATAGCTATTGTAAAATAATGATATACATATCTGTATATGTATAACACAGATAAAACACGATCGTCAACATCACGCTAAAAACTTCGCATTAAAGTTATCGCATCCGCACCATTGCGATGTCAAACTCAAAAGATCATTTCCGTATCAATTGTGCCACGATCGATCCATCCGAATCGAGAGAGCACCACGAGAAACAAGGAAAATATCGTCGTACATCTTGAGAGCGTGACACCGCTCGTTCTCGAAAGAGAGAAGCCTTTCGACACATACAAACGATACGTATATTTTCGTGGTTAATTACCCCAAGGCGTGTGACCGGTGACCCGCGCGATCGGCAATCAGCGTAAAATGGAATTCCCAATCGTATGGCGCTGTTCGTTTCTCGTAATCGAACTTGGGTCATCGACTTCAGCGTCATCGTCGGCGACGACGAATCGGTCGAAGAAACAAAAAAAAAATCCGATAAAATAAAAAAAACACCCACTGGCGAGAACGATATAGCAACTTGCCGGAAGCAAGTCGATCGGTTTGAATATTCGATGCCTTTGTACTGTATGGGCGCGAGGCAAGGTCACTGATCCGGGGGAGACAAACCGGGAGAAGGGTGCCTCCTTCTCGGCCTCGAATCGTCGATTACAATTAAACGTGCCGCGCTATATATATTTATATATATATATATATATATATATATATATGCGTTTACGTGCTTTCACACAAGATATAATCCACGAATTTTTCTTTTGTGAAACCGGAAATCTTCCATAAAATGCCACGTCGATACGATACACCCGAACTTACTTAATTCATGCTTACTCACGATTCGTAGGATAATTGTTCGGTCTGACGGTGGTAACGTTCGCTTTAATTTAATGTACGGATACACACACGCACATACACATATATCCTTAATTCTCAGTATTTCTCAATATTATTAAGTTTAATTTATTATTTATATTATTATTAATTTCTAAATATTTATCAATGTATGCTTAATTTTTTTTTTAAATTAACATCAAATTGGCTATATATATATATATGTTTATATATATATATATATATTTATTTATTTATTTATTTATATATATAACCGACGCTGGTAGCTGTACGGTTGGGAATAGGCCAGTCAGCGGCAGGCCAATACTTCTGAAACCTTGGTGTAAATACTTGAGTAAAACGTCTGTACACCAGAGGACCACATGAATATGGGGCCGTCTATACCGGTACGGGTTTTCCACAGTTTCCCCGTACCCTCGGAAAATGTGGTACAGTGTAGTTTAAGACGGCTATGGACGCAACGAAGCGTTAGGTTAGATTAGCGAAGTGCGGGTAGGGTGTCATAGAAAAGGGTTCAATTGGAAAGGAGAACACGTAAAAATCCGCAAGGGTATACGTTGGAACTTAGGGAATCACCGAGTCATAGTTACATATACGGATACATCTCAAATGAATATACACAGGGCTACTTGTTATTGGTCACGATCCTGGAGGTGTTTCCCTGCTATGAAATAACCCTGTAATGCTTTATGAAAAAGTGAACCATTTTCGAGATATTCTTTTTTTTTAAGTGAGGGGTAGGCAACTTTAAAAATTAATAAAAATGAAACTGTTGTATGGACCAAAACTTTTTTATTATTTGTATTTTGAGGACACGGTGACATGATCAACAATAAAATAAGAATAACGAAAATAAGAATAAACTTAGTGATTTAAAAAAAATAAAATCCACATTTTTGTGAAAGAAATTTCCGAAAACGATTAAACTTGCAGAGTTTTTGACCCCTAATTCAAAAATATTTGCAGATTAGTCTTATTTTATTGTTGATGATTCTTTGTTACCGTATCCTCAAATTTTCAACAACAAAAAAGTTTGATTCCATACAACAGTGTTTTTTCACTTAATTTTCAAAGTTGCCTACCTCTCACTTAAAAACAATCAATAAGAATAACAATATCTCGAAAATGATTCACTTTTTCATAAATCATTACTGTCTTATTTGATAGCGGAAAACATGTCCTACAACCCCTTCACGGGTTTAATAACCCTTTCACGAATCCAATTTTATGAAGATCGAAACATTATAAAGAAAATATCCTCAATACAAATATCTTAATTTGAATTAAGGCATTTAAATAAAAAAATTCTGAAAAACTTTAAATTAAATTGGTCTTTATTTAAATAAAGACCACTGGTTAAACATTAACTGGTCTTTATTTAAATAAAGACCAGTTAATGTTTAACAATTCATTTATTCAAATAAGATCTTTTAATATGGAAGTGTGTTTATGTGTGTGAGTACATATGATACTGAAAGCTCAATTATTTAATTTCTTCCAACCGTCGTCAGCACAAATTGTAACGAATTTAATCGCCGCAGGTACCGCCGACGATCGTCAGTCTCGCGGCGATGAAGGTGGACGCAGCTGATCCCAAAGTTTCCGGTAAGTTGCATCTTCTTCGCAAGTACAGAATCCTCAAAGACATATCAAATGCTCGTACCCAAAGTAGTTCGTGCGTCAGAGCGTAGAAAAACTAAAATGGCTCCGCGATAGCCAATTCAATTTAAAAAGTCACCGATATTTATATATATTTTTTTCGTTTGTTTATTTATTCGAGACATTACAGTTCAGTAGATTGCCACTTTTTTTTGTCTCTCTTTCTCTCTCATTTGGCTCACCGTCGTATGTGCATTGTCGAATCTGGAGGGGTGGGCACTGGTTTTTTCTTTCCGCTTCCGGGACAAGTGGCACGTTCGACGGAAACTGTGCACACGAGCAAGCGTGTATGCATGCGGGTAGGAGGGGGGGGGGGGGGTAAAATCCGGAGCTGACGAGGAATCATCGCGTTGATTCCGTTCGACCGGCAGTTTCCCGCAATCGAGCAGAGACCGCGCGCAGGGTCAGCGAGCCCCGTGTTCTTCTTCCCCTACCATCCCTCCTCCCCCGCCCCTTTATTGAAATATCCGCCCACAGCATTACGGGAATCATCGAGGAAATTGGATGAAGTTCCCGGTTCGTAACACTAACCAGGCGCGTAACGAATGAAGCGAAAAAAAAGACAATGAAAAAAAAAAACGTTAATAAAAGAGAATTGAGAAATATGTCGTGAATTCGGCAATTAATATATATAGATCTTTTGGAGCATATTTTGCGCGACGAATGTCTACGTCGAATTGCTAAATCGCAATGTATTACCGCAACAACGGTATACCCGGAACCCGTGAAAGTTGTCCCGAGTGAGTGTCCACGATCGATTTGGCACTTTATTATTATGTAGATCGTCATCTTCCTCGATTCAGATCTCATTCACGTGGGATATGTATACGTATATACGGGCATGCTTCTGGCCATATATTCCGGCAATTTCTTGATCTCGCGCCGATCTATCGGAACTTGAAAAAGCCAACTTCATCGACACGCCAAACCCCCAACCCCCTCCCCTTCTTCTCTGCCCCTGTCCCTGTAACCCGTTGGCTCGAAACTCTCAGCTAATTGATGAAAATAGTGAGTGAGTGAATCCGAGTACGATAATCACGGTTACTTTGAAACAATGAGTTTTCACAGGCCTAAGCATAAGACCAAGGCTTTTTTCTTCTTGTCCATTTTTTTGGTTCTCGTCCATTTGAAATGTCGGTGTAATATTTTACTCGCTATTCATCGTTTTTTCGACCCTATTGGAAAAATTCGACGTGACGTATAATGGGGACTATCGGTGTTTGTCAAATGGACAATAACGTCGGTCGATTAACAATAACGAAGCAATTTAACGTTTTCCAAACCCATTAAGTTTAAAGTACACATGTACACATGTACAAAAGTGTGTGTGCGTGTGGGTGTGTGTCTGTCTGTTTGGGGACGTAACAAGCCGTGGAGTCCTACTTTGATTCGTGGTCTGATCGTGCTTTTTATTCTATCATTATCCACGTGATTTACTTCGGATTCATACGTCTATATATATATATATATATATATATATATATATATATATATAAATATTATTGTGATTTCGGCATTGCCGCAACTTTACCGCCGATATGCGATGAGAAGAAACATGGATACACGCACACACGCATATATATATATATATATATCAGGGCCGGATAGGGGGGGGAGGGGGGGGGGGGGGCAGGCGTTGGAGCGTCGGGGCCTCCGCAAGAGAGGGGCCTACACAATAAAAAAATTGTGGTAAAATTTGCTGACCAATGGTATGCAACACCTATCGAAAAAAAATCACTCCAGAGATCCCAAAAAGAAAAAAAATGGTCACACTTTCATGAAGAATTTTTTTAAGTAACATTTGAAAGCCTAATTCTCTAAATAAATAACGAAAAACGCCAAACACGATGAATTTTCTATGAAAAATATATATTTCTTGGATTATAATTTTTCAAATGTCATACGCATTCATTTTTTAAAGTTGGGCTTTTTATCCGGAAAAATGAAATGTTTGTTTACTCGTATTGTATTTTCAATTGCCAAAAAAAAAAAACGCCTATGAAAGTTTCAGTACTCAGGGCTAGATGCTTACACCGACCAGCAGCTTGTTGTCCAAAAATAGTTTACCTTAAAATTGTATAAATGAGGAGAGAAAAAAAACCTTTTAAATTGTCAAGTCCAAATTGAGTATCGTGTACACTATATAATTATGCTATATGGCACTATAAGGTATATAAGTGCAGAGTAAAAAAAGAATTTTATCCTTTAGATACATAAATTATTTTTTTTTAATTATAAAAAACATAATTGTAATCGAATTTAGCTGTTGTCAGGAAACTTTTCCTTTCTTAACTTTGAACGATGTATGTCGTTTGAAAGGATCTTGCTTTTTCGCAATAAATTATTTAAAGCATATAAAGAAATGTCATGTTGTTTGTAAAATAATTAGGGGACTGCCCCTTCTCCGTTGCCCTAGGGTCACCACACCTTTAAATTCGGCCCTCATATATACTCAGTTAAACAAACCAATAGAGAGCTCTCTCTCTCTCTCTCTCTCTCTCTCTCTCTTCCTCTTCCTTTCCCTCCGAAATACACGTATATACATCGTTAGTAAGGAACTGGAGGATAAGTAGGAGGAGGAGGAGGAGGAGGATGGAGATCGAGGGGTTGACGGATCGTCCGTCGTAAAGCGGAATAAAATAAAATGTGTTAGGTCGCGAAGTGTGTATGTGGTTGGATCGGACGTCGAGGATGCCGGCGGGGTGGGTGCGCGGGTGACGGCGAAAGAGGGATAGAATGTGAGATACGCGCGAAAGCACGCACACCGAGGGATATCGCGGTATACACACACATATATATATATATATATATATATATATATATATATATATATATTTACATACAAGCGAGAGAGAAAGAGCCGGTCAGCAATCAAAGCTGATTAAGCCCACAACTGGGGAATCTGTGGGGCCAGTGTCTCACGCCAATCTCGCCCAATCAGCCGTATGTGGAGCCCCGGGCAGCAGCAGAGCAGGGAGATTTAAAAAATAGAATGCCTACTGTCAATTGTCCCATAATTTAAATAAATCGAATAAATGGACAAAGTGGCCAATTAGAGTAGTTGCCACTGGCTTGCCTGCTTTAAAGTTAGCGTTACTTCGCCCATATACATATGTATATGTCTCTATGTGCATATGTATACGGTGAAAGGTAATTTCGAAGACTTTCGACTCTTTGAAGACCGGTCCTCAAAATAGCCAAACATTTATTCATGTGTGATTGTCTTTCTGGTTTCTTCACTCGACGTTTGCTAAGTAGACTAATCCCGTACACCCTCCTGCCATCTCCTTCTCATTCATCCACCCGAACCTTGCCCGCCCCCCCTTCCACTACGCCCCGCGCGATCTTCAGCCCCGCCAGCCCCTGCCGTCACAGGTCTATCTTTTGATCGTCCCTTTGGTCGGACCCACGCGGCTCTCCCCGCCGATACCACGCAGTCGGTCGACTTGTTTGGAAAATTTCGCCTCACTGTGGTTCAAGCTCGTCCGCAATCTTAATACAAGGAGAGCGTATATATGTAGCGGCCACGGTGCGTTATATTTTTCATCGGGGTTTCAGACAATCCGCGGTCCTTTGTCTCGAGAGCTCATACGATATATATATTGGCTCATTTTATTTGACGCTTACTCGTCGTCGCGAAGCCTCCTCGTTTAATCGAGAGCGAGGGAGGTTGAATTTTTGAACGGGCCAATCGAGGCTGCTGCTTTCTTGGCACATTATCAATTAATTTTTCGTCAAAACCGCGAACGACATCTATTTCATTGCGGACTCGTGGCCATCTTCAAACTCGTCTTTCTACGGCAATAATAAATGTGCGGGTGAACAAGCATCTCGAGTACCGCGAGCTATACGAGACGCTTCATGGAAGAAATTTGCAAATAGGTGAGGAATCGACTTGCGCGCTGAGAAAAAACGGCGCGAGAGAGAGAGAAGGAGAGAGAGAGAGAGAGCGAGAGAGAGAGAGAGAGAGAGAGAGAGAGAGAGAAGAGAGAGAGAGAGAGAGAGAGAGAGAGAGAGAGAGAAAGAGAGAGAGAGAGAGAGAGA
>CAWVQM010000117.1:0-10233 GCA_963932345.1 Ophion ventricosus | reverse complement strand
TTTTCTCTCTCTCTCTCTCTCTCTCTCGCGTTTCATTGCTCCCCAGGCCCGTAATTTCTACACGTCGCGCGTAACGAGACGCCAGAACAATCGATTCACGATATTGGCATCGTTTTCATTTTCTCTTTTTTTTTTTTTTTTCTCATCTCGCGATCGCGCATTGCCCCGCTTCTCCTCAGTCAATCTTCACACACTGATCGCACACGCGCACGGGCTTTTCCCATCCCCGTCGCGGCACCGGTTTACGATGCTGCGAACAATTTTGACAAACGCCACGTCCGCAATTACGGCAATGATGCAACGGCAGCTGATCGCTGAACGTCTCCTCGCATACGCAACAGTTCGTCAGCTCCGAGTCCGGTACCCAATAATTCGGCCTCACCGTGTCCTTTATCAGGGCTGAAACGAAGAAATGAAAAAAAAAAAAAAAAAAAGAAAATAATTCCAAAAAATCGAAAGATCGTTCAAAAAAAAATAAAAAAAAAAATGAACCTACATTTGGAATAAGTGAGAACGGTCCCGACCGCGCTCAAGGTCGAAACCACGTGTTCCGTGACCTTTCTCACGCTGACGTCCTCGGCCTCGTTGTTTTCCCCGTCCACGTGGCAGCTCGTCGACGTTCTTCGCTCATCGCCCGGCTCGTTTTCATTCTCACCGTCACGCCTCGCCCAACGGTGCGGGAATGACGACGTCGTCGTCGTCGTCGTCGTCGTCGTCGTCGTCGTCGTCGTCGTCGTCGTCGACATTCCCGCGTAACAAGCGTCGCACACGCGCACAGGCGTGTACCAATTTTTCGACGGCACGGGAATCGTTCGGGACGAACATTTCGCGCAAAAGCCCTCGCCGCATGCACGGCAATGATGCTTCGTGTCGGCGTAACCGAAAATCTTCCCGCAACCGTGACAATCCTTAATCTCGTTGTTCGGACGCCAATAACTCGGCGCTACCTGATCGGCGACCCAAGCCGACAATGCCTTTGTCGGCTGTAACGAGGCACTCGCGACCGCCTCACTTATGTACGTCACACCGTCGATCACGCGTTGCGCCGTGTTCTGATTCACCAATGACATATTCGACTGCCATCGTTTGTTTTTTTTTTTTTTTTTTTTCGACATGAAAATGAAAGAAATTAGAAAAAGGGAGATTTTTAATAAAATTGTTTTTATTTTATTTTTTAAATCAATGGCTCTACACAAACAAACCCAAACAAGCGAAAATGGAGAAATATTTTTGATATATCAAACTATTAAAGTTGTATATCGAAAATTCGAATTATATATATCGAAAAGAAAATTATATTTATGAAAAATTATAATTATATATCGGAAAGAAATTTATATATATCGAAAAATTAGAATTATATATCGAAAAGAAAATTATATAAATAAAAAATTATATAATTATGTATAACAAAAAAAAAAACATAATTCAAAATATATAATTTTGAAATAAATTTGAAAATATAATTTCGAATAAAATTCTATTATTACTTTTCATGTCGATACTCAACCCAAACAAACCCAAACAACTGAGAAAGGAAGAAGAAATTGTTATTTTGAAATGTCACATTTTCAAAATTATGTATCAAAAATTATAATTATATATCAAAAATAAAATTATATATCAAAAATTATAATTCAAAATATATAATTTTAAAATCAATTTGAAAATAGCATTTTGAAAAAATTATATTATTACTATTCATGTCAATGCTTAACCCAAACAACCGAGAAAGGAATTATAGATCGAAAAGAAAATTATATAAATAAAAAATTATATAATTATGTATAAAAAAAAAAAAAACATTATAATTCAAAATATATAATTTTGAAATAAATTTGAAAATATAATTTTGAATAAAATTATATTATTACTTTTCATGTCGATACTCAACCCAAACAAACCCAAACAACTGAGAAAGGAAGAAGAAATTGTTATTTTGAAATGTCACATTTTCAAAATTATATATCAAAAATTATAATTATATATCAAAAAACAAAATTATATATCAAAAATTATAATTATATATCAAAAAACAAAATGATATATTTTTCAAATTATAATCATATATCAAAAAACAATATATCAAAAATCATATATAATTTTCAAAATTATATTTTCATAATCGAAATTCAAAATATATAATTATAAAATAAATTTCGATAATATTATTTTGAAAAAAAAAAATTATATTATTTCTCACGTCGATACTTGACCCAAACAAACAAACCCAAACAGCCGAAAAAGAAAATTGAGATTTGACAAAATAAAATTCTCTTATTACTTTTCAAGTCAAAATTCAACCCAAACAAACCCAAACAAAGTCGAAAAAGAAAAAATGAAGTAAAATAAAAATGATATTAATTTTTAATATCATTAAAATATAAATTATTTATCAGAAAGATAATTAATTGATCGAAGCGAAAAAACAAACTCACGACGTTCCAGACGTGATTGATCTCGGTCCTGACGGCGTCGTCCTCGGGACTCTTATTGCCGTACCAATATTGCCGGCTACGATAAATCTCGCCGCAGTGAGGACACTCGATCACGTAGCCGCACCAGGCGTACCTTGCCAAACCGTACCATCCGTTCTCACTCTGCGACTGGGTACGGCTCGTCACTATTACCTCGTTACCGTTGCTGTGACATCTCTTGCACACGTACATCACATTCTCGTACTGATGCTGATAACGGCACCTGAACAAGTTTTTTTTTTTTTTTTTTCGAACTTTTAAACATCACATTCAATTTTTGCAATTCACTGAAAGGTTATCTAGATAATCTAGATGAAAGATAATCTAGGTGATAGATTATCTAGATAGTCTAGATGACAGGTTATATGGATAATCGAGATAATCTAGATGACAGGTTATATGGATAATCGAGATGATCTAGATTCTAGATTATCTAGATTCTTAACTATCTAGATTCTAGATTGTCTAGATTCTAGATTATCTAGATTATCTAGATTATCTAGATCCTAGATTATCTAGATTCTTAACTATCCAGTTTCTAGATTATCTAGATTCTTAAATATCTAGATTCTAGATTATCTAGATTATCTAGATTATCTAGATCCTAGATTATCTAGATTCTTAACTATCCAGTTTCTAGATTATCTAGATTCTTAAATATCTAGATTCTAGATTATCTAGATTCTAGATTATCTAGATCCTAGATTATCTAGATTCTTAACTATCCAGTTCCTAGATTATCTAGATTCTTAAATATCTAGATTCTAGATTATCTAGATTCTAGATTATCTAGATTCTAGATTATCTAGATTATCTAGATTCTAGATTATCTAGATTCTAGATTATCTAGATTATCTAGATTCTAGATTATTTAGAGTATCTAGATTATCTAGATTCTTAACTATCTAGTTTCTAGATTATCTAGATTCTTAACTATCTAGTTTCTAGATTGTCTAGATTCTAGATTGTCTAGATGATCTAGATCCTAGATTATTTAGATTCTTAACTATCCAGTTTCTAGATTATCTAGATTCTTAACTATCCAGTTTCTAGATTATCTAGATTCTTAAATATCTAGATTCTAGATTATCTAGATTATCTAGATTATCTAGATTCTAGATTATCTAGATCCTAGATTATCTAGATTCTTAACTATCCAGTTTCTAGATTATCTAGATTCTTAAATATCTAGATTCTAGATTATCTAGATTCTAGATTATCTAGATAAACTCAATTGAAATAAAATTCGCCTATTATTTTTATTTTGATGAAAAAAAAAAAAAAAAAAAAAAAAAAAAAAATTCCTACCGACTTTCGCAGGTGTGGGGTTTTCCCTCGCCTACGTGGCCCATGCTGTTGTTGCATCGTCCGCCGCAGCTGATACACTTGACCGGGCACGTGAAATACTGATCCGGAAACAGTGCGCTCGGTACGCCCGTTATTTCGCCGGAAAATTTGTCGTTTAGAATTTTAAGAGTGCCGTAAACGAGGCTCGGCCTTCTCGCCGATCTTACGGTCGTATTTTCGAGCTCGTTTCTCACCGCCCATCTTAGGGGCTCGTAATCGGTCGGGGGCTTAGTCGTTTGTACACCGACGTACTTGATCGAGCTGAACGCTTCGATCTCCAGCTGCATCTCGGCGAAACGACTTCGCAGCACGTCCTCGGCACTCTCCGAAGCGTCTGCAAGAGAGCGTGAAATTTTTTTTTTTTCTTCTTTTGCGTCCGAAGTTTGTGAATTTTTTTTTATTAAAAAACAATCTACGGATATTAGACAAAGTGGAACTGTTTCGTTGCATTTGAAAATGCAACCCAAACAAACTCAAACAAACCCAAACTCAAACAAACCCAAACAAACTCAAACAAACCCAAACTCAAACAAACCCAAACAAACCCAAACAAACCCAAACAAACTCAAACAAACCCAAACAAACTCAAACAAACCCAAACAAACCCAAACAAAACCCAAACAAACCCAAACAAACAAACCCAAACAAACTCAAACAAACCCAAACAACCCAAACAAACAAACCCAAACAAACCTAAACAAACCCAAACAAACCCAAACAGACTCAAACAAACTCAACCAACCCAAACAAACCTCAACAAACCCAAACAAATCTCAACGAACCCAAACAAACCTGAACGGACCCAAACAAACCTCAACAAACCCAAACAAACCTCGACGAGCCCAAACAAACCCAAACAAACCCAATTACTGAAATTTCGTCTCTGCTCGAGTACGCGGGCACTCACTGTTGGCGAGCGGTCTTGTGTGTCGGGTCTCGTGAAAAACGATGACGCTCGGTCCGAGGGCGCTCGACGAGTTCGGTACGCCCTCGCGTTTGCCAAGGGCCTGTAGAGCCGCCTGGAAATGATGGCTGTAGGCGCGCGACGCCGCCCCGAGGAATGTAAAGAGATCGCGGTGCAGTCGCTCCGAGCGCGTACGGTAAACGACGATGTCCGAGATCGCCAATACCTTTAGCAACAGCCTCGTGCGCTCGTTCTCGTGAATCGTCACACCTGCGTTCAATATTTACGACGATTCGATATACAATGACGAACAAATACTCTCAACGTCGTGTGCGTGAGGTTCGAGAAAAAAAATCGCCAAAGAATCGGTAAAAATTGGCAAGAAAATCGGTAAAAGAATCGGCAAAAAAAAATTGCCAAGGAAATCGGTAAAAAAAAAAATCGGTAAAAAAATCGTCCACGAATCGGTAAAAAAAAAAATGCCAAGCAATCGGTAAAAAATAAATCGGGAAAGATCGTCAACAAAAATCGGCCGGAAAATCGGTAAAAAAAAAAAACATTGCCAAGAAATCGGTAAAAAATAAAAAGGGGAAAGATTGTCAAGAAAAATCGGCCGGAAAATCGGTAAAAAAAAAAAAACATTGCCAAGAAATCGGTAAAAAAAAATCAAGAGGGGAAAGAAAAATTGTCAACCAAAATCGGCCAGAAAATCGGTAAAAAAAAATTGGCGAAGATACAAGGGGCCAGAAAAATCGGTAAAAAAGAGATGGACAATAATATCGGTGAAAAAAAAAATCGGCAAATAATGAAAAAAATCGGCAAAAATCGGCAAAAGATCGGTAAAAAAAATCGGCAAAAATCGGCAAAAAATCGGCAAAAAATCGGCCAAAAAATCGGTTAAAAAAAAATCGGCATCGCGTTTACCGAGAAGGCCTTCGGTGTCGAGGCAAATGACATTGAGGCCAGGATCAAAAGCGGCCCAAACGCCAAGTGTGCAAGAGCTCTGCTCGTCGGAGGTACGAAAAATCGGCGCTCCATCGAAGAACGTTCGGTTCAATGTGTGACTCTTGCCGTCGCCGGTATTGCCGAATATCGAGACAACCTTGAGCCTCGTGTTACAGGGACAGCGAAGCTTAGCGCGAAATTGTTCCGCGCTCGAGACCCTCAAACGTTCCTCCCCGTCTATCAGCAAAAAGCTCATTGGCTCTTCCGAAAAAGCGTGCAATGACTTTGCGTCCTGTGGACGATTCTCGAGGTTCGCATCGTTCGCGACGAGCTGCTGCTCGCCATTGTTCCCGTCCACCGTCACGTCCTCGTCGTCGTAACCGAGGCTCTGCAGGCTCTTCATTATTGCGGGACTCGGGATATTGGCATCTCGCGTATTACACCAGGACCAGTCGCGTCTCTTCGATGGCTCCAGAGCGCTCATCCTTGGTACGATATCTCTGCGAAATGATAAGCCGACCCTATTGAGCTTTTGCTTCATTTGGATTCGGTTCTTTTTTGGGGTTTGGGTTTGTTTTGTTTTTTTTTTTTTTTTTTTTCTCATTCGTTTCAGGTTCGTTCGGATTTTTTTTTGTTTTCATACGTTTTTGGTTTGTTCGGATTTTGTGAAAATTCGCTTTTGGTTTGTTCGGATTTTTTGAAAATTCGTTTTCGGTTTGTTCGGATTTTTTGAAGATTCGTTTTTGGTTTGTTCGAATTTTTTGCAAAAATTCGTTTTGGGTTTGTTCGAATTGTTTGCAAAAATTCGTTTTGGGTTTGTTCGGATTTTTTGCAAAAATTCGTTTTGGGTTTGTTCGGATTTTTTGAAAATTCGTTTTTGGTTTGTTCGGATTTTTTGAAAAATTCGTTTTGGGTTTGTTCGGATTTTTTGAAAAATTCGTTTTGGGTTTGTTCGGATTTTTTGAAAAATTCGTTTTGGGTTTGTTCGGATTTTTGAAAATTCGTTTTGGGTTTGTTCGGGTTTTTTTGGATTTTTTTTTATCGTTTTAATTTTGTTTGGATTTTGTCTTTCGCTTTAAGTGCGTTCGGGATTTTTTTGAAATTCGTTTTGGGCTTGTTTGGGTTTTTTTGAAATTCGTTTTGGGTTTGTTTGGCTTTTTTGAAATTCGTTTTGGGTTTTGTTTGGGTTTGTTGCAATTCGTTTTGGGTTTGTTTGGGTTTTTTGCAATTCGTTTTGGGTTTGTTTGGGTTTTTTTGGGTTTGTTGCAATTCGTTTTGGGTTTGTTTGGGTTTTTTAAAATTCGTTTTGGGTTTTGTTTGGGTTTGTTGCAATTCGTTTTGGGTTTGTTTGGGTTTTTTGAAATTCGTTTTGGGCTTGTTTGGGTTTTTTGCAATTCGTTTTGGGTTTGTTTGGGTTTTTTGAAATTCCTTTTGGGTTTGTTTGGGTTTTTTGCAATTCGTTTTGGGTTTGTTTGGGTTTTTTGAAATTCGTTTTGGGCTTGTTTGGGTTTGTTTGCAATTCCTTTTGGGTTTGTTTGGGTTTTGTGAAATTCGTTTTGAGTTTGTTTGGGTTTTTTGAAATTCGTTTTGGATTTGTTCGCGTGTTTTTAATTTGTTTTTGGTTTCCTTTATTTCTTTTCTCATTCGCTTTAGGTTTGCTCGGTTTTTTTTAAAATTCGTTTTGGGTCTGTTTGGGTTTGTTCGGTTTTTTTTTTAAATTCGATCTGGGTTTGTTTGGATTTGTTTGGGTCTGTTTAGACTTTTCAAACGTTTTAATTCTGTTTGGATTTTTTTTTTTCGTCTTAAGTTCGTTCGGATTTTTTTTTTAAATTTATTTCGAGTTCGTTTGGGTTTTTTTATATTCGGTTTGGGTTTGTTCGGGGTTTTTTTTTATTCCTCCAGTTTGACTTTTATTTTCATATATATATATATATATATATATATATATGAATACACTCACACCATTTATTGGCACATCAGAGAAACGTCACTTTCGATTACTCATCGGTGAAGAAAGTAAAAAAAAAAGAAAAGAACGATTTCTCATCACGATAACACGGCCATAATCAACGTCCGTGCTCCTTTGAGGTTAGAATTTCCAATATGGCCGCCGGGGCGCGCACCTAGATAAGAGATTTCGCCAAACAAAACAAAGAGCTAGGAAGATAGAAAAACAACGGCGCGATAATGTACGCGCGTCGGCGGGACGAGAGCGGCAGCGTCGATGATAATATCGGCACTCGACGAACGAGGAGGGCGACAGGGGGGTGGGGGAGGGTGGAGGGTGGAGGGCAGCAACACCACAAATTCGCGTTTTCCTCGTTCACGACGAAAGTCTCTCGGCCCTGTCAGTCGCCGCGTCCATTGTCAATTTGACGTTTTGCTCTTGGTTTTCCATTTGTGTGTGTGTGTTTATCTCTTCGTTGAGGCGAAAACGTTGCGTTTAGCTCGCGATTGTTCCGGTCACTGCCGCGATAAAGTCCGGGGATTATTGTTCGACGCAAATGCCGCGGACGGTGGCGCCGTCTAGAGGCCTCATGTACGTACCTTTGAAGTTGGTGTGTATGTGTGTGTGTGTGTTACAGGGAGATTCAAATCAGAATTCTCCAGCTGAGCATAGAGTCTGTGCAATAGCGAGAAAAAAGCTTTTTTTTGCTTCGAATGTCGCGATTGTGAAAAGTCACCGAGATATTAGCGTTGAAATAATAATAATGAAGATTATGTAGATAATCCGGATGATAGATTATCTAGATAATCCAGATGATAGGTTATCTAGATAATCTAGATGACAGGCTGTATGGATAATCTAGATGATAGGTTATCTAGATAAACTATAGATGATTGGTTATCTAGATAATCTAGATGACAGGTTGTCTAGATAATCTGGATGACGAGTTATCTAGATTCTAGATAATCTGGATAATCGCGATTCTAGATAATCTAGATAACCGAGTTTCCAGATAATTTAGATGACAGGTTATATAGATAATGTAGATGACAAGTTATCTAGATTCTAGATAATTGAGATTCTAAATAATCTAGATAATCGAGATTCTAGATAATCGAGATTCTAGATAATCTAGATAATCGAGATTCTAGATAATCTAGATAATCGAGATTCGGGATAATCTAGATAATCGAGATTATAGATAATCTAGATTCTAGATAATCAAAATTCTAGATAATCGAGATTATGGATAATCTAGATTCTAAATATCAAGATGCTAGATAATCGAGATCCTAGATAATCGAGATTCCAGATAATCTAGATAATCTAGATACTCGAGATTATAGATAATCTAGATAATCGAGATTATAGATAATCTAGATTCTAGATAATCGAGATTCCAGATAATCTAGATAATCTAGATACTCGAGATTATAGATAATCTAGATAATCGAGATTATAGATAATCTAGATTCTAGATAATCAAGATGCTAGTTAATCAAAATTCTAGATAATCGAGATTATAGATAATCGAGATTATAGATAATCGAGATTATAGATAATCTAGATAATCTAGATCACCCAGATAATCTAGACAATCTAGATACAACAATAAAAATCCACGACGATCTGTCAAAACAGAATAACAAAAATAATAAAGAAAAAAAAAATACCAAACTTAACGCTAGAAGAATTAAAACAATAGATTTTTTTTACCAAATACGGTTTTTTTTCTCATTTTTTTTTTTATTACGTTTTTATACAATTTTTTTCCATTTTCACAGTACAGTATACGGTATTACGTTGTTATCGCGATTTTTTTTTTTTTTCAATTTTATTATTTTCCTCCCTCTCGCTTTCTCTCTCTCTCTCTCTCTCTCTCTCTCTCTCTCACTCTCTCATAAAACTAGTACAGGAAGAATAAAATAGGCGAGAAAAAGAAAGAAAGAAATGGCCCAGCGAGAGTCGTAATTGAAAAGAAATAAATAAATAAAAGATTACAAAAAAAAAAAGAAAAGAAAAGAGAGAAGAAAACAAAAAAAAATTGATTCCGATGTAGTTTTCCTCTTCGCATCAATAATAATAATAATTTTCTCTGTCTACGTGTCCGGAAGTGTATTAAATAATTTAAAAAAAGACGTTTTTTTTTTCGATTTCATAAATTCCGCCATTTTTTTTTCTCAAAGGACTGCAGAAAATAGGATTTTTAAGTCTCAACGCCAAAAAAATAATTATCCCTCTCTCGCTTTTAGTTCTTACTCAATTTCTCTCTCTCTCTCTCTCTCTCTCTCTCTCTCTCTCTCTCTCTCTCTCTCTCGCCCTCGACGCTCCATTTTTTTTTTTGCAATGATTCTCGACTGTAATATCGACAATAATAATTAATAATAATAGTAATAATATGTGTGAAGACGCACACACACACACACACACACACACACCCACACACAATGCGCCACGCGTACTCTTCTGTTTTTCGTTTGTTGTTGTTTTGCAGAAAAAAAAATAATCGCAAAAAAAAAAGGCACAACATTTTTTTAAACGATTCGAGAAAATTCAATATAAAAGAATTTTCTTTATTTTTATTGATTAAAAAAAAAATCGTTTTTATTTTT
>CAWVQM010000116.1:5000-15489 GCA_963932345.1 Ophion ventricosus | reverse complement strand
CCTTTTCACCTTGGTCGTAGTGCTACTGAAGAATGTATCGAATTTTCTCTTTTTTTTTACCTCCATTTTGGAACGCTGTAATACACAATTGGCTTCACCAAACACAAAACTGTCAAAGAACTTTTTTTGAAGCGCAATGTTACCTTCAAATCGTCCTATAGTATGACCCGATGCGATGTATACATCGTGAGATATGGCTCACTAAAGACATCGAGCGGAAAACGCTCAGAACTTTTTACTTCTAAGCCAGTATTCTACCAGGTACGAAAAATATCCGATTTTTCGCTTTCGCGTCCAGTCAGATGCACAGACATACATACACACTCGCAAACGTTGAGACGCCGGGGCTCGCGCAGCTCGGCCAATCTCCCTTTACTTTTGCAGCTGCATTCGACGATGCCTGCGCCATTCATCCCTGCTTTTTTCTTCTCGCACATTTTGCGTCCGATACCTAACAAACGTTATACGTACATATACAGTGTCGGTCAAAAGTTTCGAACGCTTTGGATAAATGCAAAATTTTCGATCATCTTCGATTGGTGCAAAATTATATTAGAATAATTTTATTAATTTTACAGAGCTATACAGGTATTTCCTTCAAAGAAGAAATAAAATTAATTATATTGTAATTTCATTTTGAATTATCAAAGTGATCGAAAAATTTGCAATTATCCAAAGTGATTGAAAATTTTTATTGGTAATATATATATATGTATATTATACTTTGGCTCTAGCCAAAAGTATGACGTACTCGAATTTTTCGTCAGTGAACAATTGCTGTAGTCCTGATGAGAAAGGCAAACACTCCTTGACTAATATTGTCAAGTTTTCCCCGTGTATTTTTCATTTTTTTTTAACATCAACTTTTTTCTCTTTCAAATATTTGGTTTCGTAGAATTTTGTATTTCACTAAATTTCGATATTTCTCGATAATAGGAAACGTAAGTTTTTTTTTTTTTTTTTCATGTACACCGAGGAAAGGGAATTATAATCGGGGCACTCAATACTTTTGACCAATGCTATGCCTATTTGTGTATGTTTTTTTTAATATTTTTTTTATAATGATAAATACCTATATAAATAGTTGATGAGGTATGATTTTATTGGTACTCGTTTCGCCACGGCAAGTCATGATAAAATTGGAGAATCATACGTGAAAGAAGAGGGCAGAGGGGAGGGGGCGAGGGGGAACGAGAGAAAAGAAAGAAAACGAGGAAAAAAATCAAACAAAAAGTAAAGAAAGCCGGTTGCGCGCGGCAGTTGCAACGCCGCGCGTTTTGCCGCGTCCTGGGGTGCAGTGTTTCCCGCGCTGAGTGCAACAGAGTGCAGGCGGCTGCAGCGTGCAATCCCACATTTATGTATGCGTACGTTAACGAGATTACGATAGGCGTGTGTACGTGTATGTGTGTGCGTGTGTGTGTGTGTATTTTCCCCCGTTTTTTTTAAAACAATAGCAAAGCGTATGAGGAAAAAAATGTCTAAAAGTAAAAAAAAAAAACGCTGGAACGTTGATAAGTAAGAACAATGAGGGTCGTAGAATAATTTTTTGAAATAATGGAATTGTAACGGGATATTAAGACAGAAATAATAATAGAAATAATACTAGTAATTAATACAGAAATAATATTGAAATAATAGTGAAATACAGTATGATGGTTCGTAGAAAGCGATAAAAGATCAAATATGAGTAAAGGTGTTTGTGGGGGCGCGGGGAAAAAGAAAAATCGACGTATTAATTGGTAAATGGTAATTGGTGATGGTGCATAGGAAATGGTAAAAGGTAAAGCGTGAACAGTAAATGGTAAAGGGTAAACAGTAAATAGTAAAGGATAAATAGTAAATGGTAAAGGGTAACCAGTAAATAGTAATGGTAAAAGGTTTAAAGCGTGAATAGTTAAGGTGAAGCTCGAATAGTAAATGGTAAAGGGTAAAACAGTAAATAGTAAATGGTAAAGGTGTGAATAGTAAATGGTAAAGGGCAAACGGTAAATAGTAAATGGTAAAGGGTGAATAGTAAATGCTAAAGGGTAAACGGTAAATAGTAAATGGTAAAAGGTAAATAGTAAATGATTGAAGGTAAATATTAAATGGTTAAGGGTAAATAGTAAATGAGAAAAGGTAAATATTAAATGGTTAAAGGTAAATAGTAATGATTGAAGAAAAATCAACGTACTAATTGGTAAATAGTAAATGGTGATGGTGCATAGAAATGGCAAAAGGTAAATAGTAGACGGTAAAGGGTGAATAGTAAATGGTAAAGGCAAACGGTAAATAGTAAATGGTTGAAGATAAATAGTAAATGGTAAAGGGTGAATAGTAAATGGTAAAGGGTAAACGGTAAATAGTAAATGGTAAAAGGTATATAGAAAATGGTAAAGGGTGAATAGTAAATGGTAAAGGGTAAACGGTTAATAGTAAATGGTTGAAGGTAAATATTAAATGGTAAAGGGTGAATAGTAAATGGTAAAGGATAAACAGTAAATAGTAAATGGTAAAAGGTAAATATTAAATGGTTAAGGTAAATAGTAATGTTCGAAGAAAAATCAACGTACTAATTGGTAAATAGTAAATAGCGATGGTGCATAGAAAATGGCAACAGGTAAATAGTAGACGGTGAAGGGTGAATAGTAAATGGTAAAGGGTAAACAGTAAATAGCAAATAGCAAAAGATAGATAATAAATGGCAAAAGGTACAATGTAAATTGAAGAAATTAACTGGCGATGAACGATGACTTGTAGACTACTTGAGAGGGGACAGATAGAAAGAGAAGCGTGTTTATTTCGTACTCTGGAACCAAAGTGCCCTAAGGTCTCAAAATTACCTGACATTCTTAGTTGCGTGCCATTTTTTTTTTGCTGTGGCGAACATAGAGTACTAATCTTTGACAACTGGCATCAGGAAGCATTGAGGTTTGGTCATGGAGAATTACACGATCCCGAAACGCATAGAATTGGTGAAAATGCAATGTGAAACGATGCAGTCATTGCAGACGAAGTTTCATGGTCGTGGTTATCTCGCGCAGCGGCGATGCTGAATTGATCACCAAGATCGTGCAATTTGACGCCATTAGACTTCTTTTCTTTGGGAGTTTTCTGAAAGGAAAAAGTGTATGCCAATGATTCACAGACCATTTCGAAGCTAGAGGAAACAATTGGACGTAGCGTTAATGAAATTAGTCCGCAATTGTGCCAATATGTTATTGCAAAATTTCATCAAAAGATTGAACGTTTGCAAACAGGCACGAGGCGGCACATTTATCCGATATTGTCTTCCACACATAAACCTCCATGTTTGTACATTATATTAAAATAAAAATATTCATACTTTTAATATAAATAATACGTTTTATTAGGAAATTATAATTTCAGATCATTTTGAGACACTCTTTACATCGCAGTAATGTGTAGATAATACACAGATAAAAACAAAATTCATATAAAAATAAAGTAAAAAATAAAATCGGAAAATTAACTGCTCGAAGCCGGTGGGATGCAGAAGGGCTGAGTTGGCGGGAGCCGAGCAGCGGGGGTGGTAGATGCCTATTCCATCTTAGGCCACGTGAGATCCTCAGAGCCCATTCTCATATTTTTATTTCCTCGTTTAAATTATTCGACAAATGATTTTTTTTTCAGATAAAAATTATAGATCTCTAAATAAGCGATTAAAAAAAAATGATTGATAGATTTTCTCAACGAAGTTCAGCCACAAGAAATTCGAGAAATTGAAAAATAATCATTTTCCTTGCATTCCAACGATGCAAACTTCAGTCTCATTGTCAAATGTCCAGCAGAAGTTACCTTGAAAGTTAGGCATTCTTGCCAGAGATCTACGACCGTAATTCGCAACAAAAAAAAAACACTTCGGACAATGAGGAAGATGAAGGAATAAAAAAATAAAAAAATAAAAATCGTTGAATTCAACGATGCAACGAATCCTTCACAAAAATCGTCACAACTTGTTGAATGTTTTGGAACCTTTAGGAAACCTTTCGTACAAATTCAAGTTAACACAACGACCTATAAAACATCGGTATGAACAAAATCGTTTTTTTTTTTTCGGAATTTCAAGCTTGTGCAGTCCCCTCAAGGCAAAATAGAAGCGGAATACCACGTGACATATTCTTGCGAGACAGATAACTAAAATTTCCGAAAAGACATATCTCCCGAACTAATGATAAGTCGAACAAATAAGAATTCTACATCACCCAATGCTTCGCCCCACCCCCCCCCCCCCCCCCCCCCGAAAACCTCGATGAAAGAAAAAGAAGAAAAATGAAAAATCCGCATATCCGTGCGATGTTGACCCTGTACGAGCTCCCAAGTACGAGCGAGTACTGGCAAAAGAAGACAAAAAAACGTCGCAGATGCAGAAGAGCAAGAAATGTGAGTAGAAATGCTATAGTTTGAGCAAGTAGAAGAAGGAGGTCGTGTGTTGGAGCGAGAATAAGTTGAAGTCCCAATGGAAGAGCAAGTAGAGAAAGAAAATCGAAAGCATCGCGAGAAGTAGAAGTGGTAGGTCCCAAAGGAAGAAACAAGTAGAAAAAGAAGAAGAAGTGGAATAAGTAGGAGTGGAAGAAGGGACCGGACCGTGAGAGAGTTTGCGAATCGGGGTAGAGGAGCCCAACGACCAGTGAAACGCGTCGTGCGGTGCGGGGGGCAAGAGGGGAATTTGCAAAGTGTTCGTTGCATTCGCCAGTGCATATTGGCCGCAAAATCCCTTCCAGCGGCCGTCGCCCACCCCCCCCCCCCTCCGCCCCCTCCGTCATTCTACTCGCGAATTTATACGACTGCCGGTCGACAAGAGGGCGGAGGGGGGTACAAGGAGGAAGATCGAGTGAAAGGGGCAAGACGCCGCGTGGTGGGAACCAATCGTCCAACGAGAATTCGCTTCGTACTTGCGAAATGAAAATGGCAAGTGTGCGCGATCGCGCGCGCGCGAGAGAGGAAGATTTTTCAGTGCTGCCGCGTTTGGCGAGACATTGGCACTAGTGCGAAATGTGTTTGGTGCTCGGCGTGTTCCCCGTCTCTTGTGGCCGGTGCTGCCACCCCCCCTCCGCCTCGCGCGCTCTCACTACTACTGGGTTCGAGCTTACATCTTTGAGCGTCGTTTTGTGAACCCCGTAGCAGCGATATCCTCCTCTCCGCTTCTCCTCGTCCTCCGCCATCTCCGCCGCTCCTCTCCACCACCTTCCTCTTCCTCTTCTTCCTTTCTCCTCGAGCCGATCGCGAATCGGGCGGCCTTTGACGTGTGTGTTTTGCGCGCACGGCGTGCGCGCGCATTCGCGAATCGCCTGCCTCGTTTCTCTGTCTCTCTCTCTCTGTCTCTCTCTCTCTGTCTCTCTCTCTCTGTCTCTCTCTCTCTCTCTCTCTCTCTCTCTCTGTCTCTCTCTCTCTGTCTCTCTCTCTCTGTCTCTCTCTCTGTCTCTCTCTCTCTGTCTCTCTCTCTCTCTCTCTCTCGCTCTCGCTCTCTCTCTCTCACGCGCGCGCGCGCTTTCTCGTCTCGCGGCGCACCACGCTCCTCGCCATCAAACGCACACACGCGCGCGCGCGCGCTGCATCGCTGCCTCGCCGTTTCTCCATCGACGCGTATACACGCGCGCGCGCCCACCGCTGTTTTTTTTTTCTAAATCCCCCCACTGCCCCTCCCCCCCCTCCCTCGGACAGTGCGTGTGCAATTTTTGTTATTAAGGTAACCCGAAAGTAACATACAAACCACGATATTAATAAATTTGTTGTAATAATATTATTGACGTGGGTGGAAAAATTGGAACGAGGAAAGAGAGGAAAAAGATAAAAGGAAAACACCGACGAAGGATAAAAGCGTGCTAAATGAAGAACAAAAAAATTAACGTGCAACGAAAATATAAACTACTGTGAATTTATCGCGTTGTGCTCTCTCTCTCTCTCTCTCTCTCTCTCTCTCGCTTCTCGGCGCGTACCAACGCGTGTGGCTGTATGTGTTGTGTGTGTGTGTGTGCATATTCGCGACACGAGAGCCATGACGCGATTTTTTCCGCCAAATTTCTTCGGATGTTCATCACACACACACACACACACATTCTTTCGTGCGCGTTTGGAAAATTGAGCAAGGAGAAAACAAATTGAGACCAATTATATGCAAAAAATAGTGCATCGATATATATATATATATCGATGCACTATTTTTTGCATTTGATTTGTTTCAATTTGTTTGGTTTATATATATTCTTTTGTGCTGAAAGCGAAAGGGGAAAAAAGAGCAAAATAAAAAAAAAGGGAAATACAAAAAAAAGTGCATCGTCATCATTGTATATATATGGTGTGCGTGCGCGCGCGTGTGTGTGTGTGTGTGTGTGCGTGCGCGCGGCGCGGCGTGTGTGTGTGTGTGTGTGGTATATCCGTTGTGGCTGTGTCGCGAAAATAATGAAGAATTACAAAGAGAGAGAGAAAAGAAGAAACAAAAAAGAATAAAAAAATTACGCGTCGTGCTCCGAGAGTGACGAATTTTAGGCAGGTGTGTGTGTGTGTGTTGTGTGTGTGTGTGTGTGTGTGTGCGTGTCCATATAAAAGTGCATGTGGTTGCGCGCGGGCGCGCGCGCTCTCTCACGCGGCGAGTGTGTGTGTTACGTCGGGCGAGAGTGCAAGCGAGTGCATTCCCGGTCGCTTAGGTGAGCGCGCGCGCGCGCACGGCGACGGTGGCCCCGCCAACTAGCCAGTGGATGCAGCCAGTGTGCACAAAGCCGGCCGGCTGCCCGCGCCCGAACCCCCGGACACACGCGCGCGCACAAAAAAAACACAGCCACAGACATTGGCGTGCATACTCGTTTTTCTCTCTCTCTCTCTCTCTCTCTCGATCTCGTTCTCGTGCTGCACCTTTCTCATGGAGTACAATCATTCGCGTACTCGTGCTTCTGCTTCGCGATAATCCGCGTGGTGTTTTCTTTTCGTTTTTTTTTTCCCGTCGCTGACGTGAGTGTCGTTTTGTAGTGGTTCAACGTTTTTTTTTGTTTTTGTTTTGTTGAGGTTGTCATTTGAATTTTGCGCGGGGCTGAACGGGGGTGAACGAGTACGATAAACAGAGAGAGAAAGGAAAAAATGAGATGATTTTTTATTGAAAAGTGTTTGTGTGTGTGTGTGAAAGAAGAAGAGAGTTCTACTCTTCAATTTTACTCCAAGTTGTTTATACAATGTTTGGAGCCACTGAGTTTCAACTCAGTGAGGGAGAGAGAGAGAGAGAGAGAGAGAGAGAGAGAGAGAGAGAGAGAGAAGAGAGAGAGAGAGATTGATTGATTGATTGATTGATTGATAATTTATTTATGCCTTGGTCGGAACCTTAAGGCAATGTGATACATTACGGATACAATTTCGAATTAAAAACAATACATAATATTAATGACAAACTGAATATAATAATATACTCATGCTGGAAATAAGAAACTAAATAATTATACAATGATTGGTTATAAAAAATAGAGAATAAGAAATAAGGAGATAGAATTTAATGACTAGAAACTATGTTATCTAAAAAACTAAAAATATATTTAAAAATTAATAATATACGGAAGGGGAAAATAAGAGAGAGGAGAGAGAGAGAGAGAGAGAGAGAGAGAATGAGAATGAGAATGAGAATGTTATTTACTTCGTACTCTAGAGCATCTGTCTAAGAGAAAGAGAGAGAGACAGAGAGAGAGACTGCTCATCAATTCCATTTAATTTTTTTCATGTATACTACTTTTGGAGCACCCATAATTTTTTTTCTCTTCAATTCAGTGGAAGGGAGACAGAAAGAGCGAGAGAGAGAGAGAGAGAAAGCTACTCTTCAAATTTACTTCAACTTTTTTCCGTATACAATTTTTGTACCTACCGAAAAGTTGTTTTTTTTTCTTTCAATTCGGCGAAAGAGAGAGAGAGAGAGAGAGAGAGAGAGAGAGAGAGAGAGAGAGAGAGAGAGAGAGAGAGAGAAAGCCGACACGAGAGAAAAAGAGTCATTCGAAGGATGAAAAAAAAAAAAATTAAAAAACAAGAGGCAGGTGCGCGAGAGCGCGTATCTCGGGTGCATCGCACACGTGCACACTTGTACCTCTCTAAGGGACTGTTATTTATTTGTACGACCGTCACGCATAAACCATTACGACAGATATTTATTTTTGCAAAAGGATCTTTTTAATTCATATATTTACACGCACACGCGCATGTGCGTCTCCTTTACACGGCAAAACGATACAAAAAACAAACATCGGAAAAAAAAATGAAAACAAAAGAAAAAATATCGTGACCTTAGGAGCGTAAAAATGTCCAAATTTTCCGGGTCGTTTTCCGACCTTCCTCATCCTCGACACAGTGAATCGTCTTTTTCTCTCTTTTTATGCGCGCGGGAAAAAGTTTGCGGATGAGCACGTCGGTATACGGGACGGGCGGGGGGCGAGGAGGAGGAATAGAAAGGGAGAGAGAATGAGAAAGAGGAGCTTGCTCATATGTGGATATAAGTATTGGGCCAGTATCGCCTTTCTGTACTTTCTATGACCTTCAATGATCTTATGTTATAGGTCGTTGAACTCGTTTTAAGCTCCTCTTTCATGATACGGAAAAAAAAAACATACCGATCCATTTAAAAAAATGGAGTTGACCTTCAAATGTCCGAAGTACCTCGACCTGCAAAAAAAAACTATTATCGCTCTCGGATGGCTCCTTTCGTACGGTGCAATTTCATTTCAGCAAATATTTCTGTGAACCTTACAGTTTCGAAGATATCCAAGGTGCTAATAGTTATTGGATCACACTGTATGTATAGTATGGGGTGCGTTTGCCGTGAATCTTCACGACGGATTCCGCTTAGCGTGCTTAATAATCATCCTTTCCTCTCGCTACATCCCGTCGTTCTTTCCTCCTCTCCACTCGCACCAAGAACCACTCCATTCCCGTCCATTCTCGAGCCGCACTCTCGTTTCTCTCCTCTCGTCGCTCTCTCGTCCCGCGAACCGTGAATGTTTCGGCTTATAGCCGACGTCTATTATTAACCTCGTCTGTCAGACTAGAATTTTGCGTATTTCTATGCCCTCCCCCCCCCCCCCCCCTTTAACGATGAATATTCGTCGAAGTGAATTTTCCCCCGACCAATCCATAAGATTGCGAATTTATAATATTTATTCCCGTCTAATCACATAAATATATGTATTCAATAAAAAATTATGAGAGTAGAAAAATATTCGTATTATTTTTTTTTATTCTCGTAATTTTATAAGACTTCCAATTAAAAAAAAAAAAACTAAAAAAAAAACATTACCAATTTACATTATATTACAATTATTTTGAATATTTTTATATATCCAAAATTCTTTAGGAGCTTCAATTTGAGAAACAATTAGTACCAATAATAAAAGAATAATAATCGTTTTTAAAAAATGTATTTATTTAAAAAATGCAATTTATTTTATTTTTTAGTCTATTATTATTATTATTACTAGGAATTGTTTTTTATTGTATTCATTAAAAAGAAATATAATTTTATTTTTTATTTTATAAAAAAAGTTGTCATTGTTTTTATTTTTATTTTTTATTTTTTTTAATAAAACCTTTAGCAGAATTTCGGATATGGAATGAAAATATTAAAAATAGTTGCCTATAACAAACATTTTACGAGAGTACGCTGACTCTGATATTATTCATTTGAAGATAATATTACGAGACTTGGATGAGACTGATCGAATCTCGGTGCACTTATAATGATTGTGATAAACTTTATGATCGTAGCTATGGCAGAGGGAAATGGGGAACTCAAAATGGAAGAGAAGCAGTCGTCAAAGGAGGAAATGGAGCAGTCCGTCGAGAGGACCGAGGACTACGCGAAGCTCATCGAGTACGGATTGGACGAGAAGGTCGCATCGAAATTGGACGAGATATACAAGACCGGTAAACTCGCTCACGTCGATCTCGACGAGAGGGCGCTCGACGCCCTACGCGAATTTCCGGTCGACGGTGCGCTCAACGTTTTGACACAATTTTTGGAGTCGAATTTGGAGCACGTTTCCAACAAATCTGCCTATCTTTGCGGCGTAATGAAGACCTACCGACAGAAGAGCAGAGCCGGCCAGGGCACGGGTACAAGCACGACACCCAAAGCACCCGACGAGGACAAGATCAAGGTACTTGCATACAGGATGAAAAGTTCGAAAGCTGAAGAAAGAAAAAAATTTAATTTTCTCCATGGCCATATGGGAATTGACGAATTTACGAAAAAAACAAAAAATTGCACTTTCGTTAAAATTAATCCGTAGAAATAAAATTTTCTTCAGTCTGCGATTTTGCATTCATAAATATAATTTATTTTTATAGCTATAAAATATTTAATCTATATTACATTATAATTATTTTCATTATTTTTATTGGAATTTTGCCGTATTAATAATTATGATAATAATATAATTATTATAATATAATTATTATATAATATTAATAATAATATTATTATATTATATAATAATTATTAATATATGATATTAATAATTATTAT
>CAWVQM010000115.1:0-13498 GCA_963932345.1 Ophion ventricosus | reverse complement strand
GAGACATTGATTAATTTGTCAGTCAGGCGACGTCCCAAAGGATTTTCTTCCTCTCTCCCTCGTCGGGCCTTTGAAACCAGGCCATTTTGAGTCCGCATACGCACGTGCATTAAGAGCACAATGCCTCGGTATTTTAGCCTTTCTTCTCTATATCTCTGCTCTTCTCCTTTCCTCGCAAAGTGTCCGCTTTATTGGACGGGACGAGAAACATATGGCGGATTTCATGCCAACTCGCATCGTATCACCAAATAATTCACGTTTAATTGCATAGTCGAAATTGGTCCCCGAGCCTTTTACCGTATCGTCGAGCGTCATCAGAAAAAAAGCAATGAAGGTCGTTAATTTCAGCAAATAATTATATCATAAAAACTTCGGGTATTGATTTCTGAAGAGGATTGGCCAGTACGATGAGTTCGGAACAAAAATCTAAATTTATATATCCCGTTGAACGCTAAATAACCATTACTATGTATGTGGGTGAGTATTTCTGTCATTTGCCACATTAAAGCGCATCAGTGGCGATCCGGGGAAGAAGATGAATACCCGAGGGCCATTATTCGAATAAACGGGGAGGAAAGAAAATGGAGTAATGAAAGGAGAGTGAATGTTAGACATTAAGACGAAGAGCGAGAGACGTAAAAGTGTCTTTTTCTTCGTCTATCTCTGTAGAAGATAGTCTTGGAGGTTTTCACGGGAGATTTGAGACAGCCTGGCCAGTCAGTCAAGTCGACGAGGCGCGAATCGACGCTCCAAAGCCACACGTACAAAACTCCCGCACACCGCGTCGGCGACGAAACGTTTTCCCTTTTCCTCTCCGCGTCGTACTTTTGCCATTTCACTCCTCTCATTCTCTCGCCCTCTCTCCCTCTCTCTCTCTCTCTTTCTTTCTGTTCGTCGTCTCCTCCTCAACATACAATATAAACCATGGCATTGCCTCGTCTCCATTGGGAGTTAAACTATTGTGCACGACAGCCATAAAGAGACGTCTGTATTCCCACTCACGTGACGTTTATCGAGTATGCCAACTGTACCACTTCCGCTTTACTTGTCGAGCATTTTGTCTATTTTTTGCTCCCTTTCTCTCTCCCTCTCACGGATACGCTCGCAATGACTTTTCGAATATTCAAAGATTGCGTGTATCGGGAAAATGTACGGAGACACGTATGGGATCGATACGTTTGATAGACATTTCCAGAAATACAAGTATTTCCGATAGAACGTGATGAATATTTTTGAGCATTCATTTAATTGGCTATAATAATACTTATTATTATTATTATTGGTTATTATATTTAAAAATTATCTGTCATTATCATTACCCATTGTCATATTTGTCAAATTAATTATTATTCTTCATTATTTTTATTATATATTTTGATTATCATTTATTATTATTACGATATTGCCTATACCAATAACGATCATGATAACAAGAATAATAATGCAGGTTTAAAGATGTACAGAATTCGTAAAAAAACAAAAAAAAACTCTTCAGATCAACAGCGACCAAACTTTTTCCCCTCTAGTTGTCTTTCGTTGAATTCCATAAGTACGTCGAGCGCACGAGGAAGAAAAAACGCAATTGCCTCGTCAAAACAGCTCAATTTCTGGATAATTAAATTCTCTTCTCGTTTTGTTTCGCCTCCGTTAAAAATGTCTCGGCGAACGCGTATTATTTTTGGCAAGTGATACAAGCGAGCGCGCCTTATCGTTCGTATCATTGTTTTTTTCCTTTTGTTCTTTTTTCTTCATTTTCGCGCGAGTATCCGAACGAGTTGTAATGCGAGTGTTGTGTCGGGGAGAGCGAGCGAGATATCGAGCTTCGCCGTACAGAGCAGAGGGCAACGGTGCAATGTTCTCGATCATGGTCGGCTTGTGGCTTAATACGTTCGCGATATTGTGTTTATATATACATATACACGTACAAGTTTACCTCCCCGGTATATTTCTCACACACGTACCCCATCTGAATATCCCTGTGTGTGTGCGCTCTCATCGTATGTCGTACACATATGCTCTGGATACTGCAATTGCGGCCTGCTTCGCTTCAATGTTATATTCTCTACTCTGCGTTACTATATATATATATGCTCTACTGGATTCTCGTAACAGCTCGTTGGTTCAGTTAAATTTCGCAAACTCGCCAGATATCTCCATATTAACTGACATATATATATATTCAATGGCCCTGGTCCACCCATAGGTACGGCTCTCGTCGAGCCTAGCGAGAAATATTCTCATCCCCGCGGATATATTCGTAAGAATATAATCTGCGTATACATACAGTACTGGACAAAAAAAATTACGCACTAGTCAAAATTTCTTACCGCACTATAATTTACATAGCGGACTAAAAAATAAAGGTAATTGAATTTCCCAAGTGGCGTTTTAAAGAGGACAAGTTTACCTTTATTTTGTATTTTTAGAAAATTCTCTACGATTTTTTTTCGCCCCTGTGCGCACGTTTGAGCGTGGCCATTTTTCGGCTATTTTTTGGCCGTCGAAAATTAACTGCAAAGTTTATGGAAAATTTTTTCCTCGGTTTTTTTCCATAGGAAACTTAAAAAGAAACCGACATTTTTATTTTTTAGAAAGTCTCGTACGATTTTTTTTCGCCCTAGTATTGCATTTTTAGCTAAAAAATACATGTCTTAGAAAAAAAAGGTGTAATCGAAGAACTATAGGGTTTCAGGGAAAATATAAAGAGGGTAAAAAGTTGCATGGGTTCACACTGGAGTGGGTAGAATTTTTTTAGAATTTTTCTTGAACATTTTTTTTTACCATTTTTGGTTGGAACTTTGATGAGTGGAGAGGCTCCACTTGGGAATTATGGGGTCTAGGACAATTAAGAAAGGACATTTGTTTACATTTTCATTTTTAATTAACTACAATTTTTCTAGAGGTTTTTTTTTATTTTTTAAAATGAAAATAAAAAGAATTCTAAAAAAATTGTTGCTACTTAAAAATGAATATATAAACAAATTTCCTTTCTCAATATATTGTCCTAGACCCCATAATTCCCAAGTGGAGCCTCTCCACTCATCAAAGTTCCAACCAAAAATGGTAAAAAAAAATTCTGAAAAAATTCTAGCCATTCCAGTGTGAACCCATGCAACTTTTTACTCTCTTGACATTTCCTCTGAAACCCTATAGTTCTTCGATGACGCCTTTTTTTCTGAAACATGTCTTTTTTAGCTAAAAATGTAATACTGGGGCGAAAAAAAAATCGTACGAGACTTTATAAAAAATAAAAATGTAGGTTTTGATATCCTTTTTAAGTTTACCATGGAAAAAAACCGAGGAAAAAATTTTCTACAAACTTTGCAGTTAATTTTCGACGCCCAAAAAATAGCCGGAAAATGGCCACGTTCAAAAGTGCGCACCGGGGCGAAAAAAAATCGTAGAGAATTTTCCAAAAAAAAAGCAAAATAAAGGTGTAAACTTGTCCTCTTTAAAGCGCCACTTGGGAAATTCAATTACCTTTATTTTTAAGTCCGCTATGTAAATTTTAGTGCGGTAAGAAATTTCGACTAGTGCGTACTTTTTTTGTCCAATACTGTATATGTATGCATATATGTAATTTATTTATGTGTATATAATTATATTGATATTATTGTATAGTTACAACGAATTAAATGCTATATATATGTGTAGATACTTACACCCACACACATAACGACATTGATGTTTGCATCGTTAGAATGCAACCATTTTTTTCCTTCATTTTTCATTTCTTTAATCTAATATCTATTGTAATATTTAATAAGAATACGTAAAAACGTTTAAGTGATTTTCAATGATGTTGAAGTTTGCATCGTTGGAATGAAACGAAAGTTACCTTTTCTTCTATCGCTCTCATTTTTTTTGCCGCTTTAGAGTATGAAAATTACTCAAACGATTTTTTCTATCTCTCATAAGAGATCCACGATCTTGAAGTATACAAAATAAATCGATTGTATTAACAATGAAGTAATTAAAGAAAAAAAATGTAACACTTGCGTTGCATTACAACGATGTAAACTTCAACGCCATGATTTTCGCGGCCTAAATCGGCGGAATAAAATTTGTGCAATTAAAACAAAATCTAACTTTTCGTTGCGTTTCAACGATGCAATCTTCAACGTCGTCACATATATACACATATAAAGGGTGTCCCATTTTTATAGTTCACCCTATCTATCTATAGTATGGTTGTCTAAATAAATAAATATTAAGTACGATGTTAAAGTTCGCGTCGTTGAAACACAACGTAAATTCTTTTTTAACTTTTATTTCTCCATTTTCTTCGTCATCCAAACTTTATCCGGCAAATTTGGGCTATATATTTCTGATAAAGTTTCTAAAAAAACGTTTGACTGTTTTTGTAGCCCAAATTTACAAAAAAAAATCGGTTTACTAATCTTTCGATCTCTTCCAACGATGCAAACTTCAATATCGTTAATAATTCGAATAATTATTAATCCTTAATTATTTATTCATCTATTTTCATACAAGAGACCCTGTAATATCACATTTGTGGAGGGAGAGGGTGTAATGTTTCATCAATTAAATTCAGGCAATTGCCATTCGTGCTATTTGATATACACTCCTTGTCTCGGCAAAAACCCCTCGATTATTTGGACGTCGATTTGGACTCGACGCTTTTTTTTCCGGCAACGCGTTCACGAGATCTCGCGGTAACCTTCCTTATTTCAAATACGAACATACAGTTTTTATTTTTCGATAAAAGTGAGGTTCAGAATGAATGTAATGAAAAAATGACTCACCCTTCTGGAATAAAAAATACGGAAGTTATGGTAGTCGAGAGATTTTGAAGTACCACCTGCGCATTAGAATTATTATCGTTATTATTACTACTATTAATATATATGGGACAGATAAGCTTGTATATATAGGCGGTGAATATTGCCCGTCAGGCTCGGCGATCGTAGCGAACCACCCATGGATGGACCAAGGGCAAAAAAGGGTTACGAGGTCGCGGAGTATGGTTAAATGTTATGATACCAGTCGTGTAATGGCTCGGGTCGAGCGTATTCGCGATAACTCCTTAACGGGCTTGTTTTCCCTAATACCTTCTCGATATGTGCTTAGTTTCGCGATATGTACGTCAGCCGGACGCCATTTGGGAAAGCAAATGGATCGTGTACAACGTGGTTCGAGAGCTCACCCGAATCGAATCCAGGTTCCTATCTGCCCGAGCAGCGAGATATCACTCGTTACCAGTGGATTTTAATATCGTTATTATGCGAGAGAACAAAAAGGTCGGATATCAATTGTCCAAGTCTACCTTGGATGGAAGACAAATAGAGGAATCAAATTCTGTTCCTGCTGTCGAGACAAATATCCGCGTGTGTTTTATTATTCTTTTGTGAAAGAGTCGTTGACATTTGCGAGCCGCGGATCAAAATAGGCAAGACGCACATACACACACACACACACACACACACACACACATATACAGATGCGCGAAAACTACGACGGATGTTCGGGTGAGATATTTCTTCTCGTGAGAGAATCGAGAGAGAGAGCGGGAGGGATACAGAAAAAGAGAGTGAGAGAGAGAGAGAGAGAGAGAGAGAGAGAGAGAGAGAGAGAGAGATAGTTTGAGGCTGTGTGAAAATACGTGCACCGACCTACCCCAACAATTCCCATCAGCCCCGCAGCCCCTGCGCCGTTGAGTAGTCCTATTCTTTTTCCTCTCCGACATTCGTCCACGACGGAAGATCGCATCAATTTTTCTTCTCGCCCTGCCTCAAGAGAGATTTTTCTCTCTTTCTTATTTCTCTCATTTCGCGTGTTCTTTGAGCGCGCGTGGGCTCGTTAATCGTGAGAGGATCTTTGTCGAGTCTCGACTCCACGACGATTACTCTCTTTTCCCTGTTTGTTGCGCATCATGTATTCGCATACGATCCATCAATTCAACGTTAAACGACTGCTCTCCACTCGGTGGATTAAAAAAAAAAAAACTTTTGCTGTCGAATACAGACTTTTTTCCCTCTTTCTTCGTCCGTAAAATACGGCAAATGTCTAGTTCGTGAAAAATGAATTTATTTTATAAAAATGAATGCTCCTTGCAACACAAATGTGTTTCAAGCCGTTATAGTGCAACGAAAATGATTTTTGTTTTTATTTGCCAATTATTTTCTCAAAAGACAATGAAGAAAATGAGGAATTACAAAGAATCTTTTCGTTTCACTCCAACGATGCAAACTACAACCCTATTCGAACCAACGGGGAAAAAAATCATTAAAAACTACGTAGACGATCAGAAACCAATGCTAGTTTGAATAGAAAAAAAACAAACCATTTAACGTTGTTATTGATGTATTTCCATATTTTGATATTTCAAGTGGTAATCTCGGCTCGCTGTTGAGACCTCAAGCACCGTGAAGAATTCCTAGTACCTCGCGATCGCTTTTACGGCGTCGTATCAAAGATTTTTTTATTGATCCTTTCCAACGATCGGAATATTCTCCAGCCACGAGCCCGTGTGTCCTGATAACGATTGCGAACGTTCCTTTGTGTTTCTTCCTTGACGTCGTGTACACCCGATTCGGAAGTCCTATATATACATATATGTGTGTGTATGAGTGTCTATATATATATATATATATATATATATATATATATATATATATATCCAAAAGGAATGGATAGAATGTCAAGGAAATTGAGCGAAGGAAATTGAACCGCATACGAAGTCTTCACCCATGGAGCTTGTGGTGTACTCGTGACGAGGAAACCACAAGAGAAAGAGGGAGAGAGCACCCAGATAAGACGCAAACCAAACCCTTGCTTGACTTCCTACCTAAAGATATCGAGAAGCAATGAGGAAGCGAGAGCCTGAGAACTTTGAAGCCCTCGTCCTTAGCCTCCTACTCCCTTTCTGCCCCCTTACACTCTCTTCAACTTTCTCGTTATAGTGGAGACCGATAATTGAAATCTCCTGCTGTCTACGGTTGAGATCTTCCCCTACCTGTATAGCAGGCTTTTTACCTTTCCTGCCGTTTATTGCTCTAACTGTTTCGCAAACACACCATATATACAGGGTCAGGCACATAAAGTGTTACAGAGCAATAGCACTCAAACTATTGATCATATCCAAAAAAATTTCAGACACTAGTTTCAGTGTTCGAGAAGGCTGTCATACTGGACCACCCTATTTTTTTTATCGGTGGACGCGCTGAAGCTACGTCAAGGTCAACTCCACTTTTTGAAATGGAACCATGTAATTTTTTTTCGATGACATTATTACCGATTTTAAGACGAATTCAGCGACCTACAACACAAGGTCATTCTAGTCACGCGAAGTATGAAAATAGTCGAAAAATCGAAAAATATTGGAATAATCACTTTCAAAGGATCCACTAACCTTGGTTTGGGTCTACCTACAGAAGATGCTCGAAGTGATGACCCCCCACTTGTAAACACTTGTTTGATCGCTGTTTTCATTTCTTACGATACCAATGTTTCTTATCGGCAGCAAGTACGCATTTTCTGTTGACATATCAGTTAGTCAAGCATTACCTTCTAATGCGAGTACATCGGATCGCGAAAATGAACTTTTTATGGGGTTTTGTCAAAGAACGCGTAATGGCGGTAGCACCTACTACGCCTGACGACATGAAAGAAAGAATACGCCGAGCATGTACCGAAATGACACCACAAATGTTGGCTGAAGTTAGACGGTCTTTTCATCAGCGAAGTAACAAGTGCTTACAAGTCAAGGGTCATCACTTCGAGCATCTTCTGTAGGTAGACCCAAACCAAGGTTAGTGGATCCTTTGAAAGTGATTATTCCGATATTTTTCGATTTTTCGACTATTTTCATACTTTGCGTGACTAGAATGACCTTGTGTTGTAGGTCGCTGAATTCGTGCTAAAATCGGTAATAATGTCATCGAAAAAAAAATACATGGTTCCATTTAAAAAAGTGGAGTTGACCTTGACGTAGCTTCAGCGCCTCCACCGATAAAAAAATAGGGTGGTCCAGTATGACGGCCTTCTCGAACACTGAAACTTTTGTCTGAAACATTTTTGGATATGATCAATAGTTTGAGTGCTATTGCTCTGTAACACTTTATGTGCCTCACCCTGTATATATTTATATATATCCGCACAGTCGTCAAAATAAATGAATAAAACCTTCAATAATTATTTGTCGTAAGTTATTGATTTATTTATAGTATAGTCAACAAAATAAATTAATAAAATTCAATAATTTTTTATAACTACTTATTTATCTATAATTTGTAATAACTTTATAATTATTTATTTATTCATTTATAGCATAGTCATTAAAATAAATAAATAAAATTCAATATATTTTACAATTACTTGATAAAAATTTCAATAATTATTTATCGTTAATTATTTATTTATTTAGCTACCTCAATAATTTTTTTTTTTTATAGTATAATCATCAAAGTAAATAAATAATTACTTTGATAAAGATTTATCCTTAATTATTTATTTGCCAACCCAATATTTAGCAAACGTAATCATTTATTTATTTATTTTCATGTAGAGATACTGTAATTCATAGAGGAGGCTGTGTAGTTTTTTGTCAATCAAATTTTTGGCCAATCGAATTGTAGTTTGTGCTATTTGATATACACTCCTTGTCTCGGCGAAAAAAGCCCTCGATTGTTTTCATCAATGATTCAATTGCCAAACGTTTCCAGTGCATTCTTTTTTCTCTTTCCAATGCTCCGATGAACCGTTCCACTCTTTTGCTACGGGCATGTTGCAATTGCTTTTTTTTTTTACACCGCCCGGCTACCGCGCTGGCTCAAAGCATCGCAAAAACCGTTTTTTTTTGTTTTTCGGTTCCTTTTGTCACGACGATGTTCCCGTTGAACGCGGGATCCCTCCTGTACACAACGGGAACAATAAATTGGGGAATTCACGCGTGGATTCCCAGGAGTCGCAGGCAATAACGCGAGAGGAACATCCATCCACGTTGCGAAATTACGGAAAATCTAGCATTCGATTTGTACGGGTTCTTTTGTGCTGAGTCGATCGGAGAATTTTTTTTACGTCACAATTTTCGAAGTGTTTGTTTTTTTTTAATCCGCGGTTTTCGATAAAGCGCTGAGGAAAATTCGCGACTGACGTCGCACGAAATAGCCCATGGGATGTCGAAGTAGCGGAGAATCAATGGACCCGATTTAACGTCCGTAAAGTCGCCCGAGTCATCCCTTTGTTCACCGGAAATTCACGTACGCGTATAGGCACTTAATAGTCGGGGGAACAGGTATGTCAGCGTTACGAGCTCGCGCGAGCGCCTCGTTCGCTACTGTATTACGGATCCTCCGAAAGACTACGCCGAGAGACAATTGATTTACGACTTCGAGCGTGAGTAGAATTTCCAGAGTTATCCCCGTTGGGATTTAACGATGTCCGCTCATCGCAGCAACATTTCGCTCTTCCGAGCCACGCGGTCTTTTAATTTTTTCTTTTTGCAACCAGGATCTTGCTGACGTTTCACTCGTTCTCGCAATGAATTACAAACGATCGGAGACGAAAAAATCCATAAATTCGAGTTTATTCGGCAGAATGTAAAAAGAAACGCGTGAAGATGTACGGTTCTCGTCGTTTCTTCTTTGTGCGGCTATTCGCTTATCTACTCCGGCTATAGAATCCCGTGTTAAGCAACCAAACAGAGCAAACGAAAACGCGCCAACTTTGTTTTCATTTTCGCTCGTTGCTTCAGCTCCATCTAATTATGTCGTAATGAAAAGTAGCCTAAAACCTTGCCGAGATTGCAAGGTTCGTTTCCGTGAAAATCCCGATGCTGTGTGGATGCTTCCGTTTTAGAATTTATCGCAAGTATACAACGTACAAAGTTCAACACCGAATTCGTACTTTACATTTGCGAATGTTGAGAAAGGTAGATCTCGAGGCTGGACAAACGGTCGGAATTTCACTCCAGAGATAAAGGAGCACCAGAGAGATAGAGTCGTAAAGTGCGTGCGTGTTCTTTCGTCAACAAAGTCTCCAAACTTTAGTTGGGTTCAAGCAAACTCATGAGAATTTAACGTTCCCGGCGCGAGAATCGTTCTCCAGGGACGATGTATATTTATCATTCAAGCGGAGCACGAGTACTCGAGACTTATTTCCCTCCGTGATTTATCTCCAACTACTAACCGACATTTATCCAAACCCAAACAAACTCGCTCACGCTTGTAAATAAATAAATAACTAAATAAATATATAGTACATCCGTTTGTCGCTTACACGCTTCTCTTTGATATTTTTCTTCCTCTGAATCGATCAGCTCGAATTAATCTTAAATAATGAATCTCCCTTTGCTGACTCTTCGAGCTCCATTTTCAACGCATCAAATTTCACACGACGTGCTCGTTGCGCGTCAACAATTATAGTGTCCAATATGCACTCTCAAGCATCGCCAAAAGGAAACTTGGTGCGTTGAGTCGAATCCAAGTGCAATAACGTTTCAGGCAATGCATACTCCTTTGCTCATATGATCTTGAAAGCTTGCATCGTTGGAATGCAACGAAAATTCTTTTTTATTTTTTTATTTCCTCCTTTTCATTATTTCAAAAAAATCTTTTTTTTTTTACCAATTTAGATTATAGATCTGTAAATAAACAAAACAAAAAATTATTGAGGGATTTTCGTGGCTAAGATTTCATCAAAGAAATTGGAGCAAATGAAAAATCATAATTTCCGTTGCGTTACAACGATGCAAACTTCAACATCGTTTTGCTCATTGCCTTTTTGACACGAGGGCTTTCGTGATTTATTCTAAATGTAATTAAAATGTTCTTTTTCTCTTGCTCATTCCCCCCCCCCCCCCCCTCTCTCTCTCTTTCTCTCGATTTACGCTCTAGAATATACAAATGTAATGAAGACATTCCCTCTTAAGAACAGTAGTTCTGACAGGAATATATTTGTGTTCCTGTGTATTTATTTTATGTATATTAACACGCGAATATATACATACGGAAGGAATGCGTGACCTACATTACACGTCATACAGTTCCTCTCCTATTGGCTCATCTAAACCCGTAAATTATTATTTTATTTATAATATTGTTATTATTTTAAAAAATTATAGTATTATTTTAAATTTAGATTCTTATGATTATCTTTAAAATTTCTATTATTATTTCAAAAATTTACATGAATATTATTATTTTTTAGTTAATATTAATATTATTATTACAGTCCTTGTAATAATTTTATTAATTGTCTATATTAATCACTCGGACACTTTCGTAACGCTTACATGCAAATTAAATGAAATTCCTATTTCTAAAAATTATTATAAAGCGCAATTGGCAAATCCAATCATCCATTCGTAATCCTCGCCCCCTTAGTTCGCCTGTTCGTTTTTTTCGAGTTTATCCCTTTATTTCGAGGCAGAACTTATATCGAGGATAAGTCATGATTAGCGTAAATTGTGCAATGGTGAAAAGCGCATTGAAAGACATTTGACACAGCTATGTAAATTATATGACACCAGATGTGTACACACATGTGTGGGTATGTGTGTGTGTGTAATTAACACTAGATTTACCAGACCAGGTACTGGTATAAGTGTCAATAACAAAAAATATATTTGTTACGAATATATATATAAAGTAACATTAAGTTCATAAAATGTATTCTCTACTTATATCTACAAAAGTCATAACATCATTTCGGAAAGCAAATTTACATGCAGTAGGAATTTTGAATTGAAATTGCACGACCAGTCAAAATGACTGGTCTGGTAAATCTAGTGTTAATAATACGCTTTTGCATTCGCCTTGACGTAACATTTATTCTTTACGGGGGCACGCATGCTTTTCATACGATTCGTACGGACGAACAATAGCCAGCACGTGTTACCTCGTGTATCTATACCCCCCCCGCCCCGCTCTCTCTCTCTCTCTCTCTCTCTCTCTCTCTCTCTCTCTCTCTCTCTCTCTCTCTCTCTCTCTCTCACTCTCTTTCTCTCTCTCGTCCTTTCTCCCTCTCTCCCTCTCCATTCTCGGTACATTTCTACATACAGGAGAGAATGCAACTCCATTTATATTGAGCACAATGTACACATGTATCCATGTACTGAATTCTACATACCGTTTTCTACACACATATATATATATAGATAGGGGGTTGCTAAAGCCCGTGGCACAACGTCTGCGAACAAGATCACACAGTTAATTCGGTGACTTTATATGCATGTGTTATTTACATGTATGAACTGTTTGTTGCCAACAGAATATTTGCCTAAATTGTGCACACAATTTTTTTTATTAATATCGACAATGTCCTGTCGATCGCAAAAAGCAGATAAAAACAACAACGAGAAGAACAACAACGTGCAAGATATTTCACCACACGAAGAGATAACGCGGCACGCCCTTTTCTTCGCCCCCCCCCCCCCTCCCTCCCTCCCGCCGCCAGAGGCCATTGGAATATTTGTATAACAGCGGCACGAGCCAGCCGAGTGATATTTGATTCGTTTGGAGAGAGACGAAGATAGAGAGATAGAGAGAGAGAGAGAGAGAGAGGGTGGGAGGGAGGGAGGGAGGGAGGGAGAGAGAGAGAGAGAGAGAGAGAGAGAGAGAGAGAGAGAGAGAGAGAGAGAGAGAGAGAGAGAAATAAACGCTACGAGCACGGGCGATATTGGACCAAACCACTACTGTGCCTCTGATAACTGCGTAACCACCGTATGACCCGCAGGAACATCAGGATGAAACACAATCCACACGTGGGCAAAACATAATAGAGAGTACACGCGAATATACGCGACACTCCGTGATAACGGACATTTAATTGACGGATATTTCATTTCCAAAGAGAACATCGATCCCCCCCCCCCTTTTTATCTCTCTCTCTCTTACTCTTGTTCTCTGTCCAGCTTGTTTTTTCTTTCATCGTTGGAATGCAACGATAATTCATTTTTTTTTATCTTTATTATTATTATCAATAATTATTAATATGAATTATCATTATTGTGGTTATTATTATTCTATAATATTTATAAGAATAATTATTATCACCCTTATCCCAAATCAACCGGGATAAGTGAATGTTTTTCAGCGCATTGCCTACAGTGATAAAATCTAATTAAAAAGAAAAAAAGTAAGAATAAAATGCATTCCAGCGATGCAAACTTCAAATGATTTTTTTTCTCCTCTTCATTCCTCATGGTCTGGTATGCTCGCATCGAGACCGAAGTGCACGCAAAGAGAAAAGATGAGAAATTAGCCTCGTTATAAGGTTTCGTCGCGCATAGAGCGTTCCATTCGTACGCGTTAAACTCTTTTATCAGCAGGATACACAATCTCGTTATACCGCGCCCGTTGCTTTCTTTTATTTGTATATACCCCCACAAGCACACACGCGTACACCCTTGTATATACAGTGCCGGTAAAAAGTTTTCGATTACTTTTGGATAATTGCAAAATTATATCAGAATAATATAATTCATTTTATTTCTTATTTTACGAAGATACTACAAAGTGTCTTAAAATGGTCTGAC
>CAWVQM010000113.1:0-18815 GCA_963932345.1 Ophion ventricosus | reverse complement strand
ACATCTTTGTACGAACCAAAGCGCTGCTCAGCAAGTGCGTGACCCATCGATGCAAACAAGTGGTAATCGAAAGGAGCCAAGTCTGGTGAGTAAGCCGCATGGGGTAGAACTTCCCAGCTGAGTGCTTCCAACGTGTCGCGAACCGGTTTTACCGTATGTGATGGAGCATTGTCATGAAGAAAAATGACTGTGTGTTGCCTCTTTCGGTATTCTGGCCTTTTTTCAAGCAGCGAACGGTTCAAATCGGTCAATTGTTGTTGGTAACGTTTAGTATTAACCGTTTCACCAGGTTTTAACAGCTCATAATAGACCACGCTCCTCTGGTCCCACCAAACACAGGGCATCGACTTTCTGCCAAAGCGATTCGGTCTTGCAGTCGATGTGGATGGTGCGCCTGGGTCTACCCATGAGTTTTTGCGCTTGGGATTCTCAAAATTAATCCACTTTTCATCCCCTGTAACTATACGATGCAAAAACGACTTCCTTTTGTACCGAGCGAGCAAAATGTCACATGTGTTTTTGCGCTTTTCCATTTGCCTGTCGTTCAACTCGTGTGGTACCCATCTACCGGTCTTTTGAATCTTTCCCATCTCTGGTAGCCGATTGGAAACAGCTTGTTGACTAACGCCCAATTGCTCGCGCGAGTTGTTTTTGTGTTTGCGAATCATCTTTGTCCAACAATGCTTGCAATTCCACATCTTCATATTTTTTTGGCGGTTTTCCATGTTCCTTGTCTGCAACATCGAAGTCACCACTTTTGAAACGTCGAAACCATCGTTCACGCGTATCTTGCGATGGAGCATGTTCACCATAAGCTTCTCGAAGTAATGGGTATGATTCAGCAGCAGCTTTCTTCAAATGAAAAGAAAAAATTAATGCTGTCCGCGAATGCTCTTTGTTCGGTATAAATTTCGACGTATTGAACACAACAACACAACACTATGCACACACTTTTCCAATTTATCACTCGTGCGCGTCTGACACTTGTTGATGACACAACAAAATGGCGCAGTTCCAAATCTTTATAGCACAAACTGCATTGGTGCACCATCTGTTGTCTGAAATCCGCATTTCATACTTGTACACCTGGTATACGTTTTTCAATTTATTCCTCGCCGTGCAATATTTGAATGTAGGTAATACTTGCGTGATTTAGTCATAAAAATAACGTAATATAATTTGGAAAAAATAATTGAAACGTTCTATAGCACTTCGACGAGGAAACAAGCAGAAAAACTTCCAGAGATGTATTATAATATATTATTCGCATACATAATAAATCATAATTATTCTTTCGATTTGGCTTGTCAAAGTTTCTGATGTTGAAGTTTGCGTCGTTGGAGTGCAACGAAATATTTTTCTTTTCTAAAGATCCTACATTTCCTTTGGCAGATTTAAGCTATAAACATCACGCGATCATTTTTTAGAGGTTCCTTATTTAGCGATCTACAACCAAAGTTATTTTACTTTTTACTTTTTAAAGTAGTTATCTAACATATCGTTACATATAAAAGAGTTCCATATAAAAGAGTGACTGACTGTCATATAGACGGTGGGCAGCCTAAACCGCTGAAGGTAGAAACATACAATTTAGACAATATGCTCCTAAGAAGGTGTAGATATGCACTAAGAAAGGATTTTTCGAAAATCAACTTTTCAGAGGGGGTAAACGTTTGTATGGAAAAATGAATTCCTTGCATGTATCAAGTTGAAACTCGAAAATATTCTTCAAAACGAATAATAATACGCATATTTTAGGATTAAAAAAAACAACCCCTAACTAGGGGTGCAACGGATTGTTTACGTTTGTATGAGAAAATTGAATTCCCTTCTTTTATCTCAATGAAATTCGGAAGATGTATTCCTTGACGAGCGTCGATGTACAATGAGAAAGGATTTTTTGACAATCAACCCCTAAAAGAATGAAATGGGATGTAAAAGTTTGGATGGAAAATTGAATTCCTTGGGTGTATCAACTTGAAACTCGGTATAAATATTCTTCAAAAAGAATAATAAAACGCATGTTTGAAGATTTTTTTAAACAACCCCTAACTAGGGGTGCAACGGGTTGTTGACGTTTGTATGAGAAAATCGAATATTCTTTTATCTTAATGAAATCCGGAAGATGTATTCCTTAAACGGCGTAGATGTACACTGAGAAAGGATTTTACGAAAATCAACCCCTAAAAGGATGAATTGGGATGTAAAAGTTTGTATGCAAAATTGAATTCCTTGGATGTATCAACTTGAAACTGGGTATAAATATTCTTCAAAACGAATAATAAAACGAATATTTTAGGATTTTTTAAGACAACCTCTAACTAGGGGTGCGACGGGTTGTTGACGGTTTTACGAGAAAATAAAATTCCCTTCTTTTATCTCAATGAAATTCGGAAGATATAGTCCTTAAAGGGCGTAGATGTACACTAAGAAAGGATTTTTCGAAAATCAATGTACTATTCTCAACATTTTTTTTGCAATGCTTGACAGAGAAAAATATTTCCACCATCGGCAAGGATTTTTAAAAGAGGGTCTTACGAGACGCCTTGTATGTCCGCTTTTTTTATTTTGTTAATTCGTTTTTTTTAAATTTGTTCATAAAACTGTAATGTATTTGTGAAAAATTAAGATCATTTTGAATATTAAATAGTCGCATAAAAAAAATGATTTTTATAGCTATTTTTCCGAGCGTCAAGGTGGTGTAACGCCTTAACTCGATGGACCACCGGAGCCAACCCCCTATCTCTCAACCACTAGCGTCGATTTTAAATATGTAGTAAAATAAATTATCCAAAAAAACGTCCGAACGAATAAAGACGAGAAAATGAAAGAAAGGAATAACTGTCGGAGAAAATGTATAATTTAGCGAATTCATGTGACATTTGATCGTGGATGACAGGAAAATATATCTGAAGCAAAGATCTTGCCTTTTTCGTTATCTGCTCTCCATTCCCTTTCCCTACCTGCGTTCACACTTTTTTTCCAACCCCCGGGTAAAGATACTTGGGGAGCTCTTATCGGATTCTTCCTCACCTCTGTGAGCAATTGTCACATGGCAAAGAGATCGCGGTTCTACCAGCCATGGTGGAATTTTTCATTTTCTTCAACCCTCTTCTACCCTCGTATATACGCACACATATACAGCCACGCGTGGAGAGGCGGCAAAGCTTGAATGGCCTGGCGATCACTTTTTCTTCGACTTTTCTTCGCGGCTTCTCTCTCTCTCTCTCTCTCTCTCTCTCTCTTGTACGTGGTAAGATCTAAATTACTCTCATCGCCAGCGACTCGATAAATTACGATAGCCAAAAGGAGCGAATATTTATCCTCGGCTCGAGGAGAACGGTGTCGTATTGAGGTGAGAGTGTGCGTAAGAGAAAGAGAGAGAGAAAGAGAGAGAGAGAGAGAGAGAGAGGACCAACCCAGTTCCACCGCAAGCCAATTCTTTCGCCCTCGGGCTCGCTAGGTTTAAAAAGAAAGAACTTTTTTTCTCCATGTTCTCACCCAACTCATCCCCGTCATACCCTTCTGCTTGCGAGCTTTTTTTTTCTTTCTTTCACTCTCTCTCTCTCTCTCTCTCTCTCTCTCTCTCTCTCTCTCTCTCTGTCTCTCTCGCTCTCTCTCTCTCCGTTATTCCCCGTTTCTTCTTGCCGAACCACGAAATGAGACGCCTTTATCTTCGGAACCTTACCGGTTTCTCTCACTTCGAGGGATGCCGACGTGCCACCGGAAATCGAAACGGCGAGAAAAAAGGTACGTTATATATATATGGGCTTCTTCGAGTCATTTCGAACTCTTCGAATTGGATCTCTTTTAGAGTACAGCGTGCGGAACGAGCCAATTATAATGTGCTCGCCATCTACAGTTGCGTGCAAAAGTTTTGGGCCATCTTATTTTTTGTCTGCATATTGCATTGAAATACGACGGTGGGGAAAAAATTAACGAGTTATGACAACATGTATTTACTTATACAAGTATTTGGAAACTATTAATTATATACAAAGATATTGTTCTTAAGGTATTACTGGATGTATATAAAAAAATCGCCAAAATTCTTGAAAATTTCAGGAATGATAATTCTTGATAGAATAATGATACATTAATTATTTTAGAATTTTTCCCTAAATGATTTAGTAGTTATAGACATATGAATTTAGCAAGGTCGCTTATGGGAAAATAGCTTCTGCAGACGTTAATGGTTGCAAAACGAATGGAACTAAATCGCCGTAAATTCTGAAAATAGGATATCATCAAGATTTAAGATCAAGCGATTGATTATGCTAAGTTTAAAATAAATCGACTGAGTAATTGTCGAAAAATTAACTAAAGTAATGAGGAGTATTGCCTTTTTTAACAATGAATTAATAGCAATCTTAGAAAAACTCAATTTATATTGCGTTTTTTGGGTAATTATTGATAATAATAAGATGATCTGAACGTATTAATTAAATTTAAAAATTGAGAAATGTATTTGTTGAACAGTTGAAACATATGTACAGTCACTGACAAAACCTCAGTCTAGCATACGCCAATATCGTCGAATTTTACTCCAATTATTATTAAAAGTGGAAAGTTAACATTTCTAAATGTTAATCTATCATTAAATTACCTATTTGTAAGACTAAACATGTACGACATGATCTAGACTTGTAAATTGACGATTCGCCCATTTGGGACTAATTTTTTGCCCGACGGACCATCCGGTAATATGTTAAATATTTGATTGTCTATCAGTTTTTATTTAACGAGTGTGCTATCAGTTTTTATTAAACGTTTTATTCATTTAAAAAGTATTGGTCCACGTACTATTGAGTGTGAAAAACTTAACAAAATTTTTAAAAAAATAACAAGACGAGATTCGACCTTTTTCACTTGACTCAGTACTTTGTTGCAATGCGCTTAGCAGCGATAACTGCGGCACATCGACGAGACACGGACGCTATTAATTGTGAGATCCGTTCTTGTGACAAGTTTTCCCACTCATATCGCAAATGATTCCACAATTCCGTCTTGTTAGTGATTTTTTTTCCAACGCGATCTTTTAGGTCTTGCCACAAATGCTCACTCGGATTTAAGTCCGGTGATTGCGATGGCCAGTCGAGAAGGCGTACTTTATCGTCTTTGAAGAAAATATTTTACAAGACGTAAAGCATGTTTGGAGTCGTAATCGTGTTGAAAAACCCAACCACGCCGCATTTTTTTCATTGCAAATGTCAGCATATGGTCTTGCAATATATTTCTGTATATAGTAGCGTCCATATTGCCTTGAATTTCTACCAGCGGACCGACGCAGTCGTCAGAACATGCTTTACGCTACACGCCACCGTGTTTTACGGTAAGAATTTGATAGCTTACGTTGAATCTGGTACCTGTTGGACGTCTCACGTACTTCCGACCATTACTTCCGGATAATTGAAATTTGGATTAATCAGAAAAAAAGTACTTTCCGCCAATCTGGTGCTGTCCAATGCTGATATTTTTTTTCTGCAGAATTCAATCTCGCCTTTTGATTCTTTTTACCGATGAGTGGTTCTTTTTACACCAATGAGTCCAATCTGTCCTACAGCCTTCAGACGTCGGGATACTGTACTTCGACTAATGTCGGCACGATTTTCACTACGTAATTCTCTTGAAATGCCTGCTTCAGTTTTTCGTGGATCCATAACGTACTTCCTTTTTATAATTTTCTCAACGTATTTCGTAGTTTTTCGCGGTCTACCATTTCGCCTCTTGTCACACAACGAATTTGTTCATTTATATTTACGAATAATACGATTGACCGTACTTTTTCCAATGGATAAAGTAGTCGCAATATCGCGAGAACTCTTTTCTTCTGAAGAAAGTTTTAACACGATTTTACGGACCTCTATATTCGTGTGTTTTGCTATCGCGGCAGAAATAATACTGATTTTTCATTGTAATGCACGTTTTGAAATTAGTACAAAATAAAATGCAAACAAAATGTGTGTACGAGGCCGGGCGAGACAGCGGCCCGATATTTTTGCACACCGAAGAAACTCGTTCGACGCTGTACACATAAAGGGTGTCCCAAAATGACCCGACATTTAAATTTATAAATAAAACGTTTTATTCATTTAAAAAGTACGATTTTTTAATCTTCAATATAAGGTACAAACATAGAGGTTATGTGTAGAACACAATATCCGATAAATGGCCGCCTCGTCCCTGTTTGCAAGCGTTCACTCTTTTGACAAATTTTTCAATAACATTTTGACATAATTGCGGACTAATTTCATTAATAGTGCGTCCAATTGCTTCATTGCGCTCCGGAATAGTCTGTGGATCATTGGCATACACTTTTCGTTTCAGAAAAGCCCAAAAAATGAAGTCCAATGGTGTCAAATCGCACGATCGTGGTGGCCAATTCATATCGCCGCGGCGCGAGATAACACGACCATGAAACTTCGTCTGCAATAACTGCATTGGTTCACATTGCATTTTCACAATATCTATGCGTTGCTCGATCGTGTAATTCTCCATGACTAAACCTTAATACTTCCTGATGCCAGTTGTCAAAGATTAGTACTCTATGTTCGCCACAAAAAAAAAGGCGCGAAATTTAAAATGTCAGGTCATTTTGAGACACCCTTTATAATACGCCATACCAAAAAATAATATATTACACTATTATTGATGGCATAGCTCTCTTTAAAAATTGAAATGATTAACGCGTTCAGGAATTAAATATTTTATCACTTGACTCAAAAAAATAGGATTACCCGAAACTTTTGCACGCGACTGTATGCACAGGGTGTTGCAAAAAACCGATCTCTTTCGGTCTAAAGAGCTTCATTTCGCTCCCTTTCCCTCCACCCCTCTCTCTCTCTCTCGCTCTTTCTCTCTCTCTGTTTTTCTTTGTTAATCATTCACCCCGAAAAATAAACATGTACTTCATCGCGGTTTAATCGTCCGTTTGAAGAAGCAAAAAATAAATTAAAAAATCGAAAAAAAAAGACAATAGTACACGGACGTTGAATTTGATCGTTTTAATCTCTCGTTGAATAAACGAAATCGAGACGTACAATGCCAAAAGCACAAGCCATTAGCCCCTCTCGCGTTGCCTCCTCACCCACACAAGAGCTCTCTACCCCTCCCCGTTCTTTTTTTTTACCGAGGTTCGGTACTGGTCCACAACAGATTCGAAATAACAAGAGGGCATTTTTTTAACTCCCACCCTCCCTCCCCCCCATATATACGCATACATAACTTTTTTTTTGCGGAGCGGCATTTTCCGCCTTTCCCAAATCCCAACCCCTGGATTGCATCCCCTTTTATGCGAGGCAAATTGACGTGGAAACGACGTTAACCGGGTGCCCAATTCATAACGTTCGCAAAACCCCTAACCCTCTTGCTGTATCCTCGGCCTGTCCTCTATGTATATCGTTATAAAAGGGGACAAAAATGTTATTTTGAACCCGCTACATCTATGGAACTTTGAGGAAACGTTGATTTGCTGGGGACAGGATTGTCCTTGAAATTACCTTCGTACGAATATGGATAGATTTATCGAAAGGCGATTTTGAAGGCATTGTGGTTTGTTTGTGTTGAATATGGAGACAATTGGCTACTGTGAGGACGATCCTCGAAGTCTTCAATGTTCTCGAAATCGAATGTCTTCAAAATCCCCTTTCCAGAGATATACATATATAAATTTATAAATCAACCCTTGCCAAAAACGACCCTTACTCTCTCTCTCTCTCTCTCTCTCCCTCCCCCCGATTCGCTGTGTGGGTCCAACTCGATGTATCTGTTAAAAAATATACGAGCGTGCAAAATCATCCCCCGGTCGTTCGTGCGGTCCGAATAGAGGGGTGCATACGAGGGGGTTGCTCGGTCAAAGTCACTGATTGGTGCCCGTGCGCGCGCGCTTGTTCGGTCGTCGGGACCGTCCATTAAATCGAATTGCTTGTCCACTGGTCAGGGACACTCCAACCCCTTGAGCCTCCAACCCTTGCCCTCCTACGCCATCCCCCTTCCTCTTTCCTGCCTTCAGCGGCCCAAGTTCGCGAATACAAGAGAAGGGGAGGGGGTGAGGGTGGAAGGGGATGATAAATAAATTCAGTCTGCCTACTCCATACGTGTCGCATATCCTGTTCTTTCCCTTATCCGCTCGATCCTGTCAAATACATACACATGCGCGCGATGTATTCGGGCAAGATACACGTACACACGTGGGCGGCTGGAATACCCAGGAGATCGCGAAATCACCAACCTGTGGACAGCCGAATATCCTGATGCTGCGAAGCTTCGCGCACGTTCCCGCTCCGGACGAGTGCGAGGGGAGGGTTGAAGCCGCTAGGGCAGGTAAGCCATATCGACGGAGACACAAATGTTTCAGTAATGATGACAATTACTTTTTTTTTCCTTGGGAGTATGAAGTTTTTTACCATTGATAATTATTTTTATTGTGATAAATCATCGAAATGCCCCGAGTCAAAATTTTCGAGCCGCACTCAATCCGCAAAATAAAGGCCTCCTTCCCCGAGCAGAGATCAGCGATAGCGGATTATTGGGTACCTTAACGAGGATACAAGGTACCCCAATTGGAAAATACAACCCATCATCGTCTAGCCCTGAGCTAGTAAAATTATATTTCAAATTGCCAGAAGCTAGCCGTTTTAGCTAGTAACTGTTTAGCCTTGCAACGCTTTGGTCGTCTAGTGGCTGGTTAATGAAAATTAGGTAGTGACTAGATTAAAAAAAATAACACAATATTTATAAAAGCGGCGTAATTTTACGATGTTCTTCCTCAACTGCCAATGTTGGTGATATTATTTGCGCTGTAAATATATTTATTGATTAATTTGAAAATATATCAGAAAAAAGCGCTAACGTGTGAGGTGGTTTCGACCCCGATACCTCTGGGTGATAAATCTACGACGTTTTCCACTGAGCCAGTTCTACTTAGTTAATTTATTCATTTCAGATCGTCTACACATGTAAAAAATTGCGTTATTAAGAAATGGGTGGATTAACAAATTTAAATAACATTATCGGATTGATTACTTTTTTTTGCATCAAGAGCTATATTCGCATATAATTAAATAACTTCAAATTGTAGTTATGCAATCATCTAATCTGGCTTGCGACGAATTAATTAGCACAATGTTATTACATGGAATACTATCTATTATATAAACTCCTGATAACGGCATAAACATTATAAAAACTAATCACGATCGACTGGGTAGTGGCTAATCAAAGAACACATAGCCGCAGTTAGCTAGTGTTAGCTTAGTCATTGCGAGATACCCACTTGAGGATTTTTTTTCTTCATCCGCAACGCCATCTGCGAATTGCTTAGCCAGCTATGAGCCAATCGCTCGATGGAACTATATGCAGTCACATAACCTCACTTTGTCATATGTGACGATCATTGGCTAGCCAGGTACAACGTAGTCATTAGGTGGTATTTTCATCGCAAGGCAGCGACATCTATAATCAAGTTCGGCTAGGCAGTGACTAGCCAAAGGATGCATAGCCGCAGTTAGCTACTGTTGGCTAGCTAATATAGCTAGTCCAAATTGATTGGAATGTGAATAGACAAGGGTTGGATAACAAAATATTGATAATATTCCTACATCATAGCGAGGCAGCCATTAGACAGTTCGTAAGAGCTTAATTGGGAAAATATTTATAATATTTTACATCATCATAGCGAGGCAGCCATTAGACAGTTCGTATGAGCTCAATTGGGCGAGCCCGTTACTGGCACGTAACTCAGACAGGCTAGTACAATTTCTGCTCGGGGTTTGGAATACAAATACATTAGGGCCTCCGATGAAATTCACGAATAGCAGAAACTGGACATTGTCACTCAAAGGAGGCCAATGCAGAGCGCAACTGAACCTGCGAAACTCCAGGCGGGCCTACTTTGGACGCTCCCGCAGAACCTTCTGACTCCCCTTTCGGCCTACTGTAGGCGCACTGTAGACCCTCTGGGACCTCCATTCAACCTACTGTAGGCGCACTGTAGACCCTCCGGACCCTCCATTCAGCGAAAATTCATTTATTTCGTCATCGAACGGCTTACCGATCAGGCCACAATGGAGTATTGCTGGAGGAGATGTCGAATTTGGGCTCACAGCAGGTTAGGTGGGGTCGCGGCAACGGACTTGAGATCCAAAGCAGGTTAAGGAGGCCTGTGTTCTGCACGTTTCACTAAAACTGGAGGTCGAAAGAAGGTTTGGGATGACTAACAGAGGCTGCACTAGACAAAATGGAGCCCAGTTCATGGTACTGCACTCGACAAATGGGGCTTCGTAGGTTCGACGGAGGCTGGCGGCTTGTGCATTACAAAAGAAATAGGTCCTGCGAGTATTCAGAGGAGGCTATACATTTTTCTATCAGTTTTCTGTCGATACGGTCGGCCTGCTTCTCGCTCGCGCGAATTCCACGCGCATTATCGAGTGCGTTCCCTCGAGTTTCGTGAAGTGTGTGTTACCGTGCGTTAAGGCAGTATTATAGTCTACAAATAAAAAAAAATCGATTTTTTTGCATTTTCTTATAGCATAGACTCTTAAGAATATGTCCTTGAACGGAAATTTCGAAAATCCCAATATTTACAAAGTTATAGCGATTTGAATACGGCCGGATTGAAAGGCTGCACCGGCGGTAATTGGACAATCAGACTATTCTCAGGAAACTAGAACTGCTTTCGATTAGAGTAAATATTTTTCAGCATACTAACTATCATTCTATTTCATATTAGATCATTTTCTTATATTCCTGTTGGTATTTGGTTAGCTTTAAATTATGTTTTGTTAACATTTTGCATTATTAGTATTGGGCTAAATATTGAATAATATAAAAACGAATTATTGGGATAACTTTTTGATTGGGTATAATTTGTACACTTCTTTAAAAAAAATGTATCGTCTTGATATAATTTCCTTAATTTTTTTAACATCATTTTCATAATTTTTCTCCCCATGTACAAATGCCAATGCTCAGCTGTTAGTGGACAATCGGTCGAGACTTGGCCCAGTACTGGATACCAAGCTTCGGTATTCTAGACTGGCCCAAGCGTCAGCATGTCGATGGTACAGAACAGACCCAACGCTGGTTCAACCGTTTGTGGATAATCGGCTGGGACTTGGTCCAGTAGTGGATACCAAGCTTCGGTATTCTAGACTGGCCCAAGCGTCAGCATGTCGATGGTACAGAACAGACCCAACACGGGAGCCAGCGCTGACTCAACCGTTTGTGGACAATCGGCTGAGACTTGGCCCAGTAATGGAAACCAAGCTTTGGTATTCTAGACTGGCCCAAGCTTTATCGTGTCGATGGTACAGAACCTACCCAACGGTGGTTCAACACCAGAGCCAGCGCTGGCTTAACCGTTTGTGGACAGTCGGCTGAGACTTCGCCCGGTAGTGGATACCAAGCTTCGGTATTCTAGACTGGCCCGAACGTCAGCCTGTCGATGGTACAGAACAGACCCAATGTTGGCTCAACGCCAAAGCCAACGACAGAGCCAACGCTGGCTCAACTGTTTGTGGACGATCGGCTGAGACTTTACCCAATAGTGGATACCAAGCTTCGGTTTTCTAGACTGGCCCGAACGTCAGCATGTCGATGGTACAGAACAGCCCTAACTGTTATTTGAAGGCTCGAAAAAACAACATTACTGAACCTGCACCAGCGAACGAGCCTCTGCAGACCGGGCATAATTTGACTGTACAGTCAGGTTCGGCTATATCATTACAGAAAACATGTATCAACAGTTGATCTTGGCTCGGCCGAAAAAAATTGTCGAAGCCGATTGTCGAGTAAATAAAAAATATCGTGAAAGTTATTTTTACTGCCTAAATGGACAAAAAGAATTCAGCAATCGAAAATAATTAATTTTCGTTGGATTGCAACGATGCAAACTTCAACGTTTGCCAACTTATTGACATTTTTTTAAAATAATAAGAGTAAGGAGCCAAAAAACGGAAATTCTACACAAGTGTTAAGATGGTTAAATAGGTAGCGCGCTCAGCTCTAGGATTAGAAGCCGTAGGTTTGAAACTCAGGTTATGAAAAAGATTTAATGAGGCAGAATACGTTTCAATCCAATTATCATATATGTAGTAATATAAATAAAGCAAAAAATACTACCAGAATATTTTTATTCATAATTTGTTAACTTATTTATTTTTTCATTTCAGCGACAGCCAAAAATTTGGCTACCAAGTGTCAGCCTCACGTTACATTTTCATGCCTGGCCCAGCATTGGTTGAGCATTGCCCAATCAAGTTCGAAACTGAGCCAGCGCTGGGTCGATGGTCAATATCTACATGGGCCAGTTGTGGTCCAGGCATCGTAGCCAACCCTCGGCTGCCGAGCGTCAGCCGCGCGTCACATTTCTATGTGTGGGCGAAGCATTTTTGCCGAGCCTCGGCCAATCACGTTCGACATTGAGCCAGCGCTGGGCCGATGGTCAATTTCTACATGGGTCTTTCCTTTAATTTTAAATAATTGCACTACAATTCTATAATAATTCTATTAAGGGAGTATTTTAGTCTAAGAATTGGGAAAAATAAATTTGTATGCATTTTCTTAAAGTAGAAGACAGTGGGGCACAATGTGTCACGGGGCACAGCGAGCCACATGCGGTTTTTCGGAGGTTTGTAGCTCGTAAATTCCGAAATTTTGTGTTGGACCGCGATTTTTATTAGGTTTTGTCAAGCCTGAAAGAAAGTCGATAGCAGCTCACAAAGGATTATTGAAAATTAAAAATTGATTTGAGGCTTGGAAAAAAAATATTTCGCTCGCGGGGAAAACGTAAAATATAACTACACTTTCTGTAGCGGCTCCGGTTTTCGGTCCTAAACGATAGTTTTATTATTTATGATGCACTCAGTGACTTGTGTTTTTCCATTCGTAGTTTAATTAATAGTTATTTTCATCAATAATCAAATATTTTACTAGTGGGTTACAATGTGTCCCCGAGTGGTGGGGCAAAATGAGTCGACTCCCAATGAGGAAACAAAGAAGTGACGACGCTCCGAAGAAGCGCAATATGTCACGGGCAACGGTCAACCACATGTGATTTCTCGGAGTTTTGTAGCTTGTGCAATCCGAAATTTTTTGTGTTGGTCCGTGATTTATATTAAGTTTCGGCTGGCCTAAAAGAAAATCAATAGCAACTCACGAAAAATTATTAAAAGTACAAAATTAATTTGAGCCTCGAAAAAAAAATTCGCCTGCCGGGAAAACGTAAAATATTGTGGGGCAATTGTGTGGAGCACAATGTGTCATCGAGTTATTGAGCACAATGAATCGACTCCCAATGTTATTGGCAGGTAATACCCGTTGTGAAATTATCGGTATGTATGAAAATCTGTTATCTATGTTAGGAAAATATGAGAGTTTCAACCGGCGCATTGTATCCTACGTTTCGCACCACTTACACAATGTACCCACCTATCTGACACATTGTATCCCGCCCGTGGGGCACAATGAGCCGACCCGCAATTTTTTTTCGAACCCATTATTTTAGGATTTTTAATCTTTTGTCAAAAAAAATATGGTAGCTTTATTGTACGTCCAGAGGTCTATAAGATCGGTTATGACCTTTTTTTTCGAATCAGACTACTTTGGTAAGAGTAAAAATTCGATAGAACAAATGTGACACACTTTCCCCTATCTTGTTCATCACAGTACATTGTTCAACAAGTGATCTTGTTCATCAGGATTCGCTGAGCTTTTTTGGGTAATATCTGCTACGAACTTGCATTGATTGGTTCGTTGATCTTGTAAAAATTCTTTTTCCTGCTCGGTTAGGGCACTGAGCATACTTTTATTTGCGATGTCAAAAAGTTTGTCTATTTTTTCAGAAAATATATATTTTCGTTTGATTTCTGTGTGGCGGAATTTTTTCGCCATGCGCTTTTTTTCAGTCTACGGCATTTTTGTGAATTGTTTCCAACCGTATGACATTGTTCTGCGATATCGACGTTTCTGTCCCAAACTCGAACCAAACTTCGTTCACTTCGTCGATAATTTTTTCGTTTCGTTAACCTCAAACAATTGTGATGGTAGGAAGAAAAAAAAACTTAGGACTTGTCCATTAATCGGGAGTTTACTTCGGTCGAGACACTATGGTTCACAACCAATTAAATAAATCGTGACCGTTAGAATCGTACTGTGTTAAAAATTCGGCGATACCAGCACGTTTCTTTTGAAACGATGCTTGAGGCAATATTGAATAGTGTCATAGAGCGTTTCTGTATGACACTACAACGTCTTAAAAAAACGGCACTGTTAAAGCATTTGTCATCGATACTCAAAAAATAAATCTTGTCTAATGCTCCGTATCGATAATGGTCGTATATAAAATAATGTTTCTTTCAAAAACATCTATTCATTGGCAGTGATTATTCAGGGTGGGGCAGAATGCAGTCTCGGATTTGAAGGGTGAATTGAAAAAAAAACGCTTCAAGATACATAAAAAAGGTTTTTATTTCTCAAAAGTACACATGATACCGTTTTTTTCATGATGTTTTGAATATGATGTCGTCTAAGTGGCGGCCTTGTCGAGCAATACACATATTGAGCCTTTCAAAGAAGTTTGGGGCTGTGAAGAGGTCTTTGACGCAGTTCACGAGGGTTTTCAAATGCCCAATAACAAAAATTTTGTTTGGTTATTGCGCGACAAAGATGAAAATGCGCTAGTCCACAAAACAGCGCGGAGGGGTTCAGCAGTTACGATTGCATTGCAAGCATCTCTATGTTTCACAAAGTCTTGTGGGCTCAATTCCCGTGCAAGCTCGGTGGGGATACTTTAAAGCTGAAGTATACAAACTTCGACCTCGAACCCTTGAAGCTTTGAAGGAGGCGATTGAGGACGTCATCGCTGGAATTCCGCAAGATATGCTGGGAAGAGTGGGCGAAAACTTCTTTGAAAGGCTCAATATGTTTATTGCTCGCCAAGGCCGCCACTTAGACGATATAATTTTCAAAACATCATGAAAAAAAAACGGTATCTTGTGTACTGTTGAGCAATAAAAACCTTTATATACCACAACCATGTTTTCCTCGCTTTTTCGTGCGTGTAAACGGTACGTAAAAGGGGCATTTTACGTACCGGTATTTAAATATTGAGAAACGTCCCTGTAGAACAGCTGTCGTGTATGAACGCGCCGAAAATCTCTAGACGCGACCACCGAACCTAAAAGCATACGCTCAACGGATATAATGCTGTAGGGATTTTCGGAGCGTTCCCACAGTCGGCCGTCAAGTGCTGCCGTCAATCGTTAGGTCGAGAAATTATTACGTACGTTGCGACGTTATTTGCGGGAAGTAACATAACCTCACTTTTACGTGACACCGCGATAAAGCATCGTCGATCTCGCCGCGAAATACATCATTAATAACAAAATTAAACAAACAATGAGTGATACGGAAAAACATAGCAGCGATGAATGGCTCGAATGCACGCCACCAGATCTAAAAGAAGCCGCGACAAAAACGACACACGAAATATTGCCGTCCAAATCGAAAGACCTCTATAACTCAACGTACGACGCATTTATGACGTGGAAGCGACAACATAAAACGAAATTGTCATCTGAATCAATCGTCGTAGCGTATTTCAACGAATTAAGCAAAATTATTAATAACATAGTATGTTAAAATTTGGTGATGCATTTCAAAATTACTTTTGGTGTACACGGGGGGGTTCCGCCTCCTCCACTCCCCTCGACGCGCGTGCAATACACCTTTCATGTCCGATACACCTTACGTATGCAACACAGCTACGGCACATGGGTGCAGCCACATATATTTCACATTGCAAAATCTCGGAAAACATGGTTTTGGTATATTAATAATCGTGTGCACCGCGGAGACAAGGACTTTTACCCCTCGCGCGATGTTTGCAGTACTCGTCTTCACCTCGCGCGCTGCGTGCGCTCGGCTACGACTCGTACTGAAAACATCGCGCTCGTGGTAAAAGACCCACTTTGTCTCCTTGGTACACAATGTACTATTTTTATGTATCTTGAAGCGTTTTTTTTTCAATTCACCCTTAAAATCAGGGACTGCATTTTGCCCCACTCTGTACTTTTGTTCGTTCTTTTATTACAAATCGAATTAGATTTGCTGCATAATTTTTTTATGAGAACTATGATTGTTTGTCATTAATTTAAAAATGCAATAAAAGTTGCATGCGCAACCTCTTAATTTTGAGCTACAAACCCCTCCTTTCGCGAGAGTTTGTCTTTCACCACACTCCAACTTCCGAAAAAATACCGATTTTTTTGGGCCACCGAAATATATGTATATATATATATATATATATATATATATATATATATATATATATATATATACCATTATTATTCAGCCCTCTCTTTCTCGCTCTCTCTCTCTCTCTCTCTCTCTCTCTCTCTCTCTCTCTCTCTCTCTCTCTCTCTCTCTCTCTCTCTCTCCCAGTACACGAGGGAAATCGACTCCGAAACTCGCGAAAAATTCGCACCGAAAGAACAGTTCATCGTTCCTATGAACTGTTCTTTCATCAGTACAAACCACATTTTGTATACATATATATATATATACAGGGTGGTCCGAAAGTTGCCGGTCAAATGAAGTGGGGACGTAGCCAAGATCATTTCCATTCAAAAAGTTCATATACATGTTGATCCGTTTCTCAACGATTCCAGTTCTAGAATTTTTCCAACATTTTTTTAAAATTCCCAGCTGTACAAAAAAATGTATTAAAAAAAAACTACTTACCATATGCGGGTTATTTTTTTATGTAGCCTTATATTGAGGCTTTCGCATGAAAATGTAGTATGCATAATTGCCTTCATCAGTTCTTAGAACAAAATGAATTTGTAATCACTTTTTAGACGATAACTTTTCCCTGGGATTTCGTCATTGATTTAGAAAGAAAAATATTCCATCGAAACTTGCCCTTGTAGTAAGAAAATTGGTCCACGTTATGAGGATTCTAAAGAGCTACAACTCGTAGGCCCGACTCTCTCAAGTTTTTAACTATTCATTTTTATTCACTGCAAGGTTGAATCGAAAAATCTTCTGTAGGTAGACCGAAACCAAGGTTAGTGGATCCTTTGGAAGTGATTATTCCGATATTTTTAAAATCGGTAACAATGTCATCGAAAAAGAATACATGGTTCCATTTAAAAAAGTGGAGTTGACCTTGACGTAGCATCAGCGCATCCACCGATAAAAAAATAGGGTGGTCCAGTATGACGGCCTTCTCGAACACTGAAACTTTTGTCTGAAACATTTTTGGATATGATCAATAGTTTGAGTGCTATTGCTCTGTAAACACTTTATGTGCCTCACCATGTACATATACAGCCTTGGTCAAAAGTATTAGGCACCCTGTAAATTTTCTATCCGGACAAAAAATTGAATACCTCGGCGAAAAAAATCGTAAGCCAATTTACCAAAGGGGGTTTTAAAGCGGACAGACAGCTTTATTTTGCTTTCTTGTTTTTATTTTTACGATTTTTTTTGTATCCGGTACGTCATTTTAAACATGTCAGTTTTTCACGATTTTCGCACTTTGCACAATCACGTGCGGAACTTTGAAAAAAAAAAATAATCTCAATATTTAGTGATAAGATCATTGAAAAGGACACCGTTAGCTTTAGCTCTTAAAGAAGGGTAGTTTTCCGAAAAGCCGATAGCGGCGTAACTTGAAAACTATGACGTTTGGAATATTTAGTTTAAGGAGTAGAAAGTTGTATTTTGTTATTTTGGAGTTACTCATTTTTTTTAGACTTGTTTCATAATTTTCTTGTATCGCTATTTTTGGATGATAATAGTCGACGATTTGATTCGTGTCGACTGCCATCTGATTCGTACGACGTACCAATTCAATTATGTAGCTCTTCTCCTCTTGATATTTCCCTTAAAACATATTTGTTTTAAAGTAACGGCAATAAATTAATGAGACAAATCGTCGACTATCAACCAAAAGTAGCGAAACAAAATTTTTTTGGAAAAAATCTAAAAAAATTAAGTAACTCCAAAATGACATAATACAACTTTTTAGTCCTTAGACTAAATATTTCAAACCTCATAGTTTTCAAATTACGCCGCACGATACCGGCTTTTCGGAAAATGGCAGTTTTTTTTAAATTAGATAACTTTGCGAAAAAAAAATCGAAAAAAACTTTTTAAAAAAACGAAACTAAAGCTAACGGTGTCCTTTTCAAAGATCTTATCATTAAATAGTGAGATTATTTTTTTTCAAAGTCCAGCACGCGATTTTGCGAAGTGCGAAAATCGTGAAAAACTGGCACGCTCAAAATGACGTACCAGGTTAAAAAAAAGTCGCAAAAATAAAAATGAAAAAGCACAACGAAGCTAGCTTTGTCCGCTTTAAAACCCCGTTTGATAAATTGGCTTACAATTTTTTTTAGCCGAGATACTCAATTTTTTGTCGGATAGAAAACTTACGGGGTGCCTAATACTTTTGAGCAAGGCTGTATGTGTGCGTAAATAATGTATCTATGGATAGCACGTAGGCGTGGCACTTTAATACAAAGGAAACCAATCGAGTATAAATCATACGGGGCATGATGTTTCTAACCGGCTTCGTCTTTTTTGCCTTCTTCGAGAATACAGGTTAATATTCATCAAAGTTCGGGGTAACCAAGCTTGCACAATATTCGTTCGCATCGAATTTCGCGAAAGGAAGACAAGAAAAACCGCGCTGCAACGTGATAGGACAATTGAGAAGAAGGAAAAAAAGAAGCAAAGAAACAGAAGGGAGACAAAACGTTAACCTCTGAGTTGAAGGTTTGACGGAATTGTCTCGTATGAAATTTGTAATG
>CAWVQM010000112.1:7500-15791 GCA_963932345.1 Ophion ventricosus | reverse complement strand
AAACACACGTTTATTATTTATTTAAGATCCTTACACGATAGGAAATTCGACCCTTTAATTTTAATAAATAAAATCAACAATTATTTAATTGCCATACCAACTTGTAACATTTCGGAGTATTTATTTTCAATTTGTACATTTGGATTCATTCCCCATTTATTTCAAAATACATTTATTATTTATTTAAGATCCTTTCATGATAGAAAATCCGACCCTCATTTTTAAGAAATAAATTCAACAATTATTTAATTGCCATACCAACTTGTAACATTTCGGAGTATTTTTTTTTTTCGATTCGTACATTTTTTATTCCCCATTCATTTCAAAATACATTTATTATTTATTTAAGATCCTTTCATGATAGGACATTCGACCCTCTATTTTAAGAAATAAAATCAACAATTATTTAATTGCCATACCAACTTGTAACATTTCGGAGTATTTATTTTCCATTCGTACATTTTTAAATTTATTTTTAAATGTATTTTTAATTTATTTTGAAACGCATTTATTATTTATTTCAGGTCCTTTCACAATAGGAAATTCGATTTTTAATTTCCATACCAACTTCTAACATTTCGGAGTATTTTTTTCAATTCATATATTTTTAATTTATTCTCCATTTATTTTAAAAAATGTTAATTATTTATTTCGAATCCTTCCACGATAGGATTTTTAATTACAATCCCAACTTGTTAAATTTCGGTGTATTTTTTTTTAATCCGTATATTTTCAATTTATTCCCAATTTATCAAAAGAAAAATCGTTCGTTATTTATTTCACATCCTTTCACGACCGGAAATTCGACCCTCAATTTTAATTAAATAAAATCCACAATTTCAAATTAAAATACCAACTTGTAAAATTTCGGAGTATTTTTTTTTTTTTGTATCAATCGTACATTTTCAATGTTTTCTCATTCATTTAAAAACAAGTGTATTAATTGTTTCCGATCATTTCAGGGTAGGAAATTAGGTCGCCAAATTTTATTAAATAGAAAGAACAATTTTTAATTGCTATACCAATTTTTTAATTTTATTTTTCATTTATTTCATAACATATTTATTATTAATTCCATATCCTTGCTCGACAAAAGATCTTCAAAAGTAATTTCCCTCTTGTCAATTTGCCTCAATGTCATATGGAAATTCAATGAAGACAATGCTCCCGACTGGGCGATTTGACACGAAACGCCTCGTGTGTATCCGAAGCTCTCCCTTCATCCCCAAAGGCTGAAGCAGCCGTGGGTACCAAACTGGAGCAAGGACACATTTCCTGCCACTACCCCGGGAGATCCTCCCTCCCCGTGTCACTCTTACTATTCAACCCTGTAATAGACGAAACTCCAGACTCCCTCCCCTCCCCCCTTAACCGCCCTGCTCGCCACCCATCGAATTCAGAATCACGATGAGACACTGCGGATTCACTCGCGTGCTTTTGTCACAGAAATCAACGAGCTTTTCATCCTCGTCTCTATTGTAGGTGACCTTTATTTATTTATGTAAAAAAAAAATCAGATTTTTGAAATATAATTTCTAATATTATTTTTTTTCTTCTTATATTATTTTACAATGGTTTTTTATTGTACAAATAATTTAAAAGTGATATAACAATACGGCAAAAAAAAATGAAAAATTAAACTATATATATATATTTTGTTTATTTTTTAAGAATATTTTCCATTTTTTCGAATCAAATTTTTATTATATTATTTTATTTATTTATTCATTGTATTATTTCATACAATTATTTGTCGTCTTCTCGTTATATTATATTTTTATTGTTTTTGTTTGTACGAATAATTTTAAAAAATAATACAAGAATAGGAAAAAAATTATACTGTATAAAAAAAAAAACGAAAAAATTTGTCAATATTTTGACAATAGAGGAAAATTTTGACAATATTTTTGACAATAGTGGAAAAATTTGACAATATTTTTGACAATAGAGGAAAAATTTGACAATATTTTTGACAATAGAGGAAAAATTTGACAATATTTTTGACAATAGAGGAAAAATTTGACAATATTTTGATAATAAAGGAAAAATTTGACAATATTTTTGACAATGGAGGAAAAATTTGACAATATTTTTTGACAATAGAGGAAAAATTTGACAATATTTTTGACAATAGAGGAAAAATTTGACAATATTTTGATAATAAAGGCAAAATTTGACAATATTTTTGTCCATAGAGGAAAAATTTGACAATATTTTTGACAATAGAGCAAAAATTTGACAATATTTTTGACAATAGAGGACAAATTTGACAATATTTTGACAATAGAGGAAAAATTTGACAATATTTTTGACAATGGAGGAAAAATTTGACAATATTTTTTGACAATAGTGGAAAAATTTGACAATATTTTTTGACAATAGAGGAAAAATTTGACAATATTTTTGACACTAGAGGAAAAATTTGACAATATTTTTGACAATAGAAGAAAAATTTGACAATATTTTTGACAGCAGAGGAAAAATTTGATAATATTTTGACAATAAAGGAAAAATTTGACAATATTTTTGACAATAGAGAAAAAATTTGACAATATTTTTGACAATAGAGCAAAAATTTGACAATATTTTTGACAATAGAGAAAAAAATTTGACAATATTTTTCACAATAGAGGAAAAATTTGACCATACTTTGACCATAGAGGAAAAATTTGACAATATTTTTGACAATAGAAGAAAAATTAGACAATATTTTTGACAGTAGAGGAAAAATTTGATAATATTTTGACAATAAAGGAAAAATTTGACAATATTTTTGACAACAGAGCAAAAATTTGACAATATTTTTGACAATAGAGAAAAAATTTGACAATATTTTTGACAATAGAGGGAAAATTTGACAATATTTTTGACAGCAAAGGAAAAATTTGATTATATTTTGACAATGAAGAAAAAATTTGACAATATTTTTGAAAATAGAGTAAAAAATTGACGATATTTTTGACAATAGAGCAAAAATTTGACAATATTTTTGACAATAGAGCAAAAATTTGACAATATTTTTGACAATAGAGCAAAAATTTGACAATATTTTTGACAATAGAGAAAAAATTTGACAATATTTTTGACAATAGAAAAAAATGTTGACAATATTTTTCACAATAGAGGAAAAATTTGAAAATATTTTTGACAATAGAAAAAAAATTCGGACATCGATACGAGTATTCTAATTTACGCGGCGACTTTTTTCTTCTTTTTTTTTTCTTCAATGATAGAGGCCGCAGTTTGGAGGTACTGTAACGCCGAGGTGAGGGTGCAAAAGGGCGAAGGTGGCTACATAAAATCGCCGGGCTATCCCCTCTATTATCCCGGCGAATATTCCTGCGGCTGGACGTTTGAGACAATTCCAGGACAAAGGGTAGCCCTCGTTTTTCACGATTTTAGCATACGTGGTGAGTACAGCAAAAAAAAAAAATTTAAAAGCAAAATAAAAACCTTGTACATTATGTTTCCCCACTGCTTATTATCGTCCGGTCAATTATTTGTTTTTTTTTTGCCACCTGGACGTGCGAACAAAATTTGGGGAGGCGACGTTTTTTTTTATTCCTCTGTAATTTTCATTGTCTGCAAAATTATCTCGAGCGATACGAATCTCTCTCTCTCTCTCTCTCTCTCTCTCTCTCTCTCTCTCTCTCTCTCTCTCTTTCTCCGTCACTTCCTGTGGCCTCGTTAGTGAACTTTGCGAAAATGGTCGGCAGGTCGGGAGCCGAACGGCAGGTGCGTCGATATCGTCAGGATACGAGAAAACGGAAGGACTCTGTTCGAGTCTTGCGGCACGAGCGTGGGAATCAGCATAGTTTCGAGCTCTAATCGTGTCACCCTTAATCTCATATCGGCATCGAGATTGTATCCGGCCAGGGGATTTTTATTGCAGTACAAAGGTAAACGCAATTTTTTTTTTTTACCATACTTCGGTCGATTTTTTTCATTTTTTAAATTAATTTTATTTTTATTCAATGTTCTTTTTTTAAATTCAATTTACATTTATTTCTTCAGTCTTTTTAGTTGAATTGTTATGTTAATTAAGTCTTCTTATTTATTTAATTTTAATTGTAAACCTTAATGAAGTTTATTTTTCATTCAATTTTTCTTTTAATTGAATTTTAATTTTAATCCTTGTGGAATTTTATTTTTCATTCAATTTTTCTTTTAATTTAACTTTAATTTTAATCCTTGTGGAATTTTATTTTTCACTCAATTTTTCTTTTGATTTAATTTTTATTTTAATCCTTATTGAATTTTATTTTTCATTCAAGTTTTTCTTTTAATTTAATTTTAATGTTAATTCTTATTGAATTTTATCATTCCTTTAATTTTCATTCGTATTGAATTTGATTTTTCATTGAATTTTCATTTTTCGTAAATTCAAATTTTTATTCTCACGGAATTTTATTTTTCATTGAACTTCAAGTTTTTATTTAATTTTAATAATATTTATTATCGAATTTTATTTTTCATTGAATTTCAATCAATCAATCAAACGAGTTTAATTTGCACAATTGTTTACAAAAGTTTCTTTTTTTTTTACAAAATCGTATTATTCGCTTTTTTTTCCATTCAATTTTAATTTTGATTTAATTTTTATTTGAATTCTTATTGAATTTTATTTTTAATTTAATTCTTATTTAATTTTATTTTTAATTTAATTTTTATTTAATTTTATTTTAATTTTAATTCTTCTTGAATTTAATTTGTAATTTAATTTTAATTTTAGTTTTACTAAATTTTATTTTTCATTTAATTTTAATATTTATTTAATTTTAATTTTAATTCTTATTGAATTTTGATTTTTCATTTAACTTTCATTGTAATTTTAATTTAATTTTCATTAATATTGATTTTTATTTTTCATTTAACTTTCATTGTAATTTTTATTGAATTTTCATTAACATTGATTTTTATTTTTCATTTAACTATCATTGTAATTTTTATTTCATTTTCATTAATATTTATTTTTTATTTTTAATTAATTTCCATTTAAATTGCTTTTTAACTTTCTCATCCACGTTATTTTTTCGGCCACAGCCATAGGCTGCCCGGAAGTCGCGGCCCCAAACGGAAGTTACGTGTCGAAGGACCGGCCGGACTCGAGGACGTTCAAGTGCAGGGACGCGGGCTGGCTCTTTCCTGACAGCCGCGAAAATACGAGGACCCTTGATTGCGTCGAGGGACGTTGGAACGAGAGCATCGATCAATTGCCAAATTGCGTGGGTGAGTAACGTTTTTTTTTCTTCTTATTTTCCTTAATCAACCCAAACAAACCCAAGCCCTGAGCCCAAGTGCTTGCTCCTGAGCTCAATAATTGGGTCATTAAATGATTTTTTCCATTGTAAAGATCATGCCCGGTTTTTAAAACAAAGTATTTTTCTTTTTTTTTCAACAATTAAAAATGATATAGCACTTTGAAATTGTTGTTCTGTTCGGCTCGGCATAAACGCGCCGAGAGCATCCGAACTTACCCGAGCGCTCTGTGACGTCACCGCTCGAACGCCAGTACACGAAATACACGTTGTGATACGAGTATTCCGTCAACGATGGCAACGAAAAAATCGTAAAAGCCTTGTTTCGTTTCTCTTTGTATGAGTACGAGGAAAAGTGGCCCTAATAGATATTTACGAATGTGCCAGAAGACACAAAACGTCGAAATCTGTGATTCGATGCAGCACGACGTGTCAACCCGAAATCATCGTTCACTCATTTTTTGGTGTCAATACCACTTTGATGTCAGTAGTGCAAACGTGTTAAGACACAAACTGTATTGAAATCATTTTTTTTTTCAATTACGTTTTTTGCCAAACGCTGACACAATTTGTCAAGCCTCGTCTAACCTAAAAATCTTCAGTTATCCACGGTCGGTAAATGCCAGGTGTACAAGTACGAAGTGCGGATTTCGGACAACAGATGGCGCACCAATGCACTTTGTGCTACAAAGATTTGACACTGCGCCATTTTGTTGTGTCATCGACAAGTGTCAGAGGCGCGCACGAGTGATAAATTGGAAAAGTGTGCGCACAGTGTTGTGTCGTTGCGTTCAATGTGTCGAAATTTATACCGAACAAAGAGCATATTCGCGGAAAGCATTAATTTTTTTTTGTTCTCATTTGAAGAAAACTGCTGCTGAATCATACCGATTACTTCGAGATGCTTGTGGTGAACATGCTCCATCGCGAGATACGCGTGAACGATGCTTTCGGCCTTTCAAAAGTGGTCACTTCGATGTTGCAGACAAGGAACATGGTAAACCGCAAAAAAAAAAAAATACGAAGATGTGGAATTGCAAGCATCGTTGGACGAAGATTATTGGCAAAAACAAAAACACCTCGCCGAGCAATTGGACGTTAGTCAACAAGCTGTTTTCAATCGGGCTACGAGAGATGGGAAAGATTCAGAAGACCGGTAGATGGCTACCACACGAGTTGAACGACAGGCAAATGGAAAAGCGCGAAAAACACACATGTGACATTTTGCTCGCTCGGTACGAAAGGAAGTCGTTTTTGGCATTGTATAGTTACAGGGGATGAAAAGTGGATTTATCTTGAGAATCCCAAGGGCAAAAAAATCATGGGTAGAGCCAGGCGCATCATCCACATCGACCGCAAGACCGCAATCGCTTTGGCAGAAAGACGATGCTCTGTGTTGTGGTGGGAACAGAGGGGCGTGGTCTGTTATGAGCTGTTAAAACCTGGGGAAACGGTTGATACCAAACGTTACCAACAACAATTGACCGATTTGAAGCGTTCGCTGCTTGAAAAAAAAAGGCCAGAATACCTAAAGAGGCAACACAAAGTCATTTTTCTTCATGACAATGCTCCATCGCATACGGCAAAACCGGTTTCGCGACACGTTCGAAGCACTCAGCTGGGAAGTTCTACCCCATGCGGCTTACTCATCAGACTTGGCTCCTTTCGATTACCACTTGTTTGCATCGATGGGTCACGCACTTGCCGAGCAGCGCTTTGGTTCGTACGAAGATGTGAAAGAAATGGCTCGATCAATGGTTCGCAGCAAAAGGGGAAGATTTTTACTGGCTGGCGTGGTATTCACAAATTGCCCGAAAGATGGGAAAAATGTATAACAAGCGATGGAGCATACTTTGAATAAAGCACTTTTTATCATTCTTCCGAATTTAACGTGTTTTTTTTTTTTAGAAAAAAAAATCCGCATTTCATACTTGTACACCTGGTATTAATATATACAGTTCTGGTAACAGCATGTGTTGGAAAATAGTGAGAACTTATTCAACGTCCCAATAATATATTGTTAATTATAATGAATATATAATAATAATATTGATATATTAATATATGAATATTAATACATTAATATATCAATATTAATGCATTAATATATTATATAATGAATATATAATAATAATATTGATATATTAATATATGAATATTAATACATTAATATATGAATATTAATACATTAATATATCAATATTAATACATTATTATATCAATATTAATACATTAATATATCAATATTAATACATTATTATATCAATATTAATACATTAATATATCAATATTAATACATTAATATATCAATATTAATGCATTAATATATTAATATATTGGGTGAAGTAAAAAGTTCTGAGCGTTTTCCGCTAGGTGTCTTTAGTGAGCCATATTTAGTGAAAAGGCGGAGCAGGCGGCCAAAAAAATTTGTGCTGTTTATGGAGCCAATACAGTATCGAATGCAACAGCAAAGCGGTGGTTCCAACGATTCCGTTCTGGTAATATGGACGTCGAAGATGAGGCACGCTCTGGTAGGCCAATCGTCGAAAATGTCGATAAAATCATGGAAATCGTCGAGTCGGACCGGCATGCGAGCACTTATTCCATTGGCCAGGAACTGAAGATTAGCCAGAAAACCGTTTGGAAGCATTTGCACAAGGCTGGTCTCAAGAAGAGGCTCGATGTATGGGTGCCACACGAATTGACGCAAAAGAACCTTTTGGACCGAATTGATGCCTGCGATTCTTTGCTGAAACGTAACGAAATCGACCCATCTTTGAAGCGGATGGTGACTGGCGATGAAAAATGGGTCACATACGAGAACAACAGCCGAAAAAGATCGTGGCCCAATCGCGGTGAGCCGGCCCAAACGATCGCCAAGCCCGGATTAACGGCCAAGAAGGTTTTGCTGTGTGTGTTTGATGGGATTGGAAGGGAATCATCCGCTATGAGCTGCTCCCATCGGGCCAAACACTCAATTCGGACCTCTACTTTCAACAACTGACCAGATTGAAGCAGGCGATCGACCAGAAG
>CAWVQM010000112.1:0-2500 GCA_963932345.1 Ophion ventricosus | reverse complement strand
TTGTTTGATTTTTTTCAAAATTTTTTACATAATTACAAATATGTAGTAAATTTTTGAAAAAATCGCCCATTTTTATTTTCAAATGCTCATAACTTTCGGAAAAATGGACCGATTGAGATCTTTTTTTTTTGGAAATTCTTCGTTTTGAAATGTTCTTCATGAAAAAAACTATTTGAAAAATATTCAAACTCATCTTCGACATGATTTTTTAGTTTTTTGAAAATAAACGCGATTTTTTCAAAGAACGCCACTTTTGATTTTGGATTTTTTTTTTCGCAAAAAAAGTGTGATAAATTAAAAAAAAATTTCCGTCAGACCCATCGTGGTAAGATTTTTCTTTCTATTTTTTTTCGAAATTAAGAAAAAATGAATTCTTAATTTTTTACACATACAACCACTTTAGAAGAAATTAGATGATTTTTGGTATTTTTTTTATTGTGAAAAAAAAAACGGAAATTTCCGCAACTCTGACGATAATTTATTCATATTTTCATACATCTCTGATAATTTTCTCAAGTTGTTTCATGCATTAATTGAGGTGTAATCCACTCGATCCCTTGGCCTGTCCTCATCGTCGTTGTCGATTTGCGGGAATTGTGCAGCTCGCAATTCGCATCTGAAATATTCCAACAAATTTTTATACATTCTTGACATGTTTTTTAAGAACATGAACCTAAATTTTGAAAAAAAAAAATCGAAAATTGAATGTTGGAACGTGATTGAAAAAAAAATGATCGTTTTTTGGCATTTTTTTCCCGGCATTTTGCAATAATAAATATGTTTTTTAAACAATCTATTCTTTCCAACTTTAGGTTCATGTTTTAATAAATTATATTATGTAAACGTGTTCCAAATTTGAAGATGATCCATCAATTAGTTTTTGAGTTATGATTTCCGCAAATTGAAAAAATGTCTTTTTGAGGAAAAACACGTCTGAAGTTTCACAAACGAAAAACTCAAAGTCAAAAGTGTTTAATATATATATATATATATATATATTAGATGAAGTAAAAAGTTCTGAGCGTTTTTTTCGCTTCATTTCGACGATGAAATTAACATAGTTAGGATTATCCGATTTAGATCAAATATGCGCCCTTTTGTTCGATAACTTTTGTCCATTTTGAAGGCAATTTCATAATTCCGCGATTGAAGAAGTCCTCGTCCCTATTGGTAAAAACAACTTGACCAGCTCATTTTCACAAGCCTCACGTGAGGCCAGTTTTGTACCATCAAGAAAATTTTGCAAATGCTTGAAAAGGTTATAATCGCTTGGTGGCAGGTCTGGACTATACGGCGGGTGCGATAGAACCTCCCATCCAAGCTCTCGGAGCTTCTGGCGCGTCGTTAAAGATGTGGTGCGACCTGGCGTTGTCTTGATGGAAAACAACACCCCTTCTATTGGCCAATTCTGGCCGCTTCTGGTCGATCGCCTGCTTCAATCTGGTCAGTTGTTGACAGTAGAGGTCCGAATTGAGTGTTTGGCCCGATGGGAGCAGCTCATAGCGGATGATTCCCTTCCAATCCCACCAACACACACACAGCAAAACCTTCTTGGCCGTTAATCCGGGCTTGGCGATCGTTTGGGCCGGCTCACCGCGATTGGACCACGATCTTTTTCGGCTGTTGTTCTCGTATGTGACCCATTTTTCATCGCCAGTCACCATCCGCTTCAAAAATGGGTCGATTTCGTTACGTTTCAGCAAAGAATCGCAGGCATCAATTCGATCCAAAAGGTTCTTTTGCGTCAATTCGCGTGGCACCCGTACATCGAGCTTCTTCTTGAGACCAGCCTTGTGCAAATGCTTCCAAACGCTTATCTGGCTAATCTTCAGTTCCTGGGCAATGGAATAAGTGCTCGCATGCCGATCCGACTCGACGATATCCATGATTTTATCGACATTTTCGACGATTGGCCTACCAGAGCGTGCCTCATCTTCGACGTCCATATTACCAGAACGAAATCTTTGGAACCGCCGCTTTGCTGTTGCATTCGATACTGTATTGGCTCCATAAACAGCACAAATTTTTGTTGGCCGCCTGCTCCGCCTTTTCACCTTGGTCGTAGTGGTACTGAAGAATGTATCGAATTTTCTCTTTTTTTTTACCTCCATTTTGGAACGCTGTAACACACAACTGGCTTCACCACACACAAAACTGTCAAAGAACTTTTTTCGAAGCGTAATGTCACCTTTAAATCGCCGTATAGTAGGACCCGATGCGATGTATACATCGTGAGATATGGCTCATTAAGGTTCTAGTGGAAAATGCTCAGAACTTTTTACTTCGCCCAATATATATATATATTTGAGGAAGAAAAAAACGAGTATAGGGAATCCTGTCTGAGCCCTCCGAATTACGATTCCTCTCCGCGAGGAGATCGCGAGAGAAACGTTAATAATGCTTGGAGCACGGGAGAGCGAGAATTCTGGTGAGAAGAAAAAGGGCAAGAAAAGAAAATAAAAATTGAAGCGCAGGAGATCCTTGACTTGAGTGGAGGGGA
>CAWVQM010000110.1:0-27444 GCA_963932345.1 Ophion ventricosus | reverse complement strand
ATAAATAAATATATTGATGATTAAAAAAAAAGTTGTTTATTCAAACATATCTTAATTTCTTTCTATTATCGAGCTAAATAATATTGGAAAATTAAATAACCTTACAGAAAAGGTGCTCTGTATACTGAGGTGCCCCAAATACCAGTGCTGTATCAATGAAAATATGTTGACTGATCGAAATAGCACGTTCTTCTATCACAGTTTGAGATAGCACGTTCTTCTATCACAATTTGAGATAGCACGTTCTTCTATCACAATTTGAGATAGCACGTTCTTCTCTCATAATATGAGATAGCACCTTCTTCTATCACAATTTGAGATAGCACGTTCTTCTATCACAATTTGAGATAGCACGTTCTTCTCTCATAATTTGAGATAGCACGTTCTTCTATCACAATTTGAGATAGCACGTTCTTCTAGCACAATTTGAGATAGCACGTTCTTCTCTCATAATTTGAGATAGCACGTTCTTCTATCACAATTTGAGATAGCACGTTCTTCTAGCACAATTTGAGATAGCACGTTCTTCTATCACAATTTGGGATAGCACGTTCTTCTATCACAATTTGAGATAGCACGTTCTTCCATACTGCCGTCGATTTGTTCCGGTCAATGCAGCACGCTTTAGTGGATAAACAGTTCAAAATGCTGGACGATGTGCGTAAATTCGTCGATGACTTTATCGCCTCGAAGCCTGCAAGTTTCTTTCGCGACGGCATTCGTATGTTACCCGAGAGATGGCGCAAGGTCATAGAAAACGATGGACAATATTTCCAAGATTAAGGCGGGATCCTGAATTAGCCGGTTCGAAAAATCGATATTTTGAGGAATTTTTTTCGGGTAAAAAAAAAAAGCAAGTTTAGCGAAATTTTCAGATTATTTTATTACATGTCTGAACATAAGAAAACAATTTTTTTTAAAGAAAAATATCAACAGGCAACCGATTTTTATGCACATTCGTGCCACTGCTGTTTCCATGCGGCGTGACAAATGGAGCTCGTAATTTTCATCTGAAACGAAAAAACCAAAAACCATTTTAGTTGTGACATATTTTTCTTCTATATGAACTAAAAAAAAACGAAAAAAAATTTGAAATTTGAATGTTTTTTCGGGTTTGAAGTAGAAAATGTGCTTTTTGTGAAAAAAAAAATTATTTCAACTTGCTAAAAAAATTGTTAAGAATTTTTTTTTCGACAATGTTTTTAGTTCAAATAGAAAAGAAAACGATACTGAAGCGAACAAGCTTTGGTTTGTTTCGATTGGACTTCTAGTTTTTTTGTAATCAGATACGCCAAATTAGAAAAATCGTAAAAACGAAAACTCGAGAAAACGGGCGCCCTAACTGCCCGAGCGCCCGTATACCTGCTCGACACTCCACTACGTTCAGTGCTGTATCTTTGGAAATATTTCGAATTGGGCTATAAAACTTTGTCTAGACATTCTTAGATTCATCCGGAATAGATTTAAACAATAAAAAAAAAATTGATTTTTTGGACCTTCTAATTCAGGATCCGGCCTTAAGTTCGTTGTTCTCTATTTATATTAAATAAATTTGCTGAAAAATCTGTAAAAATTAAGTCATACACCTAACATTAAAATAATAATCATAATAGTAATAATAATAGTAATTGTATATCATTGTATTAATAACAAAAAAATTAAGATAATTTAGAATCACATATGGATATGAAAATGGAATAAAACAGATCGTGTTATCCGCCTTCCCCCCCCCCTCCCTCCTCCACCGCCACGGGCCAATATCAATTATCCAAATGAGTAAGGTAGGAAAAGCTTCGCCTACTGGGAAAACTTTGGCGGAATTTCGCCTCATATATTCTGGCAAGTGTCCAATTTGCGGGGAGCTCGGGAAGCTCGCGGTGTGTTCGCATCGGCACGAATTCCGAGTCCGCGAATCTATTTTAATATCGGGCTCTCCCGAGTAGTCGATTACTCATTACGTTTTATCCGGTCTCTTCGGGCTTCGTTCGTCCCGCGTTGGCATCCGTTTTCTTCTTCTTCTTCTTCTTCTTCTTCTTCTTTTTCTCCGTGACGAAAAAATATTTATAAATATACTTGCGGCAAATTGCGGTGGAGTAAGAGCGCGGAAGGAAAAATCTAGGGGAAGGGGGGGGGGGGGGTATGAGGAGAAAAAACGAGGGAAACAATTGCGATGATGACTCGAGGAATTGGGAACGCTTCATCGATCTTATAAAGGTAGAGCAATAGATTGGGAGAAAAGTGCATGGTATTTAGAAAAAACGCTTTTGGTAAAAGAGGGGATAGTAAAATGCCCTATAGTTTAAGGGAGGAATACCATTTAGAAGGTAAAAAATTAGGGGTTTTTTATGATTTTTTTTTTTCAGGAAAATAATATACATGGAAATATCTAACTTTGTGTGTGTTTCATTTAATATTGGGTGAAGTAAATAGTTCTGAGCGTTTTCCGCTAGATTTCTTTAGTGAGCCATGTCTCACGATGTATACATCGTATACTATACGGCGATTTAAGGCCGGATCCTGAATTAGAAGGTCCAAAAAATCGATTTTTTTTTTATTGTTTAAATCTATTCCTGATGTATCTAAGAATGTCTAGACAAAGTTTTATAGCCCAATTCGAAATATTTCCAAAGATACAGCACTGAACGTAGTGGAGTGTCGAGCAGGTATACGGGCGCTCGGGCAGTTAGGGCGCCCGTTTTCTCGAGTTTTCGTTTTTACAATTTTTCTAATTTGGCGTAACTGATTACAAAAAAACTAGAAGTCCAATCGAAACAAACCAAAGCTTGTTCGCTTCAGTATCGTTTTCTTTTCTATTTGAACTAAGAACATTGTCGAAAAAAAAATTCTTAACAATTTTTTTAGCAAGTTGAAATAATTTTTTTTTTCACAAAAAGCACATTTTCTACTTCAAACCCGAAAAAACATTCAAATTTCAAATTTTTTTTCTTTTTTTTAGTTCATATAGAAGAAAAATATGTCACAATTAAAATGATTTTTGGTTTTTTTGTTTCAGATGAAAATTACGAGCTCCATTTGTCACGCCGCATGGAAACAGCAGTGGCACGTATGTGCATAAAAATCGGTTGCCTGTTGATATTTTTCATTAAACAAAATTGTTTTCTTATGTTCAGACATGTAATAAAATAATCTGAAAATTTCGCTAAACTTGCTTTTTTTTTTAGCCGAAAAAAATTCCTCAAAATATCGATTTTTCGAACCGGCTAATTCAGGATCCCGCCTTAAAGGGGATGTTACGCTTCAAAAAAAGTTCTTTGACAGTTTTGTGTTTGGTGAAGCTAGTTGTGTGTTACAGCGTTCAAAAATGGAGGTAAAAAAAGAGAAAATTCGATACATTCTTCAGCACCACTACGACCAAGGTGAAAAGGCGGATCAGGCGGCCAAAAAAATTTGTGCTGTTTATGGACCCAATACAGTATCGAATGCAACAGTAAAGCGGTGGTTCCAACGATTCCGTTCTGGTACTATGGACGTTGAAGATGAGGCGCGCTCTGGTATGCCAATCCTCGAAAATGTCGATAAAATCATGGAAATCGTCGAGTCGGACCGGCACGTGAGCACTCATTCCATTGCCCAGGAACTGAAGATTAGCCAGAAAACCGTTTGGAACCATTTGCATAAGGCTGGTCTCAAGAAGAAGCTCGATGTATGGGTGCCACACGAATTGACGCAAAAGAACCTTTTGGATCGAATTGATGCCTGCGATTCTTTGCTGAAACGTAACGAAATCGACCCATTTTTGAAGCGGATGCTGACTGTCGATGAAAAATGGGTCACATACGAGAACAACAGCCGAAAAAGATCGTGGTCCAATCGCGGTGAGCCGGCCCAAACGATCGCCAAGCCCGGATTAACGGCCAAGAAGGTTTTGCTGTGTGTTTGGTGGGATTGGAAGGGAATCATCCACTATGAGCTGCTCCCATCGGGCCAAACACTCAATTCGGACCTCTACTGTCAACAACTGACCAGATTGAAGCAGGCGATCGACCAGAAGCGGCCAGAATTGGCCAATAGGAAGGGTGTTGTGTTCCATCAAGACAACGCCAGGCCGCACACATCTTTAACGACGCGCCTGAAGCTCCGAGAGCTTGGATGGGAGGTTTTATCGCACCCGCCGTATAGTCCAGACCTGACACCAAGCGATTATCACCTTTTCAAGCATTTGCAAAATTTTCTTGATGCTACAAAACTGGCCTCAAGAGACGCTTGTGAAAATGAGCTGGTCAAGTTTTTTACCAATAGGGACGAGGACTTCTTCAATCGTGGAATCATGAAATTTCCTTCAAAATAGACAAAAGTTATCGAACAAAACGGCGCATATTTGATCTAAATCGGATAATCCTGTGTTAATTTCATCGTCGAAATAAAGCGAAAAAACGTTCAGAACTTTTTACTTCATCAAATATATCTATATCGACCATAGCGTGCTACCGCTGTCTCTACTTTATTGACACGTTCCACAAATGATTTACGTCTTCACTATAAGATTACCATAATTTCGTTCGTATAGTCACTTTTCTTAACATCTTGTAACAATTTATACTCAACAAGTGTTAATGTTAACCATATAAATAGTACAAACTTGCGCTGAGAAAAATGTCCATAGTATTTATAAAAAAAAACGCCCATGGTAAAAGTGGGCATAGTTAAATTCTCTATAGTTTATTGACACCTCAATCATAATATGGTTAACACAACTATAAACGTCTATCTAATGATGCCATTTTGGTAGTGTGTTTGATTATCTAGTATCCCCGAAATAACTATTATCTACTGTGAAAGCCTTTACAATATCGAAATAGTTGATTCAGTTAATATTTTTACAATAGTTAGTAGTTATTTCGGGGATAATAGATAGTCGAGCACACCACCAAAGTTGCATGTTTAGATATACTTTTCGCTTATAGTTGTGTTAACCATATTATGATTACGGTGCCAATAAACTATACGGGATTTTACTATCCTCTCTTTTGCCGTGGGCGTCTTTCATAAATACCATGTACTTTGCTCTCCCTGCAGCATTCGTATTTGTGCGCCGATTTTGTGATATAGCTGAATTAACCATATCGATATTGTAAAGCCTTTTACAATAGTGTATAGTAATTTCGGAGATTCTAGATAGTCAAACACACCAACAAAGACGCATGTTTACGTCATAGTTGTGAATAATGCATTATTTTGATAATGCATTACTGTATACATTACAAATTACAAAAGTAATATGTAATGGATATATGTTCCATTACAAATTACAAAAGTAATGTGTAATGGATATACGTTCCATTACAAATTACAAAAGTAATGTGTAATGGACATATGTTCCATTACAAATGACAAAAGTAATGTGTAATGGATGTGTGTTCCATTACAAATAAGAAAAGTAATGTGCAATGAATGCATGTTCCGTTACAAATTACAAAAAGTAATGAGTAATGGTTGCATGATCCATTACAAATTTCAAAAAGTAATGTGTAATGGACGCATGTTCCATTACAAATTGAAAAACTAATGTATGATTAATGAGTGCTTAATTACAAAATACAATTACAATAAGGTAATTCGTAGTGGAGAATATTCCATCACAAATGGAGAATATTCCATCACAAGAAAAACGAATTTACTTAAAACAAATTTCAATGAGCGAAATAAAATAATCAGATAGCAATGTGCAAATTTCTAATGTGAGCACGGCAATTTTTCTATTTGTAATGGAATATTCTCCACGACAAATTACTTTTTATCAATTGTAGTTTGTAATGGAACATGGATCCATTACAAATTACTTTTTGAAATTTGTAATGGAACGTGCATCCATTACTCATTACTTTTTGAAATTTGTAATGGATCATGCAACCATTACACATTACTTTTTGAAATTTGTAATGGATCATGCAACTATTGCACATTACTTTTTGAAATTTGTAATGGATCATGCAACCATTACACACTACTTTTCTCATTTGTAATGGAACACACATACATTACACATTACTTTTGTAATTTGTAATGAAGAACTTATCCAATACACATTATTTAAAGTAATGAGTAATGCATTATTTTAAAATTACTATTTTCACAACTCTGGTTTACGTATACTTTTCGCTTGTAGTTGTGTTAATCACATTATGATTGCGGTGACAATAAACTACAGGGAAATCTATACACACGGAGAGAATTAAATGTTAAAAATTACCGTGCAGTAACGGTAAGCAGATAACAATCCTGAAACTTCGCTTATTATTACCGAGTAAAACACAGATTTTCACAAAAATAAAATAAAATTTCTTCTTCGGATAGAACATTTTACCAGATTTTCTAGTAAATTTTCATGTGTAACAAAATACGCAAAAACTTAAATTTAAAAAATATATAATATCAGCGAAATTTTACTGTGCATTTTATTATTTTATGCCTTTCAAAAATGTCTATAAAAAAGTATCGTCTTTGTAACAGTCATTTTAAGATTTATTATAAAATTTAACGAGTGTTATAGGAAAATGTGTTGTGCTCTCGGTAAAAATTATCGTGCGCGCTACCCTTCTTGTGTAGTAAAATTTTAGCTACGTATTTGAAATTTTCTGTAACGTGAGTTAAAAAAAAAAAAAAAACTTGTCGCATACGAATTATTATGCTTTTCTCACTTGTCACCACATTGAAATATATCACGGTAATTTTTACCGTGAAATTCACGACAAAAATTACTTTTTAATTCTCTCCGTGCACTTTTCTCGAGAAATACGAATGGGACCACTGACCTTTCCGGCCGTGTTTCTACGGTTCAGAGGGTTGGATCAAGGAACTTTTGTTTGGGTTTGTTGTCGAAAGTGACTGGAAGCCGTACGATGTCGCGGCCTCCATCAGTTTCTCCGAACACAACGGACCGTCCGGCTTTCTGTCGTTCAATGACGACATTGCTGAGCCAATTTTCGCAGAAGGCTGGGTTACGCAAAGGTCGGAGGTTGCTGGTTGCGCGCAAGGGTTCGAAATGAAACTGGGTCAATTCTTGGATATTGCGTCATTACGTCTTTGGCAAGGATTATTCCTCCTGACGAGCGATTACGCACGGCCAACAAGTCAAACTTGTGCCACTTTTGTTTTGGCAGAAACACTCGTCTATGTGGTACTTCTCGTTACGTAGTTTTCCACTTTTGTATCCGACGAATTATGAAAGTTATGGAGATGGATATTGGCCTCCAAGCTTACAATGTTCGTGTTGAAACTAATGCTAGAAGGATAAAACACGCTCAGCTGTCATTGACAGATGCGGCAAAAGAACCACGCAGCAGCATAAAATCAATCAGGAAAAAAAATAAGGATGAATATTTGAACAGAGAAGGGCAGCTTTATGGTCCTGGGATAGCTGATCAATGGCATCAAATTTTAAACAGCAAAATTTTTCATTTTTTCACTTCTATAATACATCTCAAAGATTTAAACGCGTTTTTTTCGGAACACAATTTTTCAAAACGCAGCATAACTCCAACAATTTTCATTCTATTCATTCCAAATTTTGAACAGATGTGTAAAATAACATTCCGGAGAGAAATACCTACGGGATTTTCCATGAGTTAATTATAACATTATTTATTAACATATGATTGTCCTTTTTTTCTGTCGAAAATTGAATTTTTACCTTAAGGGGCCAGTCCACTTTGGAGCCAAGAAAACAAAGGCTATTTTCGCGATTTTTTTTTTTTTGAGGATTTTATAAAAGATATGAATATAAAAGTTGTTGGGCTTGATAAATAAAGTCTTGAAATACATCAAAAAAATGTTTAATTCATTTTTATTTATTTTTAAGTACAAAAACTATAGTTTAACGTAACGCCTGAAAAATAGGTGGGCTAGGTAGCTCCATCACAACTCGGCAACGGCTTGTCTGAAACAAAAAAATCAAAGTCCATTAGATTCAGTATGACACCAGCTACAAAATGACCCTCGGATATAAAGTTTTATCGAAAAATAAAAAAATGGCAGATGAAAAACGAAAAAAGTAAAAAAAAAACGCGTTTTTTTCGCAGTTTTTCGCAACAAAAAAAAGAGTAAAAATCAAAATTTTAAAACAATCGAGGGTCATCTTGTTGCGAATCATGTTTACAATATGTGGTTCAAATTTCAAGAGAATCGGTTTATTAGTTTTAGAGATACGATGGAGCTAGATTTTGAAAACGTTGTTTCGAGAAAAACGCGTTTGAAGTTTATACTATGAAAAACTCTTATCTAAACTCAATCGGCAATTCCTGCACCGTACAAAATCCCTTCTGATTGCTCGTCATCGTCGATTTCTTCAAGTCTTGCTTGCTTTCGTTTGGTTATGGTCTCTTTTGAGCACTCAGAACTGCGGCGGTTTGCAGAGCGAACACGCTCGTCATCGCGATTGTCGGCGAATCCGATGGCGATCGGGCCGAGTTTGACTTAGAGAGCTCGGATTTTCATAAAATTTTGACACAATATTTCTGAATGTATGTACTTTCGAAAACAGTAAAAAAAAATTGATTTTTTGAAATTTTCAAACTGGACTGGCCCCTTAAGTGGATGATCTGTTTCGGCGTGGATGTACTGGGTTGCCCGGGATCTACCCATGAATTTTTACGTTTGGGATTCTCGTAAAAAATATACTTTTCACCACCCGTCACAATTTTCCACAAGAAGTCCTTTTTTTTTGTTGCCGGACAAGCAGTGAAAGGCACATGTTCATACGTTGACCTAGGTTGTGTTCGGTCAACGCATGTGGGACCCACCTTCCAAGTTTTTGAATTTTCCCCATTTGGTGGAAACGCTTGGAAATAGCTGTTTGGGGTGACTCCTAACTGAGCTGCAAGCTCTTGTTGCTTTTGCGTTGAGTCTTCATCCAGTAGAGCTTGCAATTCCGCATCTTCAAACTTTCGAGGCTGTCCAGGGCGCGGCTGGTCACTAAGATCGAAATCATCACTTCTAAAACGTTTGTACCAACAATTGCACGTTTCATAAGACACAACGTCGACACCAAGAACACTACAAATTGATTGCCGTGCTTTAGAAGCATTTTTTCCTTGTTGGAATTCGTATAAAATGCAGTGGCGAATGTGCTGTTTATCAGTTGCCATCGTAAACTCTGCTATTCTGAGAGGTTATGTAACTCACGTAGACTCGTCGTTCGGTGTTCTGAAACCTTGCGTCCGATCCTTTCAAAACCAAAAAAGACCGCGAAAATCTATTTTAAATATAATTTTAAGGTCGAAGAAAAAAATCTGTAAAAATTAAGTCATACACCTAATATCATCGATTGCACTTTAAGTTGCCCCGAAAGCCTTGACTGGGCCACAATAAACTCTATCAATCGATCGATCTCTCTCGCCCTTTTCAGGGGACCTCGCAAAGCCGCAAAAAAAAAAGAAAAGAATAAAGAAAATGGTTTCTTCCAATCGTTCCACCTTCGTGCGCTTGATGCTCGCACTAATTTGCCCCGAGGAAGTGATTCAAAGCCAGTCTAGTTGAATGAACAGCGAGAGATCTCCAAAGCCCTCGGGCTTCACGGCATTATAAAATAGTTGTTACGGATCGCCGAAGGTTTTCCCGGTATCGTTGAGGCCGCGAGGTAACAGACCCCACGCTTTGATCGCGCGGTAGCCCACGACGTCGGCCACGCAAATGAGCGTTTAATTTCATGCGGTCAACCAAGTCCGGGCGTCGCAGACACGCGATAACCTTGTCGCAGAATGTATTTGCACACACCGGTCGAGTACGCTGAGCGGTAGCTCTTTTTTACTGCTTGCTACAGCTGAAACAGTTTTTTCTCTTTTTCGCCGGCAAGTGCTCGCTGATAGGTTTTCAGGATTATTTTTTGGATTTGTTCCAACACCTTATTTGCTCTATGATGAGTATTCAGGATTTTTGTTTGGGTTTGTTGGAGTTCCTGGATACTTGGTGATGAATATCCAGGATCGTTGTTTGGGTTTGAATTCGTTTTGGCTCCTGAAGGCTCGTTGATGAATGTCCAGGATTTTTCCTTGGGTTTGGATTTGTTTCAGCTTCTAAGCGCATACTGATGAATGTCCAGGCTTTTCGTTTGGGTTTGATTGGGATTTGGATTTGTTCTAGCTTCTGAAGGATTCGTAATAAATATTCAGGCTTTTTCGTTGGGCTTGGATTCGTTTCAGCTCCTAAAATCCACTTCCAGCTTACTAATAAATTCCTAGGATTTTCGTTTGGGTTTGATTGAGGTTTGGATTTGTTCTAGCTCCTGAGGACTTCTTGATGAATATCCAGCGGTGTTTCATAGAGTTTGGGCTTGTTGCAGCTCTTTAAAGCTCAATGTTGAATATCCAGGATTTTTCTTGAGTTTGTCGCAGTTCCTGAACCCTTGCTGATGAATATCCAGGATTGTCGTTTGGGTTTGAATTCGTTTTGGCTCCTGAAGGCTCGTTGATAAATATCTAGGACTTTCGTTTGGGTTTAATTGGGGTTTAGATTTTGTTATAGCTTCTAAACGCTCGCCGATAAATATCCAGGATTTTTGTTTGGGGTTTGATTTGTTCTGGCTCCTGAAGGCTCGTTGATGAATATCCAGGATTTTTCGTTGTCTTTGGATTTGTTCCAGCTTCTAAGCGCATACTGATGAATATCCAGGCTTTTTGTTTGGGTTTCATTGGGATTCGGATTTGTTCTAGCTTCTGAAGGATTCGTAATGAATATTCAGGCTTTTTCGTTGGGCTTGGATTCGTTCCAGCTCCTAAAATCCACTTCCAGCTTACTAATAAATTCCCAGGATTTTCGTTTGGGTTTGATTGAGGTTTGGATTTGTTCTAGCTCCTGAGGGCTTCTTGATGAATATCCAGCGGTGTTTCATAGAGTTTGGGCTTGTTGCAGCTCTTTAAAGCTCAATGTTGAATATCCAGGATTTTTCTTGAGTTTGTCGTAGTTCCTGAACCTTTGCTGATGAATATCCAGGATTGTTGTTTGGGTTTGAATTCGTTTTGGCTCCTGAAGGCTCGTTGATAAATATCTAGGACTTTCGTTTGGGTTTAATTGGGGTTTAGATTTTGTTCTAGCTTCTAAACGATCGCTGATAAATATCCAGGATTTTCGTTTGGGGTTTGATTTGTTCTGGCTCCTGAAGGCTCGTTGATGAATATCCAGGATTTTTCGTTGTGTTTGGATTTGTTCCAGCTTCTAAGCGCATACTGATGAATATCCAGGCTTTTTGTTTGGGTTTCATTGGGATTCGGATTTGTTCTAGCTTCTGAAGGATTCGTAATAAATATTCAGGCTTTTTCGTTGGGCTTGGATTCGTTCCAGCTCCTAAAATCCACTTCCAGCTTACTAATAAATTCCCAGGATTTTCGTTTGGGTTTGATTGATGTTTGGATTTGTTCTAGCTCCTGAGGACTTCTTGATGAATATCCAGCGGTGTTTCATAGAGTTTGGGCTTGTTGCAGCTCTTTAAAGCTCAATGTTGAATATCCAGGATTTTTCTTGAGTTTGTCGCAGTTCCTGAACCCTTGCTGATGAATATCCAGGATTGTCGTTTGGGTTTGGATCCGTTTTGTCTCCTAAAGGCTCGTTGATAAATATCTAGGACCTTGGTTTGGGTTTAATTGGGGTTTAGATTTTGTTCTAGCTTCTAAACGCGCGCTGATAAATATCCAGGATTTTTGTTTGGGGTTTGATTTGTTCTGGCTCCTGAAGGCTCGTTGATGAATGTCCAGGATTTTTCGTTGGGTTTGGATTTGTTCCAGCTTCTAAGCGCATACTGATGAATATCCAGGCTTTTCGTTTGGGTTTGATTGGGATTTGGATTTGTTCTAGCTTCTGAAGGATTCGTAATAAATATTCAGGCTTTTTCGTTGGGCTTGGATTCGTTTCAGCTCCTAAAATCCACTTCCAGCTTACTAATAAATTCCTAGGATTTTCGTTTGGGTTTGATTGAGGTTTGGATTTGTTCTAGCTCCTGAGGACTTCTTGATGAATATCCAGCGGTGTTTCATAGAGTTTGGGCTTGTTGCAGCTCTTTAAAGCTCAATGTTGAATATCCAGGATTTTTCTTGAGTTTGTCGTAGTTCCTGAACCCTTGCTGATGAATATCCAGGATTGTTGTTTGGGTTTGAATTCGTTTTGGCTCCTGAAGGCTCGTTGATAAATATCTAGGACTTTCGTTTGGTTTTAATTGGGGTTTAGATTTTGTTCTAGCTTCTAAACGCTCGCTGATAAATATCCAGGATTTTCGTTTGGGGTTTGATTTGTTCTGGCTCCTGAAGGCTCGTTGATGAATATCCAGGATTTTTCGTTGGGTTTGGATTTGTTCCAGCTTCTAAGCGCATACTGATGAATGTCCAGGCTTTTCGTTTGGGTTTGATTGGGTTTTGGATTTGTTCGAGCTTCTGAAGGAGTCGTAATGAATATTCAGGCTTTTTCGTTGGGCTTGGATTCGTTCCAGCTCCTAAAATCCACTTCCAGCTTACTAATAAATTCCCAGGCTTTTCGTTGGGGTTTCTTTGGGGGATTCAATTTGTTCTTCCTCCTAACCACTTGTTGCTAAATATCCAGAACTCCTTTTCATCATTGACAATACATTATACCTCAGACATTTGTTCTATTCCCCCTCGCTCCTCTCTATTAATCTCCCTCGTCCTCCTCCTTCTTTCGACTCTCAGCGGCTTCGATCGAAAGAGTCCTTCGAATAATCTCCCGATACAGTGGGAACGAAGAGACGCGCGAGGACTCAATGAAATCTCCACGTTCGTACGATCGCTTATTCTCGAGTTTATCAACTTCTGGTAGTACGCGCCGCACGCACAGACGATCCGAAGTCTCGGCGGTGTGTTCTCCGAAGTCGTTTGCGATCGGAGGAATATCCCTCCGAGAAATCGTGAATCATTTCGCGTCGATCGTGCGTGGCCCATTGCGCGGATACGTGGAGTGCCCGAGGGGGGATGGGGGGGGGTTTGCACTTATAAACGGACAGGACTCTTGTCGATTTACGAACCTCACTCGAACGGATCGAAATCGAGTTTCTGAGAAGCGACAACTGGGGGCAAGAAGAAGGGAGGGGGGGGGAGACGAAATCAACCAAAGGGCCGCTAGAGCGTTTCGTCCCTCATCTTCCTCTTCATCTTCACTTTTTTCTTGCCCTTCATCCGGTCCTTGGAATCGAACATTTTTTTCCATCGCGCAATTTTACTTTGTTTGGGTTTGTTTGAGACAAATAATAAATGGTCACGAAGGAACCCATGAAAACATTTACAGATGGTCCAATATTGGCCCAATACGGCGCCAATGCTCCTGTATAGTTGGCAATTCCCTGGCATAAATGTCGCTCCATTGGTGGACCATTGTCGGAATGATATCCTCGGGCCAAGACTGGCTACCGACATTGGACCGACATTGGACTTGCCAAGGTTGGCCCAAGTTACAGCCAAGACTATGCCATCGTTGGTATTAAGATCGGCCCGACGTTTGTGCCAACGTTGGCCCAAGTTCAAGCCAATATCGTACCAACGTTGGTCCATTTCGTAACCAACAGTGATACGATCATGCCCCGAGTGTCCATCGATATTATGTACATTATGGCCGTTTTTTGTTTAATATATTATATATGGTTATGCGCAGCTATGAATACAATATTTTCTCACAATACCAAAAATAGAATTTATTATTAATTCAAGTGTGTACAGATATTGTAATTTTTTATACAAGTATATTTATTATACAATTTTATAATAAATTACAATATCTGTACTTACACGAATTAATAATAAATTCTATTTTTGTTATTCTGAGAAAATATTGTATTCATTGCTGCGCATTACTATATATATTAGATGAAGTAAAAAGTTCTGAACGTTTTTTCGCTTTATTTCGATGATGAAATTAACATAGGATTATCCGATTTAGATCAAATATGCGCCGTTTTGTTCGATAACTTTTGTCCATTTTGAAGGCAATTTCATAATTCCGCGATTGAAGAAGTCCTCGTGCCTGTATTGGTAAAAAAATTGACCAGCTCATTTTCACAAGCCTCTCTTGAGGCCAGTTTTGTACGATCAAGAAAATTTTCTAAATGCTTGAAAAGGTGATAATCCCTTGGTGGCAGGTTTGGACTATACGGCGGGTGCGATAGAACCTCCCATCCAAGCTCTCGGAGCTTCTGGCGCGTCGTTGAAAGATGTGTGCGGCCTGGCGTTGTCTTGATGGAACACAACACCCTTCCTATTGGCCAATTCTGGCCGCTTCTGGTCGATCGCCTGCTTCAATCTGGTCAGTTGTTGACAGTAGAGGTCCGAATTGAGTGTTTGGCCCAATGGGAGCAGCTCATAGTGGATTATTCCCTTCCAATCTCACCAAACACACAGCAAAACCTTCTTGGCCGTTAATCCGGGCTTGGCGATCGTTTGGGCCGGCTCACCGCGATTGGACCACGATCTTTTTCGGCTGTTGTTCTCGTATGTGACCCATTTTTCATCGCCAGTCACCATCCGCTTCAAATATGGGTCGATTTCGTTACGTTTCAGCAAAGAATCGCAGGAATCAATTCGGTCCAAAAGGTTCTTTTGCGTCAATTTGTGTGGCACCCATACATCGAGCTTCTTCTTGAGAACAACCTCATGCAAATGGTTCCAAACGATTTTCTGGCTAATCTTCAGTTCCTGGGCAATGGAATAAGTGCTCACATGCCGGTCCGACTCGACGATTTCCATGATTTTATCGACATTTTCAACGATTGGCCTACCAGAGCGTGCCTCATCTTCGACGTCCATATTACCAGAACGGAATCGTTGGAACCACCGCTTTGCTGTTGCAGTTTTGGCCGCCTGCTCCGCCTTTTCACCTTGGTCGTAGTGGTACTGAAGAATGTATCGATTTTTCTCTTTTTTTTTTACCTCCATTTTGGAACCCTGTAACACACAACTGGCTTCACCAAACACAAAACTGTCAAAGAACTTTTTTTGAAGCGTAATGTCACCTTTAAATCGCCGTATAGTATGAACCGATGCGATGTATACATCGTGAGATATGGCTCACTAGAGACATCTAGCGGAAAACGCTCAGAACTTTTTACTTCACCCAATATTAAACAAAAAACGGCCATAGTGTACTTAATATCGGTGGACACCCGGGGCATTATCGTATCACTGTTGGTTACGGACTGGACCAACGTTGGTACGATATTAGCTTGAACTTGGTCCAACGTTGGCACAAGCATCGAACCGATCTTAATACCAACGATGGCATAGTCTTAGCTGTAACTTGGGCCAACCTTGGCACTAGTATCGTGCCGCTTTTGAGTCCAATGTCGGTCCGATGTCGGTAGCCAGTCTTGGCCCGAGGATATCATTCCGACAATGCTCCATTAATGGACCAACATTTGTGCCAGGCAATGGCCAACTATACAGGAGAGTTGGCGCAGTATTGGGCCTTTGTCGGACCAGCTGTACATTTTTTCATGGGATGTGGCTGTACCCCGTGACACATTGTGTCCCACTCTCCCCTACTAGTAGAAAATCTATAAAAATTGCATTAACTATATTTTCCAGAATCTTTCCAATTTATTACACAGCAACTGTCATGGCCCATTTTTTAATAAAACAATATGTAAAATTTCATTGCCAAAATCTCAGACTACGCTTATGCAAATTCGACAGATACATAGCTGAGTTTATTGCAATTTTTGTCCACTGCGCGCGCTGCGTTCGATTTCATTACCTCCACTCTACACTCGTCACGGAGCCAATATCCTTGAATATGTCTAACGTCCCGGCGTGAACACGCATAGGTGTATGACGTCATCGTAGTAAACGACAAATCGCGCGTTCAACGCGTGTGTGCGTTAATTTTCCAATCGTTGACTTCTGATGCAAGGCTAGCGAGGCGATTGAAAATTGACATGGAACCAGCTAAGAAGTTCGTTTGGTTTTGTTTGGATTTGTTTGTGCTCAGCAGCAACTGACGTATCGGATCAGGACGAGCGGTGTGCAGTTATGCACGAGGTTGTGCGCTTCGTCTAACTGTACAATGCATAAACCCTTAACTGTAAAGTTTATCTACGGGGCAGGAGCGCGAGTTGCTCTCGTAAATGGCGTAAGTAAATAATTACAAAGAGTGAGAGAGCGGGAGGAGGGGGGGGGTGGGGGGGGAGAGGGAGAGAGGGGGGGGGGGGGGGGGGGGGGGGGGGGGCAGGCTGGCTCTTGGATGCCGTGGTCTTTCCACCTAGGATGCGATTGGTTCGTCGTTGAGTTTCCTGCTTCTCTCGTATTCCTACGACAATTGCACCGAGAGTCCTTGGAAAGCAGGAACTGCACTTTATCCAGCCGAGGAGACCGTCATACGTGCAAATGCACTGAGAAAGCGCGCTTAGGCTATAGTCCAATCGACATGTATTGGATCTATGCATTATTTTCGTAGCGAAAATCGAGTAAATTTCTTACGTAAAATATTAACGAAAAATAGCGATTTTAAGGTAGTAGTCTTTGTTTTGAGGACCCATTCAAGACACTGTCAAGGCCTTAGGCCACTCTAGGATTTTCCAAAAATCCATTTTTTTTTTGTTAAAATTGTACCTTAGTGCCTACAAAATTATATTCCAAAAGATGATGGGTGTGAAAAATCTCTAAGTACTCGATTTTCGAATTCTAGCGCAAGGAATCTTGATTCGTGTCGTGACTTTCTACTAACTTTAAACGCGTTCATCTCAAAACTACATTTTTCAAGTCGGCCGGACTCATAACTCAAACAAATTTTAACCGATTCACTTGAAATTTTAACTGTATATTTAGAATTACATTTTATGAGGCACTAGGTAGGACTTTTAAAAATTATATTGCATAGTTACTTTATTATAAACAATTTTCTGACGATTTTCTCATGGCATTTTATACTTTTTGTTTTAGAAATGAGACATTTTGACAAAAAACAATATATAAAAAAAAATCCTACGTACTTCTATAGCTATTCTTATATTGGGTGTATGACTTAATTTTTATAGATTTTTTTCTTCGAGCTTGAAATTATATTTAACATAGAAATATTTTCGCGGTCTTTTGTGGTTTTGAAAGGATCGGACGCAAGGTTTCAGAACACCGAACGACAAGTCTACGTGAGTTACATAACCTCTCAGAATAGCAGAGTTTACGATGGCAACTGATAAACAGCACATTCGACACTGCATTTTATACGAATTCCAACAAGGAAAAAATGCTTCTAAAGCACGGGAATCAATTTGTAGTGTTCTTGGTGCCAACGTTCTGTCTTATGAAACGTGTAATTGTTGGTACAAACGTTTTAGAAGTGGTGATTTCGATCTTAGTGACCAGCCGCGCCTTGGACAGCCTCGAAAGTTTGAAGATGCGGAATTGCAAGCTCTACTGGATGAAGACTCAACGCAAACGCAACAAGAGCTTGCAGCTCAGTTAGGAGTCACCCAAACAGCTATTTCCAAGCGTTTGGACCAAATGGAGAAAATTCAAAAACTTGAAAGGTGGGTCCCACATGCGTTGACCGAACACAACCTAGGTCAACGTATGAACATGTGCCTTTCACTGCTTGTCCGGCAACAAAAAAAGGACATCTTGTGGAAAATTGTGACGGGTGGTGAAAAGTATATTTTTTACGAGAATCCCAAACGTAAAAAGTCATGGGTAGATCCCGGGCAACCCAGTACATCGACGCCGAAACAGATCATCCACTTAAAGGAGGTTCTCCTGTGTATCTGGTGGGATATGAAGGGTGTGCTTCATTACGAACTCCTGGAAACTGGTCAGACGGTGATTGCGGAACGCTACAGCCGACAATTGAACAAACTGAGCGAAGAACTCGATCAGAAAAGGCTATTTACTGGGCAAGGATGCATTCAAGTCATACTGCTGCATGACAACGCTCGACCTCACGTTGCTCGCGCGACTCAGAAGACCCTCTTGAACTTGGGACGGGAAGTTCTCCCGCACGCGGCATATTCACCAAACTTGGCCCCATCCGACTACCATTTGTTCCGGCCAATGCAGCACGCCTTAGTGGATAAACAGTTCAAAACGCTGGACGATGTGCGTAAATTCGTCGATGACTTTATCGCCTCGAAGCCTGCAAGTTTCTTTCGCGACGGCATTCGTATGTCACCTGAGAGATGGCGCAAGGTCATAGAAAACGATGGACAATATTTCCAAGATTAAGATCGTTGTTCTCTATTTTTTTATATTAAATAAATTTGCTGAAAAATCTGTAAAAATTAAGTCATACACCTAATATATAATGGAAAAAACTTTAGTCTCTCATCATAACTGAAAAATTATAGGAGCTGTTGGTCCGGCCGTTGACCTTCCAGAAATAAAGGCGTCATGGGAAAAATGCTGCACAGCCGCCATTCTGACATGTCCCGCTGTGAAAAAATAATTTTGTTTAGTCAATTACTTATATAATAAAACCCCTATTTTGTAATTCCGATTTAGGTTTCGCTGGAAAAAAATCACAATATATGCCCTTTTTTGGCCTCTAGAGTGGCCTAAGGCCTTAAAAAGGCTCCCAATGTTTTTTGTATGTGCCGAAATTTCAAAGAATACCATTGTCCTTCGACCAGCTGCGTTTCTTTCATTGTTCTCAATGTTCTCATTCGTGGAATAACAACGCTTTTAAACAAGCAAAGATGTTGGTTGCGCTATGAATTATGATAATAATATGATGCTAAATTGAGACTTGGTTGGCTAGGCTCTGATGTGAGTGTGCACGCGTAACGATTATAAAGTTCTTACATTGTATACAACATCCATATTTTTTTTTAAATTCGCAACGCACTCTAAAAAAGCAGCTCTAAAAAACAGCAAAAAAATAGGGGTTAATTGTATAAATATAAAAAATATTGAAAATATAAAAAAAATCGGATATATATAAAAATATCAGATATTTTCGATATTTATTATAAATATCGAAATTTTACGAACCCTGATTTCGATCGTAGCCATAATAATGATATAATAAGTAGCAGTAATAATAAAAAAAAAAGCAATAACAATAATAAAAGTAGGATTATGGTAATCGGAGTACTGAGAGCTGCCATGCCTACCTTGATCAAGTGAGAAATGCAAAGTTAAAACGAGATTCAAAGCAGCACGTCTAATCGTTTTGTTCTTTCGTTTCCGGCTAACACACCCTAGGTGGCTAAACAAAGAGCAATAACTCAATTAATCGTGAATAAAAAGCCGAGAAGAATGCGCAGGAACACGTTGAGCGAAATGAAAAAAAAAATGTTGATCAATTTGCCACACCCCACAACTCGCAATTAGCATGTGAATGATGAGAGTTCGAAAGCATCGTTTTAGAGAAAGACAAGAGGTTCTTGTAGAAGTATTTCCGGTTGCAGTTTAACCTCCAGCTATGGTGAAGGCACATCTCGTAATGACTGATGCCTCTCTTAATAGCTGAGAAGTAAGATAGAAAAATTGGACTGTAATAAAATAATGATATTTATCCATTATTATCCTCCAACGTCTAAGATTTTATCGCGTAATGGAGGTAACATGAGCAACAACCTTCATTCTATTCATTTAGAATCTACCATCCGAACGTTATCCCAATGGGGAGTTCCTTTCCGCAAAGTGAGCCTGACGCGAATATATGCTGGCGGTGGATTCCAGAAACGGTGACTTCCGTCTATGATGAATTTGAATGGATAGGCGTCGTGGGTAGTAGGTGAGCTCTAAGGGGGAAAGAAAACAACAAGAGAAACGCACTTCCGTGGCACGTTGGTGAGAACCCGTTGCTCAACGTGCAGGGGCCTTTTCCTCATCGAGGTCCGGCGCGATGTTCAACGGAGCGCAAGTGCCATCATTCTGCATGGTCTCTGCGATTCGGAGTTGAACGTGCGGTGGATCAGTGACGCTGTCTGGTGGAAAGTCGCGTAGTGGGATGCCGTAAACTCAGAGAGAGAGAGAGAGAGAGAGAGAGAGAGAGAGAGGGAGAGAGAGATTGGAGGCGGAAAGTCAAACGAGCCGTGAAGTGATCCAGTTGCCTTGATGACGGTTTCCAAGAACATAGCTTGCCTCCATCTACGACTCCTTGGAATCTACCTATGCAGAAATCTCTTAGGGATTCCTCAGAACCCTATACCCGTGCAGAAATATTGTCATGGTAACAGTCCGATTGGGACTAGGATCCCAAAAACCCAATGGTTTTTCAATCGGGATCCAGTCGAATATCGGATCGGATCCGGGAGGGAAATGTAACGCTCGCAAATCGGATTCCAGCCAGGATCCTGATGCGGAACTATTAAGGACTCTAGGCAGAATCCAAATAGAAACTTTGCAGCCAGGCTAGAATCCCGAACTTCTAGAACAAGATCTAGTTCGATATCGAATTGGATCCCAGGGATAGATGTAAAAATCATCAGGAGATACCGATCCGTATCAGCTGGAGACACTGGACGTTTTCCGAAATCATTTATTCAAGGATCTGAAAAAAGATTAGGTTAAAATTGATGCTACAGTATAACTCTCAAAGCTTATATATTTTAATAACAGGATTTCGAAGAAAATTCTTTACATTAAATTTAAAAAAATCGAAAAAACAATAGATAGACTTTGAGAGACTTATATTTCTTGGAGAAAAGTGATGTAGGTTATTTGTTCTAAGTAATTATATTTGTATTAAATGAAGATCGTTCTAACTAAGAAAATATGTATTTAATATGCTAAGAAAAATATATTTAATACGTATTAGGTGTATGTCTTCATTTTTACAGATTTTTCAACAAATTTATTTAATATAAAAAAATAGAGAACAAAGAACTTAAACTTGGAAATATTGTCCATTGCTTTCTATGACCTTGCGCCATCTCTCAGGTAACATACGAGTGCCGTCGCGAAAGAAACTTGCAGGCTTCGAGGCGATAAAGTCATCGACGAATTTACGCACATCGTCCAGCGTTTTGAACTGTTTATCGACTAAGGCGTGCTGCATTGACCGGAACAAATGGTAGTCGGATGGGGTCAAGTCTGGTGAATACGCCGCGTGCGGGAGAACTTCCCATCCCAAGTTCAAGAGGGTCTTCTGAGTCGCGCGAGCAACGTGAGGTCGAGCGTTGTCATGCAGCAGTATGACTTGCCTGCTTCCTTGCCCAGTAAATAGCCTTTTCCGATCAAGTTCTTCGCTCAGTTTGTTCAATTGTCGGCTGTAGCGTTCCGCAGTCACCGTCTGACCAGTTTCCAGGAGTTCGTAATGAAGCACACCCTTCATATCCCACCAGATACACAGGAGAACCTCCTTTAAGTGGATGATCTGTTTCGGCGTCCATGTACTGGGTTGCCCGGGATCTACCCATGACTTTTTACGTTTGGGATTCTCGTAAAAAATATACTTTTCACCACCCGTCACAATTTTCCACAAGATGTCCTTTTTTTGTTGCCGGACAAGCAGTGAAAGGCACATGTTCATACGTTGACCTAGGTTGTGTTCGGTCAACGCATGTGGGACCCACCTTTCAAGTTTTTGAATTTTCTCCATTTGGTCCAAACGCTTGGAAATAGCTGTTTGGGTGACTCCTGACTGAGCTGCAAGCTCTTGTTGCGTTTGCGTTGAGTCTTCATCCAGTAGAGCTTGCAATTCCGCATCTTCAAACTTTCGAGGCTGTCCAGGGCGCGGCTGGTCACTAAGATCGAAATCACCACTTCTAAAACGTTTGTACCAATAATTGCACGTTTCATAAGACACAACGTCGGCACCAAGAATACTACAAATTGATTCCCGTGCTTTAGAAGCATTTTTTCCTTGTTGGAATTCGTATAAAATGCAGTGCCGAATGTGGTGTTTATCAGTTGCCATCGTAAACTCTGCTATTCTGAGAGGTTATGTAACTCACGTAGATTTGTCGTTCGGTGTTCTGAAACCTTGCGTCCGATCTTTTCAAAACCACAAAAGACCGCGAAAATATTTCTATTTTAAATATAATTTTAAGCTCGAAGAAAAAATCTGTAAAAATTAAGTCATACACCTAATATTTGAAATACGTAGTTCAAAGTCTTGTCACCACGTCTCCGCCTTGTGCTACGTAGTAGACGCCATCTAGTTTCCAATGAGGATACCCCTTCTAGGGAATCCGTATCATATCCCGTTCGGGATCCGATCGGAACTTAGGTATCCCTGAGAAATTTTCTGCACGGGTAGGGTCTCGACAGAGTCCCTACCCGTGCAAAAATCGTATTCCAGAGTACCAAACCTTGTGTTCCATTTTGGCCTGCTCTTTCGAAGGCAGGATATCAATGCAGAAGCAGCCTCATTTATCGCAACTTTTATCGTCACCGGCTCTTCTGAGAAAGTGCCAATCGCCCTTCCGGAACGCCTCGATCGTTCCACGAGTCGGATGATTGTCGCAGTCCCGCGGGAATTCCTCGGGCTATCATCAAAATCACATGGCCACGGGGACGCGCCGGGGGCGCGGACTTTGTGGTCTCTGATGGCTTCGACGTTGACAAGTCTTCCGGACCCTCGAGGAATTACCGACACGAGAGCAAAAGAGAAAGAGGGGCCGGGGGGGGGGGGGGGGGGGGGTGGGATTGAAGTTGGGGCAAAAATGAAGGAGAGCCTCGACGCGTGTGTTGTTCTCATGTCGAGCGCCATGTTTGATTCATTCTCAGAAACGGACGAAGCAGCCCGGCAAAAGGCACGCAGAGAGAGAGAGAGAGAGAGAGAGAGAGAGAGAGAGCGAGAGAGAGAGAGAGAGAGGACATCGAAGAGGAGGAAGGCAGAGAGTCTGTCCATCCAATGGTCCAGGGCAACGATCCGTACCCACGTGTGTATACACAGGGTGGCACCAAAAGTAACGTTCAAATGGAACGTTCATAGGTGGTGAACATTGATATTTCCTGACAAAGGTGACGTCGATTATTAAAAACCACGAACCACCTCACTTTACTTTTTTCTCTTGTCAAATAATTTGGTTATTCCTTGTGTTCAAATTAAGGCGAGCAACCACGTTAGGAGATCGAAAATTAGATGAATTTTTGGATTTTTTTTTATTGTGAAAAAAAAATACGGAAATTTCCGCAACTCTGACAATAATTTATTCATATTTTCATACATTTCTGATAATTTTTTCAAGTTATTTCATACATTAATTAAGGTGTAATCCCCTGTGTCACTTGGCGTGTCCTCATCGTCGTTGTCGATTTGCGGCAATTGCGCAGCTCGCAATTCGCATCTGAAATAGTCCAACAAATTTTTATACATTCTTGAGATGTTTTTTAAGAATATGAACCTAAATGTTGAAAAAAAAATCGAGAATTGGATGTTGGAACGTGTTTGAAAAAAAAATGATCAATTTTTAGCATTTTTCTTCCCGGCATTTTGCAATAATAAATATGTTTTAAACAATCTAATCTTTCCAACTTTAGGTTCATGTTTAAATAAATTATATTATGTAAACGTGTTCCAAATTTGAAGATGATCAATCAATTAGCTTTTGAATTATGATTCCCGCAAATTGAAAAAATGTCGTTTCGAGAAAAAACACGTTTAAGGGGCCAGTCCACTTTGAAAATTTCAAAAAATTCGAAAGCAAGCAAGACTCGCAGAAATCGACGATGATGAGCAATCAGAAGGGATTTTGTACGGTGCAGGAATTGCCGATTGAGTTTAGGTAAGAGTTTTTCATGGTATAAACTTCAAACGCGTTTTTCTCGAAACAACGTTTTCAAAATCTAGCTCCATCGTATCTCTAAAACTAATAAACCGATTCTCTTGAAATTTGAACCACATATCGTAAACATGATTCGCAACAAGATGATCCTCGATGGTTTTAAAATTTTTATTTTTACTCTTTTTTTTGCGACAAACTGCGAAAAAAACGCGTTTTTTTACTTTTTTCGTTTTTCAACTGCCATTTTTATTTTTTGATAAAACTTTATATCCGAGGGTCATTTTGTAGCTGGTGTCATACTGAATCTAATGGACTTTGATTTTTTTGTTTTAGAACAAGCCGTTGCCGAGTTGTGATGGAGCTACCTAGCCCACCTATTTTTGAGGCGTTACGTTAAACTATAGTTTTTGTACTTAAAAATGAATAAAAATGAATTAAATTTTTTTTGTTTATGTATTTCCAGACTTTATTTATCAAGCCCAACAACTTTTATATTCATATCTTTTATAAAATCCTCAAAAAAAAATCGCGAAAATAGCCTTTTTTTCGTGGCTCCAAAGTGGACTGGCCCCTTAAAGTTTCACAAACGAAAAACTCAAAGTCAAATGTGTTTGATCAAATGATAAAGTGTCTTACCGATTAATCAGCGATTCCAGCACCATACAGCAGTCCTTTCTCTTCCTCATGCAACTCATTTGAAGCTTGCATTTCCTCTTTACGAGCTTTTCGAGCTTCTTTTGTCTCTAATAAACTTTTTCTATTTTCCCGAGCCACGCGCATCTGATCCATTTGCTCGGCATATCCGTAGCTCTGCCTGCCAACTACGATTTGTAGTTCATTCATAACCATGAGTAGGGCTGAATTTCCTTCATTGAATAAAATAGTAGCAAGAAATGCCGCTACCTCGATTATTTTGTACCCAGAATGGAGATGTTTTGGAGGTAATCGCCAAACGGTCGAGTTTGGGTTTGTTTGGGTTATGAAAATCCAAACAAACTACCTAACTGAGCGCCCTTTATCATTTATATACATACCGTTAGAAGGAATCCGAATATCGTTTTAAAATTTTCAGGGTGTATTCTTAAGATATTTTGCTAGCGATTTATGAAATTTAAAAAAAAAATGATTTTTGAAGCATCTAAAGTGGTTGCCCATCTTAAAAAACTTATTGCCACTCTGTATAATCCCTCCAAGGGCTAAAGCAATGTTTCCCTCAATCCGTCACTTCGCCTCTGCGTCTATCCGGAATCTAATCATTATCGGATATACATTGTCAGAATTGACGATCCGTGGAGAGGCATCCGCGGAAGAAGAGCCCTAAGAGGTGGCGGTTGGGCCGAGCCAGCGCGGTAAGGGACAAAATTGCCAATGGCCGAGGGAGAAAGACGAGAAAAAGGTCCTCTCGGCAAAGGGGGCAAAAGTTTCGTTACATAAATTCGAGGAATCGCGATGTTCGCACGCGCTCGAGCGCCGATCCGAAAGTTCTACAAGTAGAGTGGAGTGAGAGAGAGAGAGAGAGAGAGAGAGAGAGAGAGAGAGAGTGAGAGAGAGAGAGAGAGAGAGAGAGAGAGAGGAAGAGAGAGAGAGAGAGAGGAAGAGAAGACGAAAGGGCGCTAGGGCGCCGCCAGCACCGCGAAGAGATGCCTCGAGGAGAGGCAGAAGAGAAAGAAAAAGCGTAGATATGTACAGGGTGGTCCAAAATAATTACTCCCATCTATGCTCTACGATATTTTTTTACTTATCGAGAAAAAAATCATTTTTTAATTTTTTTCTTCAATTTTTCCTGTAGCATACGTTTTTATTGATTTTCTTTTGTGTATGTGTATATGCAAACCCAAACAAGCCTCAACGAACCCAAAAGAACCTTAACGAACCTAAACAAACCTCAACAAACCCAAACAAACCCAAACAAACCTTAACGAACCCAAACAAACCTCAACGAACCCAAAAGAACCTTAACGAACCTAAACAAACCTCAACAAACCCAAACAAACCCAAACAAACCTTAACGAACCCAAACAAACCTCAACGAACCCAAAAGAACCTTAACGAACCTAAACAAACCTCAACAAACCCAAACAAACCCAAACAAACCTTAACGAACCCAAACAAACCTCAACAAACCCAAACAAGAACGGTACTTTATGTTTTATTAAAAGTATTGTCTACAGCTACAGAGTCCAGTACGCCCCACGTACTGCGAATCTGACGACAATAGCTAGTGATCATCCCTTTTTCAGTTTTTCTTTTTCATTCAATTCAAAATTCATATTTTTTTGTATTTTCAACATTTTACTCGAAAAATGTATAATTTTCGAGTTACGATTACAATGAAATACTTACACGGATCGTTGAACACTGTTCACCGATTACAATGAAATACTCACACGGAACGAACAACAAAAACAGTTCATTTTACAAATTGTAAGAGAATATCGAAAAAATCATCCAGACGCAAAAAAGGAGACAATACTTAAGAATTTGTAACTCGTTCAGAAAATTATTTTATTTTAAATACATTTATAAAAAAAAAAACGACGAAGCAAAATAAATAAAAAAATTATAAAAAAAAAAGTTATAATTATTACGGTGATGTTGTACAACATTTTGAGGGTAGGGGTTTTAGAAATTTTTTCCATGTAGCAACATGCTTGTAAACTAATTTCTGAAAATTTCAAGATTTTCCAAACATATTTAGGCCCACAGTAAAATAGTGACTGCAAACGCAGGAAAACCCCATGTATTTTAAATGGAAAACTTCAACCCCCGTGGTCAAGGGTTAAACATTTTTTTTTAAATCTGAAAAAATTACAGCCTTACTTTTTGCGTATTTCGAACCGATTTAGGGGGCGGAAAGGGTAAAATTAATTTTGACCCCAAATAATGACCACCCTAATACACACACACACACACACACACACACACACACACACACACACAAGTCGGTTTTTTGAACGTGCACATGTGCGAACATTGTTCTGAGGAGAGGGCGATTGGGTGTGAGGCACTCGTGTGATTCTACCGAGAGGAAAGTTATGCAAGCTTGCATTATTCATGGCGTCGTACGCTTACGCGTTTCCTTCAGCTTGTGTACACGTGTATACGATGCACACACGCGTTTCTGCACGCGTGTGTGAGCGCATCTCATCTCGAGCGGACAATATTCTCTTGCGCTTGCAAACGCGCAATGAAGAGAAGGTTCTCAATAGCCGCGAACATTTGGCAGTACACTGACAGAAAAATTCTTTTGATATTAAGGGGCCAGTCCACTTTGAAAATTTCAAAAAAATCGATTTTCTTTTTTTTACTGTTTTCGAGAGTACATACATTCGGAAATATTGTGTCAATATTGCCGATTGAGTTTAGGTAAGAGTTTTTCATAGTATAAACTTCAAACGCGTTTTTCTCGAAACAACGTTTTCAAAGTCTAGCTCCATCGTATCTCTAAAACTAATAAACCGATTCTCTTGAAATTTCAACCACATATTGTAAACATGATTCGCAACGAGATGACCCTCGATGGTTTTAAAATTTTGATTTTTACTCTTTTTTTTGTTGCGAAAAACTGCGAAAAAAACGCGTTTTTTTTTTTTTACTTTTTTCGTTTTTCATCTGCCATTTTTTTATTTTTTGATAAAACTTTATATCCGAGGGTCATTTTGTAGCTGGTGTCGTACTGAATCTAATGGACTTTGATTTTTTTGTTTCAGACAAGCCGTTGCCGAGTTGTGATGGAGCTACCTAGCCCACCTATTTTTGAGGCGTTACGTTAAACTATAGTTTTTGTACTTAAAAATGAATAAAAATGAATAAAATTTTTTTTAAATGTATTT
>CAWVQM010000109.1:0-10000 GCA_963932345.1 Ophion ventricosus | reverse complement strand
TTTCATTGCTTTGCATAGTTTCATTTTTATAAACAATTTTCTGACGATTTTCTCATGGCATTTTATACCTTTTGTTTTAGAAATGCGCCATTTTGACAACAAAACAATATATAAAAAAAATCCTACGTACTTCTATATCTATTTTTATATATAATCGAAAAAACTTTAGTGTCTCATCATAGCTCAAAAATGATAGGAGCTTGTTGATCCGGCCGTTGACTTTCCAGAAATAAAGGCATCATCGGAAAAATGCTGCACAGTCGCCATTTTGACATGTATCGCTGTGAAAAAAATAATGTTGTACAGTCAATTACGTGTATAATAAAACCCCTATTTTGTAGTACCGATTTATTTTATGGTTTCGCTGAAAAAAAAATCACAAAATGTGCCCTTTTTTTGGCCTCTAGAGTGGCCTAAGGCCTTAAGTTATTACGTGAATAATTTCAAAAGAATTCACCGTTTCGTATGTAGAAGTGAAAGAAACATGAATATTTTTAAACAAGATATATCAATTATTTTCTATACGAACCCCTCTCGAAGCAATGCTTGAACCGTATCTTTCTATTATGCCCATATCTGTATCCATTGTCTCGGGGGGGGAGGGGGAGGGGTGCAAGACTTTACCCCTTTGCTGAGAGCTCCATGTCGCTCGTATATCCTTCCCCCTATATTCAGTGAGCTTTCTCCATTTCTCGCATTGTCGTGGCTCGAGAAGTACAAGTTCGCCGCAATAAAGTTTGTAGCATAAATTTAGCTAAAAGTGAGAGGGCCTGAATATATATATATATATATATATATATATATATTAAAAAAGTGATTTTAAAGACGTACGACTTGAAGGACCATCCCCATGGCACCCTATGGCAGTCGCCCTCATCTGAAGATAAATGTAATCACCTTTAGATAAGTCCAGGCATATTAATCTGAAGGTAATTTACTAAAATAAAAGGGTTATTCATAAAATATTTTATCATGAGGCATGTAATAATAATAATTAAGGGGTAAAGTCACTGAAGGATTTTCAAATTTTCCGAAAAGAAAAAGGAAGAGGAGAATATTCAAATGGAAGGCCAAAGAATGCTATTCTTATATATAATAAAAAAAAAAAACTTTAGTGTCTCATCATAACTCAAAAATTATAGGAGCTGTTGGTCCGGCCGTTGACTTTCCAGAAATAAAGGCGTCATCGGAAAAATGCTGCACAGTCGCCATTGTGACATGTATCGCTGGGAAAAAAATAATTTTGTATAGTCAATTACGTGGATAATAAAACTCCTATTTTGTATTTACGATTTATTTTGTGGTTTCGCTGAAAAAAAAAATCACAAAATGTGCCCTTTTTTGGCCTCCAGAGAGGCCTATGGCCTTAACATCGCCGCGGCGCGAGATAACACGACCATGAAACTTCGTCTGCAGTAACTGCATTGTTTCACATTGCATTTTCACAATTTCTATACGTTGCTCGTTCCTGTAATTCTTCATGACTAAACCTCGATACTTCCTGATGCCAATTGTCAAATATTAGTACTGTATGTTCGGCAGAAAAAAAATGGCGCTCAATTTAAAATGTCAGGTCATCTTGAGACACCCTTTGTGATATTCTATGAGAAAACATTATTTTCAATGCCATTGCATTCAAATTCTGACCAGATGTACGTACTCTCGTACGTACGAGGATTACGAGCAAGTGGAAACTCTCGCGTGAAGCAACGGATAATATACATGTGTGTTTAAGCTGAAGCGAGAGGTCTACATGTAACCATATACATACGTATATATTCGTAAACGTTAAAGCCTGAATAGTTGCTTGAGACCTCGAGAATGCATTTCTCTCGCCTACATTGTCGTCTCTACCAACTCGACATCACACACGGTTCATATGTGCCCATCTTTGTATCTATATATGTGTATAAAACACGACGAGGTACATAACCCGTAAAGCAACAGTAACGTAACAAGCGCCAGTCAGAACTGAGTTTGCTGAATAAATTTCTCGTGTAAGAGCAAAAGTGAAGACACCCCCCCGAAGCAGCAGGCTTCGCTTACACTCTCGGCTTAATATTGCTCGCCCTTGGTAAAGGCCTATCTCCTCGTTAATATTCTTGAGCTCGGATCAATGATTTTTCGCCATTCGTTGGGAGCCGTTGAAAAAGTTCTGTACGAGGATGACTAGGGAATACGAGACCAGACAAACATGGGCGAAATTTTAATTACTCGGGTATACGACCTGGAGAAGAAGTAAAATCGTGTTGTGAGTGATTGTGAAATTTCATGAGTTTTCTTTTATAGGGCACACCGTCCGGCGAGTCGACGAAAGTTGATTTATATTTGAAATAAGCAATGAATATGAATTGTCGAAAAATACTCGAGTTGTAGCGATTCGAGTAGTTTTAGTATTCAGCTTTGGTATATTTAGTATATTTAGTATTTAGTATATTTAGTACCCGACTAGAAATTTTGCTACGGGACTGACTAGAGCCGGATCCGGCATCCGTATCCTGTACTACGGCACTGAACAGGCGGCCGGATCAGGGCTTTATCAGGCGTGTAACGCTTTTTCGCATCCGACCCGGATCCGGCTGCCGTTTGCGGCCCTGATCCGGCCGTGATCCGGCTGCCGTGCCTGAAATGAAAAATAAAAAAGGACCGGCATGTGAACACTTATTCCATTGCCCAGGAACTAAACAGGCGGCCGGATCAGGGCTTTATCAGGCGTGTAACGCTTTTTGGCATCCGACCCGGATCCGGCTGCCGTTTGCGGCCCTGATCCGGCCGTGATCCGGCTGCCGTGCCTGAAATGAAAAATAAAAAAGGACCGGCATGTGAACACTTATTCCATTGCCCAGGAACTGAAGATTAGCCAGAAAACCGTTTGGAACCATTTGCATAAGGTTGGTCTCAAGAAGAAGCTCGATGTATGGGTGCTACACGAATTGTCGTTAAAGAACCTTTTGGACCGAATTGATGCCTGCGATTCTTAGCTGAAACGTAACGAAATCGACCCATTTTTGAAGCTGATGGTGACTGGCGATGAAAAATGGGTCACATACGAGAACAACAGTCGAAAAACATCGTGGTCCAATCGGGGTGAGCCGGCCCAAACGATCGTCAAACCCGGATTAACGGCCAAGAAGGTTTTGCTGTGTGTTTGGTGGGATTGGAAGGGAATCGTCCACTATGAGCTGCTCCCATCGGGCCAAACACTCAATTCGGACCTCTACTGTCAACAACTGACCAGATTGAAGCAGGCGATCGACCAGAAACGGCCAGAATTGCCCAATAGGAAGGGTGTTGTGTTCCATCCAGACAACGCCAGGCCGCACACATCTTTAACGACGCGCCAGACGCTCCGAGAGCTTGGATGGAAGGTTCTATCGCACCCGCCGTATAGTCCAGACCTGGCACCAAGCGATTATCACCTTTTCAAGCATTTGCAAAATTTTCTTGATGGTGCAAAACTGGCCGCACGAGAGGCTTGTGAAAATGAGCTGGTCAAGTTTTTTTATCAATAGGGACGAGGACTTCTTCAATCGCGGAATTATGAAACTGCCTTCAAAATGGACAAAAGTTATCGAACAAATAACGGCGCATATTTGATCTAAATCGAATAATCCTATGTTAATTTCATCGTCGAAAGAAAGCGAAAAAACGCTCAGAACTTTTTACTTCATCTAATATTTATCGCAATTATGTCGAATATTTTTTTTTTCTTCTATTAGAATAATATATTTTATTCTTTACAGCAATTAAAACATTTGTTTTGCAAATATTTTCATTTTACAGTCCCGCTCAATTCTATAGAATCGTTATTCGTCAATTCACTGGTCGGTTTACCTTAGAAAAGTTGTCTTTTGAAAAATGTTGAATAGTCCCATCGTCGGAATTTACATTGATCTATTGCAATTTTCTGCTAAAAATATTTTCGTTTTTTCTTGCCATTTATAATTTGAGGATACGGAAATTTGCGAAAATTACGAATTCAAACATTCACCCTTTTTCATCTAACAACCCTGCCATCGGAGCCCTTCATTGTTCGTCGTAATTTTCCACGCGTACGAAGCCCTCAATTGAAAATTTTACCATTGGGGAAAAGATGAAAAGCACGAAAATCCTCAATTTCTCTCAATCGCCAAAAAAAAAAAATTCTCACGTAGCACATTTTTTTGTCTCTCTTTCTCTCGTCCCTTTCCTAACATCGTTAAAACTGATATTTCCATGCGCGTAAATTCTTTCTTTTTTTCTTTGCACGCGCGTATGTAACGTGGCTGGGAAAGAAGAGGACAAAGTGAGCCGAGGAGAAGAAATTTTCGACGAGTCATTAAGACAGACAGAAGTTGCCAAGGCTTTGGCTTGACACGGCGACGTTTTTACAATAACGTCAAGCTCATTATACATGTATAGTTGCCCACTACAACGACTGACGATGCAGCGCAGACATGAGACAACAGCAGAGAGCCCATTACTCGCTCTCTCGATTTATTTCCCTCTCTCTCTCTCTCTCTCTCTTTCTGCTGACGCTGCACTGCATATCGATATGTGCACATGCATCGATCGCTAGCGGACGAAAGAGCGTATTTCACATCGTTACGTCCATCCATTGGCGTAGCCAGCATTTTTTTCTGAAGCTAAGAAACGCCTGCCAAAAATGATTTCGATCACCACCATCCTTCTTTTTAACCCTTCAAATTCAATCGCGGTGGTCACACTTGGGTCGATTTTATCCAGTCAGTTTTCAAAAAAGTTTCGCGACGAAAACTATCCTTCCGAAGTGGTTCAAAAAATTACGGAACATGCTTTGTACTTTCTAGATGATCTACGAACAATTTATTTATAAGAAATAAAATGGCGACAAGTTAAAAAAAATTCATAAAGAGGTGAAAACGTAAAAAAAGAGACTTTTTTGCTCAAAAAATCAAAATATCAGATTTGCTCAAATAGATGACGGAAAAAAAGATGAATTTTGGGAATTATTATCTCGAAAACTATTTGCCCGATTTCATCCAAGTTTGTTTTATTCGAAAGTCTAAATATTGAGGTATATTGATAAAAATTTGTATAAATATATAACTGGGAGCGCTGTTAATGTGGCCGCTCGAGTCAAAATGTATAGCCTCCTTTGAATACTCGCGCACTGACAGGAAAATTCTTTTGATATTAACTAAATGCGTCTATTTGATTTTTTTTTTAATTTGAATTAACTAGATTTTTCGTGAAATCAAATTTTTCCTATTGCATTCAATGGAATGCAAGTGGCTAAAATGCATTCAATGGAATGTAATGACTAAGATGATTTATTTCAAATATATTTATTTATTCAAATCAAGATCTATTTCATATCGTTTAATAACGAAATATTTTATTTCTTCCTAATAAATCTGTGTTTTGATTTCATCTGGTAGTGAAAGACAAAAGAGACAGAAGGAAAAATGGTACACGATTCAGTCTCTCACACAATCTCATGGCTTTGTTTTCATTAGAAGACTGTTGTAACATTCTGCAATTGAGGAAAATGGTTAGTCTTTCTATACATAAATAGTCGCGCCTGTTAATAAGAGGCACTACGATACCATTCTTTTTTTCCAAATAGAAGCCTTGTTAGTAAAAAAAAAAAGAAAAATAATTTAACTTTTTTCCACCACACTTTTATGTCATGAACCTATAACCCATTCTCGTATTCGTGCGATATATCTTGTGTTAACTTTATTTATTTAATTCGAATCTAATCTTTATTTATTAAATTTAAATATATATATGATATTTCAAAAGAATAGCTTGAACAAATAAAAAAATATATTCGGAATAAATAGGGTTGTAGTAGACCGCAATTAAATATTTATTTTTTGTCAGTGCAGGGCAAGAAAAATTTGGCGTATAAATGATAAAAACGTATAAGTGCAAAACGTATAAACGAGGGTTTACTCTACAGTTTTTTTACATATATATCTATACATTCAGGTTTCTCGCATCGAATACCCCCCCCCCCCCCCCCCCGCCGCTCCGCGATGTCGAGACTTTCCGATGGGAACAGCAAAAATCCGGAAAACAGGAAAATGTCTCCTCGAGGAGAGATTTTTAGCTGTGTCGCGTGTTTGTGTTTGTTCCCGTGGAGTGCCATTCGCGAATGCACCTGCCATTATCTTAATTAAACGTCACGGTGTGAATGTAACTACTTTGCGAGTCGGCGCATCGGAAGGGCGAGAGGGAGGGAGGGAGAGAGAGAGAGAACAAGAGAGAGAGAGAGAGAGAGAGACAGAGAGAGAAAGAGAGACAGAGAGAGAGAAAGAGAGAGAGAGAGAGGGCGAGAAAGAGAGGAGCGTAGGTGTAGATTTTCCTGCTTTTCTCGCCTGAACATATAACCTCCCCCTCTCTCTCTCTCTCTCTCTCTCGACGTAGCAAATTTAACAGAGCTTAGCAACACCCGCCTTGGGACGCCCCCCCCCCCTCCGCCGCCCCCCCCCCCCCCCGTCGACAAAGCTCTCTCCAAATCCTCAGAGAATTTAAGAAAGAGCTTTTTCCTCCACCTCTCGATGAATTTAATCATGTTTTTCGGGCAGTATTGTTATCTAGAAATTTGAAAGAATCTGTTGATTTTTTTCAATTTTATTATTCTACAGACTTTTCTGAATACGTATGTGAAAACCGTTTAATGATACTCAGTAAATTCGCTGAGTTATAGAAATTATAAGGAGTACCACTTGGTAAGCGCGTTCGAGACGCAACAAACTTTAAGGGGGAAATATTATGTAGAAAAAATAACCAATTTCGATGATTTTTTATTTTTTGGAAAGCAACAAAACGTTTTACATTTATGACAATTAAATTATTTTTTTCACAGCGATACATGTCAAAATGGCAACTGTGCAGCATTTTTCCGATGACGCCTTTATTTCTGGAAGGTCAACGGCCTGACCGACAGCTCCTATAATTTTTGAGTTATGATGAGACACTAAAGTTTTTTCGATTATACGTAAGAATAGCTATAGAAGTACGTAGGATTTTTTTGATATATTGTTTTTTGTCAAAATGGCGCATTTCTAAAACCAAAAGTATAAAATGCCATGAGAAAATCGTCAAAAAATTGTTTATAAAAAAGAAACTATGCAATATAATATAAAAAATCCTACGTAGTGCCTCAGAAAATGTAATTCTAAATATAAAGTTAAAATTTCAAGTGAATCGGTTGAAATTTGTTTGAGTTATGAGTCCGGCCGACTTGAAAAATGTAGTTTTGAGATAAACCCGAGCAGAAATTTGTTCAGGGTGAAATCCGGACCGGATCAGGCTGCCACAATAGCAAATCCGGGCCGTGTCAGGCAAATTTAGTCCGGCCCTGATCAGGGATGTTACGCTTTTGCAAATTCAGGTCCGGATCAGGCACCTTATCAGGCTCTGAGCAGGCGCTTTATCAGGCCCGGATCAGGCACCTTACCAGGCTCGGATTAGGCACTATATCTGGCTCGGATCAAGGCAACTTATCTGGCCCGGATCAGGTGCCTCATCCAGCCTGAGACATGCGTGTCATCTGGCTCAATCATTTGATTAATTTTTTGCTTAAAAATAGATCAACATTTATTAAATTATTATCGCAGTTACACGTTATCAAGTTTACTAACGTTGTTAAAAATATGTAACATATGAAAACATTTTTTTAAAGTTTAAGTTTTTATTTTACTTGACTTGATCGTTTAGTTTTTGTTCCGGTTTTGGCGATGACCGTCCCAATCTTTCCGGCCCAATCTGTCCGGCGCAAATCATGCGTGCCTGATCAGGGCGCCTTATTGATACCTGATAAGGCTTCTATCCGGCGCAAATCAGGCGTGCCTAATCAGGGCGCCTTATTGATCCCTGCTCAGGCCCCTGTCTGGCGCAAATCAGGCGTGCCTGATCAGGGCGCCTTATTGATCCCTGCTCAGGCCCCTGTCTGGCGCAAATCATACGTGCCTGATCAGGGCGCCTTATTGATACCTGATAAGGCTTCTATCCGGCGCAAATCAGGCGTGCCTGGTCAGGGCGCCTTATTGATACCTGCTCAGGCCCCTGTCCGGCGCAAATCATGCGCGCCTGATCAGGGCGCCTTATTGATCCCTGCTCAGGCCCCTGTCCGGCGCAAATCATGCGTGCCTGATCAGGGCGCCTTATTGATACCTGATAAAGCTTCTATCCGGCGCAAATCAGGCGTGACTGATCAGGGCGCCTTATTGATCCCTGCTCAGGCCCCTGTCTGGCGCAAATCAGGCGTGCCTGATCAAGGCGCCTTATTGATCCCTGCTCAGGCCCCTGTCTGGCTCAAATCAGGCGTACCCGATCAGGCCGCCTTATTGATCCCTGATCCGGCCCTGATGGATCCTCAGGCAGCCTGATTAGATTTCTACTCGGGAACGCGTTTAAAGTTAGTAGAAAGTTACGACATGAATCAAGAGGGGTTGCGCTAGAATTCGAAAATCGAGTGCTTAGAGATTTTTCACACCCATAATCTTTTGGAATATAATTTTACAGGTACTAAGGTACATTTTTAACAACAAAAAAAATCGATTTTTGGAAAATCCTAGAGTGGCCTAAGGCCTTAACGTTGATACTCAACACGGCCTCTATCCGGAAGTCACATTCTTCTGTTTTCGTTCCAAGTGCGCGAATAAAAAGATGCGCGCTTGTGAATCGAACTAGCCAAATGATACGGGTAAAGTTCATGAATTTTTCTGGACCAATTGGAGCAGTTCTTCGATCTGATACGTCAATTGTCGAATTGGCCACAAGAAGCCGCGAATCTTAAGATTCCTAAGGATGAGAATAACTAACGTGCTCTCTGTCGCAATCACTGCGAAAGGTGAGCAAAGAATTCTATGTGAAGCGAGACGAATCTCTATGGAGCAAATTGGACACGCAACGGAGTAATGAAGTTCGCGCGAGGACGAATAACTCGCGGAAACTGCTATTTGTCTTCCATCATCACCAGGTGAGAGCAAAAGAAACGTCTGCCCGCGACAAACGCTCGCCTTTTTCCGGACTTTGTACGCCTCTAGCGTCGTCTTTTCTTTCCGAGACTCATAGAGAATTACAAGCAACGTCAAAGAAAAGAATTGAAAATAATAGCGAAAAAGTGTATCGCCACCTCGAGGGGAAATGGGTGAAAAATTAGTGGATTGGTAAAGTTTTTTTTCGACAATTTCAATAATTGATAAGCAAATTACGGACATTGACAGCCCAAGATTGATAGGACTTTAGAAATTGTTCGATAAAAATGAAAATCGGTGTGACATGCTTTTTGCCTCGCTCTCGCACGTACTAGAATGAAAAAAAAAAAAAACAAACAAACCAGGACGAGGAAGTAAATAAAAATAATTAAAAGAAAATGAATAAAAATAATGATAAGGAATTTAATAAAAATAATGATAAGAAAAGGAATGAAAATAATTGTAAGAAAATAAATAAAAATAATTACAGGATAATAAATAAAGAAAAATGAGTGGATTGGTTACATTTATTTTTTCAAGAATTTTAATAATTCATAAGCAAATTAGTGACATTGACAGCCCAAAATTAATAGGACTTCATAAATTGTTCGATAAAAATGAAAATCGGTGTGACGTGCTTTTTGCCTCGCTCTCGCACGTACTAGAATGAAATAATAAAAAAAAAACAAACGAACCAGAACGAGGAAATAAATAAAAATAATGATAAGAAAATAAATAAAAATAATTAAAAGCAAAGAAATAAAAATAATTATAAGGGCCTCGGCTTTTCTTACTCTCGGCTGGATGGAATGGCCCGCACTGGGGCTGAAAAATATATATATATATATATTTATTTATAAATATAGATGTGGAAAGTTATTTGATGCATTTTCGCTCTCAAATGCGGTTACAAGATAGGTGAGATGCATTCACAAGACCGGAAGAGCAAGAGAGTGAAAGAGAGAGAGAGAGAGAGAGAGAGAGAAAGTAAGAAAGCGCATAAATATATGTTTTAAAAAATAAGAAAAAGGAGAAAATAATAGTGTGAA
>CAWVQM010000107.1:0-19986 GCA_963932345.1 Ophion ventricosus | reverse complement strand
AGAGAGAGAGAGAGAGAGAGAGAGAGAGAGAGAGAGAGTGCAAGGATTTACGTTTTATCTCGCAACCTGAAACTCGACAAGTTTTGCACTTGCGCATCCGTTCTCTCTCTCGTAATTTTATGGTACGCGGAGTACTTTCATTTATCCATTCTTCGGCATTTTCCAAGAGAGGAGTGAGACAGGGCCTGATTATGTCGAAAAACAAAGCTTCGGACGTAAAACGAGTAGATATTGTAACAAGAGAAGTGAAGTTTCATGAGAAGTGCCCAGAGGGTGCAGAGCTTTTGAAAAAAAAAAAAAAAAAAAAAATAGCTGACAATCTATACTGCGTAGTGAATTCCTTCGTGTAGAGGAGAGTGGGGCACAATGTGTCACGGGGTACTGTGAGCTAAATGCAATTTCTCGGAGATTTGTAGCTCGTAAATTATGAAATTTTTGGCGTTGGACGGCGATTTATATTTGGGTTATTGGCCATAGGCATTGTTCTCAATTTAGTTTCGACTTAATGTCTCAGATAGAAAATGTCGAAGAAAAATTCTGAAAAAAATCTAGCCACTCCAGTGTGAACCCGTGCAACTTTTTACCCTCTTGACATTTCCCTTGAAACCCTAAAGTTCTTCGATAACGCCTGTTTTTTTCTAAAACATGTCTTTTTTTAGCTAAAAATGCAATACCGGGGCAAAAAAAAATCGTACGAGACTTTCTAAAAAATAAAAATATCGGTTTTGATATTCTTTTTAAGTTTCCCATGGAAAAAACCGCAGAAAAAATTTTCCACAAACTTTGCAGTTAATTTTCGACGGCCAAAAAAATAGCCGAAAAATGGCCACGTTCAAAAGTGCGCACCGGGGCGAAAAAAAATCGTAGAGAATTTTCTAAAAAAGCAAAATAAAGGTAAACTTGTCCTCTTTGAAACGCCACTTGGGAAATTCAATTACCTTGATTTTTGAGTCCGCTATGTAAATTTTAGTGCGGTAAGAAATTTCGACTAGTGCGTAATTTTTTTGTCCAGTACTGTATAAAAATGATAAAAAAAATGTCGAAGAAAAATTCTGAAAAAATTCTAGCCACTCCAGTATGGACCCATGCAACTTTTTACCCTCTTGACATTTTCCCTGAAACCCTATAGTTCTTCTATGACGCCTTTTTTTTTCTAAAACATGTCTTTTTTTAGCTAAAAATGCAATACTGGGGCGAAAAAAAATCGTACGAGACTTTCTAAAAAATAAAAATATCGGTTTTGATATTCTTTTTAAGTTTCCCATGGAAAAAACCGCAGAAAAAATTTTCCACATACTTTGCAGTTAATTTTCGACGGCCAAAAAAATAGCCGAAAAATGGCCACGTTCAAAAGTGCGCACCGGGGCGAAAAAAAATCGTAGAGACTTTTCTAAAAAAGCAAAATAAAGGTAAACTTGTCCTCTTTGAAACGCCACTTGGTAAATTCAATTACCTTGATTTTTGAGTCCGCTATGTAAATTTTAGTGCGGTAAGAAATTTCGACTAGTGCGTAATTTTTTTGTCCAGTACTGTATAAAAATGATAAAAAAAATGTCGAAGAAAAATTCTGAAAAAATTCTAGCCACTCCAGTATGGACCCATGCAACTTTTTACCCTCTTGACATTTTCCCTGAAACCCTATAGTTCTTCTATGACGCCTTTTTTTTTCTAAAACATGTCTTTTTTTAGCTAAAAATGCAATACTGGGGCGAAAAAAAATCCTACGAGACTTTCTAAAAAATAAAAATATCGGTTTTGATATTCTTTTTAAGTTTCTTATGGAAAAAACCGCAGAAAAAATTTTCCACTAACTTTGCAGTTAATTTTCGACGGCCAAAAAAATAGTCGAAAAATGGCCACGTTCAAAAGTGCGCACCGGGGCGAAAAAAAATCGTAAAGAATTTTCTAAAAAAGCAAAATGAAGGTAAACTTGTCCTCTTTGAAGCACCACTTGGGAAATTCGATTACCTTTATTTTTGAGTCCGCTATGTAAATTTTAGTGCGGTAAGAAATTTCGACTGGTGCGTGCTTTTTTTCGTCCAGTACCGTATATATATATATATATATATATATATATATATATATATCTACCGTCTAGTCGAGTCAGTGGGTCGAAAGGTGGGGGAGGCATGCGCCCCGACACTCGGAGTGCCCGGAACGACAGGTGCGCAACCACTCCACCATACGAGTCGAGTAAAAGCGCGCGCGGGAGTGAGTGAGAGGTGGGAATAATATGCAGAGGTGAATGAGAACGACGAGGATGAAAAGGAGCAGGATAGCCCGGTAGTGGTGCGCGCGTTTTGCCGCGAGTGAGGAATAGAGAGTAAGAGAAAGAGAGAGAGCGGGAGAGAGAGAGAGAGCGAGAGAGAGAGAGAGAGAGAGAGAGAGAGAGAGAGAGAGAGAGAGAGAGAGAGAGTGAGAGACCGATAGGAAAAGAGGGAGAGAGTTTCGGCGGAAGCGCAAGGCAGTTTTCGCCGCGGAGTAGCTCAAAGCGTATTGGTGTTCGTACACCGGCGATCTTGCCAGTCGTTCGCGGGTCCGTCCCGAGACCGGTCGTGCTCGTGAAAAAAAAGAAAAAACATAAACAACCCCCCCCCGGTGATCCGATTTTTCTAAGTTTCCCCTAAATCACGCGTTTCGAGTTCAAAACGTAATTTCGAATAAATTTCCAACACACGATCAATTATGTAAAAGCTTTTTCATCGTCGGTGTGTTATTTGTTATTTCGAGTACTCGAAACGAAGAATAAAAAACGTTTTATAAAAAAAAAAAAAACATCAAGCGATTGGTGCCAAACAGATCCCTCGGTCTCTTCCACTGGTCTTCAGGAGACACGGAGAAAAAAAAAGTGCCGTCAACCACTCACGAAATAATAATACACGTGATTTACTTCTTTCCTCGAATAATTGTCATTTTTCGATCTTTTTTTTAATCTTTGGTATCGACGTAGGAAGAAAACACACGCTTTTTTTCATTAAAGCTTGATAGGCCGTTGAATGTATATATATGTGTATACGCGCGCTAGGGGAATTTCTCGAGAGTATACGCAGCTTGTTTCGATGCACTTTGGGTCATCGGGTAAACTTTAACGTAGGATCTCTAGGCGAGAACGTGGGAGGGTAAGTTTGAGTTTGCATGAGTTATTGGATCCTGGAGGAGCACGTTCGTATATATATATATATATATATATATATATATATATATACATATATATATATGGGAAAAGGTCAGAAGGATCAAGAGCTTGCCACATCGTTTCGTCCAGTTTCCAACTCATTTTCGTCGATCCATCTTCCGATTCAACGTGTTTGACACATAGATACCGTATAGATGTATCTACGTAATACGTGCAACGACAGGTTCACTCTTGATTCTTCAATCATCCCCATGAACAGCATCTCACTTTCGGATTTCGGGCATATAGGCCGCGTTCGTTCCAAAGAATCCACACAAAAAGTCCATTTTCTATTCATATGACGAAGTTATTGTCAATGACGTTGAAGCTTTTCTTTTACTCCATTAGCTTTTCTTTTTCACTCTTTTCTTTTATTTTATTGCAACTTTTACTCTAGCTCCATTTCTTTACTTTTATTATTATTATTATCCAAAGCCTCTTCTTTTTCTGCAAATTAAGCTCGTAAATCCTCTATTAAGAATACGCAAAAACGTTTGAGCGACTAACGCAAGCTACATGGAGCAAAAAAAAGCTACAATTTGAAAGAAAAAAAATTAATTTTCGTTGCATTCTGATGTAAAGTTCAGAGTTATGAATTGTCCTAATAAAATGTGCATACAATGTGCATTTTTTGTGGAAAGTAAAATATGGACGATGATGACGTTTTAACGATAAATTGACAAAAATTGGAAATCGATTTATTTTTTATTAAAAAAATTGTCGATACATTTATATAATATTTTAAATAAATTTATTTAAAATTGTAAATAAATTTATTTAAAATTGTGAATAAATTTACAATTTTACTCGAGAGTAAGTTTTGATTGAAAAATTGACAAAAATTGGAAATCAATTTACTTTTAATTTAAAAAATTGTAAATAAATTTATAATTTTACTCGAGAGTAAGTTTTGTTTGATAAATTGACAAAAATTGGAAATCAATTTATTTTTAATTTAAAAAATTGTAAATAAATTTATTTAAAATTCTAAATAAATTTACAATTTTACTCGAGAGTAAGTTTTGTTTGATAAATTGACAAAAATTGTAAATTAATTTATTTTTAATTAAAAAAATTGTAAATAAATTTATTTAAAATTCTAAATAAATTTACAATTTTACTCGAGAGTAAGTTTTGTTTGATAAATTGACAAAAATTGTAAATTAATTTAATTTTAATTAAAAAAATTGTAAATAAATTTATTTAAAATTCTAAATAAATTTACAATTTTACTCGAGAGTAAGTTTTGTTTGATAAATTGACAAATATTGGAAATCAATTTATTTTTAATTTAAAAAATTGTAAATAGTAATAAATTGTAAATAATAATAAATAGTAAATAAATTTATTCAAAATAGTAAATAAATTTATTTAAAATTGTAAATAAATTTACAATTTTCCTCGAGAGTAAGTTTTGTTTGATAAATTGACAAAAATTGCAAATCAATTTATGTTCAATTAAAAAAAATTGTAAATAAATTTACAATTTTACTCGAGAGTAAGTTTTGTTTGTTTTTTTTTTTTCTGTCCTTTCGGCACGCGTTGAAGATTAATGGTTGAAAAATTCTTTGAAAAAGTGTTTAGATTGATTGAAAGTAAATTGTGTACCAGATATATTAACAGTTTTCTTTTTTTTTTTTTAATATGTTGTATCAGGCTGATCTAAAGAAATTGTACAGTAACGATTCGACATACGATAAATATGCCAGGAACGGCAACGACAACGACGACGACGACGACGACGACGACGAATTGAGCCAAAATAAATGAATAATCGAATTCAAGTGTTATGGGAACGAGTGGAATAGTCCGTGATTCGTCGATGCTTGATATAGAGTGATCTTTCGTTTTCGAAGTGATCAGTGATTGTGATAATTGTCGATACTACCGTTTTTTTTTTTTTTTTGGGGGAGGGGTGTGTCAAATGTGTGTAGCCCGAAAAAATTCACGATCGTCGCAAAGCCGTCGTAGATGACGTAAGGAAGAATAATAAACGAAATCTCGGACACTGCGAGTTATTCAAAGGCCTCCCTCGAAAATCGTGAATTTTTCTTCTCCTCGTTTACGAGACTTAAAATAACTTTTCGATCTCCATTCGCTCATTTTTTTTTTTTGCCGGCGGAAACGAGAAGAGAAAAAGTTCTTCCGATCGTAAAAAAAAAAAACGTGAATATCAAGTGAGAACCGCGTCGTGGTTGTGTGTGTGTGTGTGTGTGCGTGATATTTCACTGTGCTATATATATATATATATATATATATATAATAATAATAAAATAACAACGATATGGGATCCTCGGTGCATTTTCTGCTCTACGTACTCGTCGCCAGCCTTCTCACCCTGACTCTTGGAGTTCAAGGTATTTGGAATTACAATCGATCCTTTTTTAATGAGAAATTTTTTCAGGCTTCCTTCAGGCTTTGTTAAGCTTTTATTTTACGTGTACGAAAACTAATCCTTTTATTTTCAATACTCTTCGATAAATCACTACGTTCAATTGTTCTTTTTTTTTTTTTTTCAACCCTTTAACAGCTGAATTTTTTTTGGAGCGTTTGGCAAAGTTGGTACATGATGAAACTGAATTTATGAGTGGCCAATGTGAGAAAAGAAATTATTGGAGAATTTTTCTATCCGGAGAAACTACCCCCGAATGAAAAAAAACCACCCCAATCGCTTGAAAGCATCTTAATTTCATTTTCCATCGTTCATTTCTGCGAGAAATTGAGGAAAAGTCAGGTCCAGAACACGTAGTGGGATTCTGAAGAACTTACGGATCAATGAACCCTTATGAACTACCCCTCAGTTGAGAGAAATTCACCCCCCCCTAATGGGTAAAATGTTATCATCTCATTTTCTGTTTTTTTTTTTAAATCCTGATCTGAATCGAAATATGAGTTTTGTTACTGTTGGGGGTAGTTTTCGAGTCAGATTTTCTTGCGACACATTTTTCATGTGTTTTACAAAAATTTATATGAACTGAATATCAATAAAAGTGCAATTTCAGGCGCATCACCACTGCTAGGGGTGGTTTTCGATGTTTTCTTACTGTTAGGGGTAGTTTTTCAATCGGATGTTCTTGATACACATTTTCCATGTGTTTTCGAAAATATATATGAACTGAACATCAATGGAAGTGCATTTTTGGGCGTACCACCATTTCTAGGGGTGGTTTTCGATGTTTCGTTACTGTTAGGGGTAGTTTTCCATTCGGATATTCTTGCTACAAATTTTTCATGTGTTTTCAAAAATATTCATGAACTGAACATCAATGAAAGTGCATTATTGGGCGTATCACAATTGCTAGGGGTGGTTATCGATATTTTATTACTGTTATGGGTGGTTTTTGGTCCGGAATTTTTTTGCTATAAATTTTCGATGTTTGCTTTTTTAGCTCAAAAAAGATATGTTTTAGAAAAAAAGGCGTCATCGAAGAACTATAGGGTTTCTGAGGAAATATCAAGAGGGTAAAAAGTTGCATGGGTTCACACTGGAGTGGCTAGAATTTTTTCAGAATTTTTTTGTTACCATTTTTGGTTGGAACTTTGATGAGTGGAGAGGCTCCACTTGGGAATTATGAGGTCCAGGACAATATATTGAGAAAGGAAATTTGTTTACATATTCATTTTTAATTAACAACATTTTTTTTAGATTTTTTTTTAGAATTTTTTTCATTTTCATTTTATTTTAATTTTAAAAAATAAAAAAAATCATCTAGAAAAATTGTAGTTAATTAAAAATGAAAATGTAAACAAATTTCCTTTTCTTAATTGTCCCAGACCCCATAATTCCCAAGTGGAGCCTCTCCACTCATCAAAGTTCCAACCAAAAATGGTAAAAAAAAAATTCTAAAAAAATTCTAGCCCCTCCAGTGTGAACCCATGCAACTTTTTACCCTCTTGACATTTCCCCTGAAACCCTATAGTTCTTCGATGACGCCTTTTTTTCTAAAACATGTCTTTTTTTTAGCTAAAAATGCAATACTGGGGCGAAAATAAATCGTACGAGCCTTTCTAAAAAATAAAAATATCGGTTTTCATATTCTTTTTAAGTTTCCCATGGAAAAAACCAAGGAAAAAATTTTCCACAAATTTTACCGTTAATTTTCGACGGCCAAAGAAATAGCCGATAAATGTCCACGTTCAAAAGTGCGCACGGGGGCGAAAAAAAATCGTAGAGAATTTTCTAAAAAAAGCAAAATAAAGGTAAACTTGTCCTCTTTGAAACGCCACTCGGAAAATTCAATTATCTTTATTTTTGAGTCCGCTATGTAAATTTTAGTGCGGTAAGAAATTTCGACTAGTGCGTAATTATTTGTTCAGTACTGTATAAAAATGGTAAAAAAAATGTCGAAGAAAAATTCTGAAAAAATTCTAGCCACTCCAGTGTGAACCCATGCAACTTTTTACCCTCTTGACATTTCCCCTGAAACCCTATAGTTCTTCGATTACGCCTTTTATTTCTAAAACATGTCTTTTTTTAGCTAAAAATGCAATACTGGGGTGAAAAAAATCGTACGAGACTTTCTAAAAAATAAAAATGTCGGTTTTCATATTCTTTTTAAGTTTCCCATGGAAAAAACCAAGGAAAAATTTTTCCACAAACTTTACCGTTAATTTTCGACGGCCAAAGAAATAGCCGATAAATGTCCACGTTCAAAAGTGCGTACGAGGGCGAAAAAAAATCGTAGAGAATTTTCTAAAAAAGCAAAATAAAGGTAAACTTGTCCTCTTTGAAACGCCACTCGGAAAATTCAATTATCTTTATTTTTGAGTCCGCTATGTAAATTTTAGTGCGGTAAGAAATTTCGACTAGTGCGTAATTATTTGTTCAGTACTGTATAAAAATGGTAAAAAAAATGTCGAAGAAAAATTCTGAAAAAATTCTAGCCACTCCAGTGTGAACTCATGCAACTTTTTACGCTCTTGACATTTCCCCTGAAACCCTATAGTTCTTCGATTACGCCTTTTATTTCTAAAACATGTCTTTTTTTTAGCTAAAAATGCAATACTGGGGCGAAAAAAAGTCGTACGAGATTTTCTAAAAAATAAAAATATCGGTTTTCATATTCTTTTTAAGTTTCCCATGGAAAAAAACTAAGGAAAAATTTTTCCACAAACTTTGCCGTTAATTTTCGACGGCCAAAGAAATAGCCGATAAATGTCCACGTTCAAAAGTGCGTACGGGGGCGAAAAAAAATCGTAGAGAATTTTCTACAAAAGCAAAATAAAGGTAAACTTTAAAACGCCACTTGGGAAATTCAATTACCTTGATTTTTGAGACCGCTATGTAAATTTTAGTGCGGTAAGAAATTTCGACTAGTGCGTAATTATTTGTCCAGTATTGTATAAAAATGGTAAAAAAAATGTCGAAGAAAAATTCTGAAAAAATTCTAGTCACTCCAGTGTGAACTCATGCAACTTTTTACCCTCTTGACATTTCCCCTGAAACCCTATAGTTCTTCGATGACGCCTTTTTTTCTAAAACATGTCTTTTTTTAGCTAAAAATGCAATACTGGGGCGAAAAAAATCGTACGAGACTTTCTAAAAAATAAAAATATCGGTTTTCATATTCTTTTTAAGTTTCCCATGGAAAAAACCAAGGAAAAAATTTTCCACAAACTTTACCGTTAATTTTCGACGGCCAAAGAAATAGCCGATAAATGTCCACGTTCAAAAGTGCGTACGGGGGCGAAAAAAAATCGTAGAGAATTTTCTAAAAAAGCAAAATAAAGATAAACTTGTCCTCTTTGAAACGCCACTCGGAAAATTCAATTATCTTTATTTTTGAGTCCGCTATGTGAATTTTAGTGCGGTAAGAACTTTCGACTAGTGCGTAATTATTTGTTCAGTACTGTATAAAAATGGTAAAAAAAATGTCGAAGAAAAATTCTGAAAAAATTCTAGCCACTCCAGTGTGAACTCATGCAACTTTTTACCCTCTTGACATTTCCCCTGAAACCCTATAGTTCTTCGATTACGCCTTTTATTTCTAAAACATGTCTTTTTTTAGCTAAAAATGCAATACTGGGGCGAAAAAAATCGTACGAGATTTTCTAAAAAATAAAAATATCGGTTTTCATATTCTTTTTAAGTTTCCCATGGAAAAAACCAAGGAAAAAATTTTCCACAAACTTTGCCGTTAACTTTCGACGGCCAAAGAAATAGCCGATAAATGTCCACGTTCAAAAGTGCGTACGGGGGCGAAAAAAAATCGTAGAGAATTTTCTAAAAAAGCAAAATAAAGGTAAACTTGTCCTCTTTGAAACGCCACTCGGAAAATTCAATTATCTTTATTTTTGAGTCCGCTATGTGAATTTTAGTGCGGTAAGAAATTTCGACTAGTGCGTAATCTTTCTTTGGCATTACTGTATATAAATATAAGATAGCAGATGAGAAAAGCTCAAGAGGAACACGCTGCACACGTTTCGTGTCACTAACCGGTCAGCGCTATATTTAATATTCCCCTTCGGTGCCTATCGCAATGCTGAATACGTATAAAGGTATATATGTTAAGAGGCGAGCGGGCGCCTCTTGTGCCATACCGCACATTTGATGCAGCGAAATATATCATATATACGTAGAGACCTCCGCAGACTTTCGTATCCTCGGCTGCTCTCTGCTTTAGCGTTCTTTTTCACTCTCGATGTTTCCACGGGCTCCAAATATAATGGCTGGCCGCTTATATTCGAGCCCGGATATATTTATAAACGGCCAAGGAAAAGCCGCTCGGGAATTAGATTTCGACGAGTTTTCGTCGTCTCGTGATTTCGTATATATTCAATTGCGAATGTACGTTCACGAGAACACACCGTCATCGTGGCTTTTGGTGTAATTCTCGTAAATTCCAGTCGCCTCGAATTAGTCACTTTTGCTTTCGTTGACTTTTTCATCAAACGATGTCATTCGTCTAAGGTGTCGTTCAGCTAAGATTCGAGGAATATAATAAAGTCCGGAACGGTTTGTTCCGATACTCTTTGCCGATCGCAAAAAGTCAGTGAAAAGAAGATTTATTTGTCGGAAAAATAGCGCTTAATGAGATTGTCAGAGCTACGTGGTATGGGGGTGGAGGATCGAATCGTAAGAACATCGTTGAAGAAAATATTCTCGATAATGAGGGCGTGGACGGCAGAAAAAGAAGCATTCACTTTGCAAAGTTTACCATCATCGTACAGGGTGGACCACGCAACGTGTGCACCTCTTTTACGACCAAAATATGCGTTGCGCAAAAAAATGTTTTATACAAAAGTTACATGGCTTATAAGGCTAGACTGTGTGGTGCATTTATTTTTTTTTATAGGTGGAGGCGCTTCGAAGATTTGACGGTCAACTTTATTTTTTCAAATGGAATGCTATATTTTTTCATAGCGTAATATGATAGAGTATCGAATTCTGAGTAAAAAATGTATAGATCTTTATTAGCCCTAGAGTTAATAGCTAACGAGTAATTTCAATTTATTACTTTAAAATTTTCTTCACGTAATATCAAATTGGCGATTCATTCATTCATTTTCATTTTTATCTTTCTGATAATAATCACGCACAATCACCGAAGGATACTTTAATACTGGATTACAATCATTGAGAAGATTGTGAATCATGATAAGTGTGTGTGATGTGGTAAATGTGTTCATATTGATAAACACTGTGACGTAAACACTGCCATTCAGAAATTTGTAGTAGATTTGAATCTCCAACTTGATATTACGTGAAGAAAATTTTTGAGTAATAAAGCGAAATTACTCGTTAGCTATTAACTGTAGGGCTAATAAAGGTCTATACGTTTTTTACTCAGAATTCGATACTCTATCATATTACGCTATAAAAAATATAGCATTCCATTTGAAAAAATAAAGTTGACCTTCAAATCTTCGAAGCGTCTCTACCTATAAAAAAAATAAATGCACCACATAGTGTGGCCTTATAAACCATGTAACTTTTGCATAAAACATTTTTTTGTGCAACGCATATTTTGGTCGTAAAAGAGGTGCACACGTTGCGTGGTCCACCCTGTATATATATGCTTGAGAAAGAAGTTTTATCATTGTCGGTTCCGTATCTATGATTCTATGAGAGATTCGTCTCGTACATTTCCTTGTAAAATTGATATATAGATATACCGTTGCACGATGTCAGGAAGGACATGACGTGACAATGCGCCGAATAAAAAAGAGATTTTAACATCGATTTCACCTTCGTAAATATAACAAATAAAATAAGCACGCTCGTTATAAGTGAAACTTCAAACACTCGTGTCACTGATTAATGAAAATACCAGATTGTACTGAAAAGAAATAGATTGGGAGTACAAATGAATTCGGTCCGTTATCAAGAGATCTGGCTGTTATAAATGTTTCATAGTGACAGCTGATTTCGGTGGTTTCAGAGAGGTTAGACATAAAAATGTAAACAAATTTCCATTCTTAATATATTGTTCTAGACCTCATCATTCCCAAGTGGAGCCAATCCACTCATCAAAGTTCCAATAAAAAATGGTAAAAACAAAAATGTCCAAACAAAAAATTCTTCAAAAATTCCAGCCACTCCAGTGTGAACCCATGCAACTTTTTACCCTCTTGACATTTCCCCTGAAACCCTATAGTTCGTCGATGACGCCTTGTTTTCTAAAACATGTCTTTTTTTAGCTAAACATGCAATACTGGGGCAAAAAAAAATCCTACGAGACGTTCTAAAAAATAAAAATGTAGGTTTTGATATCCTTTTTAAGTTTACCATGGAAAAAACCGAGGAAAAAATTTTCCACAAACTTTCCAGTTCACTTTCGACGGCGAATGAATAGCCGACAAATGGCCACGTTCAAAAGTGCGTACCGGGGCGAAAAAAAATCGTAAAGAATTTTCTAAAAAAGCAAATTAAAGGTGAATTTGTCCTCTTTAAAACGCCACTTGGGAAATTCGATTACCTTTATTTTTGAGTCCGCTATGTAAATTTTAGTGCGGTAAGAAAGTTCGACCAGTGCGTACTTTTTTTTTTGTCCAGTACTGTATAAAAATGGTAAAAAAAATGTCGAAGAAAAATTCTGAAAAAATTCCAGCCACTCCAGTGTGAACCCATGCAACTTTTTACCCTCTTGACATTTCCCCTGAAACCCTATAGTTCGTCGATGACGCCTTTTTTTTTCTAAAACATCTCTTTTTTAGCTAAACATGCAATACTGGGGCGAAAAAAAATCGTACGAGACGTTCTAAAAAATAAAACTGTAGGTTTTGATATCCTTTTTAAGTTTACCATGGAAAAAACCGAGGAAAAAATTTTCCACAAACTTTGCAGTTTACTTTCGACGGCGAATGAATAGCCGAAAAATGGCCACGTTCAAAAGTGCGTACCGGGGCGAAAAAAAATCGTAAAGAATTTTCTAAAAAAGCAAATTAAAGGTAAATTTGTCCTCTTTGAAACGCCACTTGGGACATTCAATTATCTTTATTTTTGAGTCCGCTATCGAACTTTTAGTGCGGTAAGGAATTTCGACTAGTAAACTTTTGGCCGCCAGTGTATATCGATAAAAATTTTTTTTAAATGTGGAGAATCGTATGAATCGTCCAGACGCATTTAACAAGGATATTTTGTGCAAATATATACGTGAAGATATACTCGTGCCCGATCTATCCGCCCGTGTATGTGTTCGCGCGTTTGTGTGCGTGCATAAAATCGACCGAATATATTCCATTAACACTATGGGGTGAGTTTCAGCACTATAGGGTTGCCCACGGCTATCCCATCTCGGTCTCTCTCTCTCTCTCTCTCTTTCTCTCCCTCTTTCTCTCGTCTCTGACAGACGCAGGACCTCCTGCTATCGTTGGCAGTTCCTCGGGGACTATTCCCTCCTTCTTCCCTCTTCAACTCTCGTTGCCACCCCTCTTCGTTGCCCCCTGCCGACAACGCCAAACGATGCATGAAAAAGCAATGAAAATAATTGCAACTGAGTCCCGAGGGTTCTTCGAATCTATACATCTGTGTGTATATGGGGCGATCCAAAAGAAAGGAACAAGATCTTTGCCTCGATTCTTGTGTCTTTACCCTGATCTGCATAATTTTAATAAATTTTAAGGAAATTAAACGAAAATCATTGATTTATATCAATATCTGAACGATTTCTATTTTCCATCAATTATCCTGATAAGAAGTCAACTTACCATCGTTCGGTAGCCTACTCTGTCCGGCTGCTTGACAATCGCCTGAAGCTAGCCGAATCAGGCAAATTGAAGTAAGCCGTAAGTCCGGTTGCTTGACCAGCGCCTGCATCTAGCCGGATCAGGCAACTGGAGGAGGACGTACATCCAGTTGCCTGACTATCGCCAGACACCAGCCGGATCAGGCAAATTAAGGCATGCCTTAAATAAGGCCAGCCTGACAATATTTCTACTCGGGAATAGGTGGATTAACAAACTTAGATAACATTATCGGATTGTTAACCTTTTTGTTTTGCATTGAGAGTTATATTCGCATATAATTATTAGGTGTATGACTTAATTTTTACAGTTTTTTCCTTCGAGCTTAAAATAATATTTAAAATAGAAATATTTTCGCGGTCTTTTGTGGTTTTGAAAGGATCGGACGCAAGGTTTCAGAACACCGAACGACAAGTCTACGTGAGTTACATAAACTCTCGGAATAGCAGAGTTTACGATGGCAACTGATAAACAGCACATTCGGCACTGCATTTTATACGAATTGCAACGAGAAAAAAATGCTTCTAAAGCACGGCAATCAATTTGTAGTGTTCTTGGTGCCGACGTCGCGTCTTATGAAACGTGTAATTATTGGTACAAACGTTTTAGAAGTGGTGACTTCGATCTTAGTGACCAGCCGCGCCCTGGACAGGATACGAAGGGTGTGCTTTATTACGAAGTCCTGGTAACTGGTCAGACGGTGACTGCGGAACGCTACAGCCGACAATTGAACAAACTGAGCGAAGAACTTGATCAGAAAAGGCTATTTACTGGGCAAGAAAGCAGGCAAGTCATACTGCTGCATGACAACGCTCGACCTCACGTTGCTCGCGCGACTCAGAAGACCCTCTTGAACTTGGGATGGGAAGTTCTCCCGCACGCCCCGAGTAGAAATATTGTCAGGCTGGCCTGATATTTTATCCGGGCCTGATCAAGTAGTAGTGCGGAGGCCTTATTTAAGGCATGCCTTAATTTGCCTGATCCGGCTGGTGTCTGGCGATAGTCAGGCAACTGGATGTACGTTCTCCTCCAGTTGCCTGATCCGGCTAGATGCAGGCGCTGGTCAAGCAACCGGACTTACGGCTTACTTCAATTTGCCTGATTCGGCTAGCTTCAGGCGATGGTCAAGCAGCCGGCCAGAGCAGGCTACCGAACGATGGTAAGTTGACTGTGTAGTTTAGTCCAGTGAATGTGATGCCATCGGTGCATATTCAATCAAATCTCTAAGAGAAAGTGTTATTTATTTTCTACATGCATCTACGTGAAAAACGTATTTGATAAATAAAAATTCATATTCAGTTTAAAAAATAAACTATTAGCGTTAATTATAATTTCGTGCCTTTTTCTCTTTTAAATATGCGTGGTATTTTTTATTTCACGAATAATTAGGATATCCTAAACAGGGCTCCATTACATCATACTGACTAGGCCATGATTTTTCATTTTTACCAAGCCCTGCTAAATCAAGTTCTGATCAGGCCTTGATTTTTTACCCTGATCAGGCCGAAATCAGGGAAAGTGTCACAAAAATGATGAGGGCTTGATCAAGAATCCTCATGAAGGCCGGAAAAAGAAATCAGGATGCCTGATCAGGCCTTTATTGTAGCCGGAGCAAGATTTCTACTCGGGGCGGCATATTCACCAGACTTGGTCCCATCCGACTACCATTTGTTCCGGTCAATGCAGCACGTCTCAGTGGATAAACAGTTGAAAACGCTGGGAGATTTGCGTAAATTCGTCGATGACACTTTATCGCCTCGAAGCCTGCAAGTTTCTTTCGCGACGGCATTCGTATGTTACCTGAGAGATGGCGCAACGTCATAGAAAACGATGGACAACATTTCCAAAATTGAGTTCGTTGTTCTCGATTTTTTTAATATTAAATAAATTTGTTGAAAAAACGGTAAAAATTAAGTCATACACCTAATATTCTTTCCAGTACAATCTGGTATTTGCATTCTTTAAACTTTTGCCCGCTCACGACAAATCACATTTCAATGAACAGACTCGCGAACGATAACCCGGCACAGTAACCGCCGAGAAAAAAAAAACCACCTACCGAACCCAAACAAACCCAAACAAGCCTGATCCTACGAAATCCCTAAATATTTTTCAACGCGAGGAATCTGTTCCGTGGATTGTTTTTTCTTCTTTTGTTCTTCAACTCGTACAATGCCGCGATCGAAATAAATCTCGAGTGATACATTTCTTTTTTTTCTTTCTATTCGATTGTCCCTCCGCTACGTTTATCCCCGGGGATATTGCTCCGTCTACGATTGCGCGGAGTGAACGAGCTTGAAAATCAACACGATATCACAAGCTATATAAGTACATGGGATAAACCTAAGAGGAAAAGAGAAGAAGATAGTGATAGAGAGAAGGTTTGCCAGATATCCAGTGCTCTGACTCGCGCATTGCGATGTTTCTGCTTTACTCTTTGTACCGCAGGCTGTATTACGTACACGTACAGGGACGGTAATGCGAGTTAAAGTTTTGCGTTGCTTTCATTCCCATAGGGGAAAACATTGTCTATCTCGCCAACGTTTCGCTGCCGCATCTCTCTGGCCTGCTCTCACTTCACGATCGTTTGTTCAAAGAACACACACACACACACACACACACACACACACACATATAAATATATATCCGAGTCTGAGTATTTATACATATATATATATATATATATGCAAATTTGCATATACGTACGAAAAGTTCGCCCTTAATTATTATTATCGTGTGAAGTTACACTTTAATTATTTCCGCTCGGGCGCGGTAAATGTTTCCTGCGTTCTGTATCCATCGTCGACGAGGCCCATAATGGAGACGTCACCATGCATAAAAGTGAAACGGCATCGGCCACTAAAAGTTGCGCAACTCTCGCGATTCGTCCTAACTTCTTTGAAAAAAAAAAATATTCCCACGCTCACGGTATTAGAATAATGCGCATTTGTTGTCCGGTTGGTCGTTATATTATTTATTTTTTCTTTCTTTGTTTCTCGTAAACTATGCATCCATGATTTCCAAACGACTGCATGCAAAATTAGGGAAAAAAAAAGAAATGGGACAGATGCATTCGAACGTAGAGGAAACGATGAATTTTCAAAGGCTTTTTTATCGATTACTTTTTGTCGATGGTCATACAAATATATATATATATGTCAGGAGCCAACAATCAAACTGTCCCGAGGAACGGTCCCGTTTCACTCGACGTGAGAAAAAGTCCGAAACGAATAGACGAATTGGTAAAAAGAAGAAAAAATAAAAAATAAACGAAAGCATTCTGTGTACGGAATACTTTTTTGTGCACGGTTTTATCCAGACTTTCGTAATTTCGTAGTCCTCTAGGTTAAAGTTATACATATATGGATGAAGTCCCATAGATTGGTTCGTACTCATACGTATCGTACTATTTTATAGTTATACACACGCATATGTGTGTGTATACCGGGTCTGTAAATATTGGGTGAAGTAAAAAGTTCTGAGCGTTTTCCGCTAGATGTCTTTAGTGAGCCATATCTCACGATCTATCCATCGCATCGGGTCATACTATACGGCGATTTAAAGGTGACATTACGCTTCAAAAAAAGTTACTTGACAGTTTTGTGTTTGGTGAAGCTGGTTGTGTGTTACAGCGTTCCGAAATGGAGGTAAAAAAAGAGAAAATTCGATTCTTCAGTACCACTACGACCAAGGTGAAAAGGCGGAGCAGGTGGCCAAAAAAAACTGTGCTGTTTATGGAGCCAATACAGCATCGAATGCAACAGCAAACCGGTGGTTCCAACGATTTTTTTAACAGGAAGATATTCGATCGGAACATACTTTTTTCTTCTCCTTCGTGGTCTCGAGGACGTCAAGCTTTCATTACCAAAGTTGTCCATTTTGTGAGACGTCAGTTGCTTCGTTCGAACGCTACGAGTTTCTTTGAGGAGTTTCGGGACAATTGGTGAAGTGTTACCATTTGATACAAATTTATATAGTAAATTCTTTCTCATTCACTGAATGCACCTTCCAAATTTTGAATCGATCGTCTACACCGTTCCTATAAAATTTACGGTAAAAGAAAATCCTTTTTTACACAAGGAGATATTGGGTGAAGTAAAAAGTTCTGAGTGTTTTTCGCTAGATGTCTTTAGTGAGCCGTATCTCACGATGTAGACATCGCATCGGGTCATACTGTACGGCGATTTGAAGATGACATTACGCTTGAAAAAAAGTTCTTTGACAGTTTTGTGTTTGGTGAAGCCAGTTGTGTGTTACGGCGTCCCAAAATGGAGGTAAAAAAAGAAAAAAATTCACGCTCTGGTAGGCCAATCGTCGAAAATGTCGATAAAATCATGCAAATCGTCGAGTCGGACCGGCATGTGAGCACTTATTCCATTGCCCAGGAACTGAAGATTAGCCAGAAAACCGTTTGGAACCATTTGCATAAGGCTGGTCTCAAGAAGAAGCCCGATGTATGGGTGCCACACGAATTGACGCAAAAGAACCTTTTGGACCGAATTGATGCCTGCGATTCTTTGCTGAAACGTAACGAAATCGAGCCATTTTTGAAGCGGATGGTGACTGGCGATGAAAAATGGGTCACATACGAGAACAACAGCCGAAAAAGATCGTGGTCCAATCGCCATGAGCCGGCCCAAACGATCGCCAAGCCCGGATTGACGGCCAAGAAGGTTTTGCTGGGTGTTTGGTGGGATTGGAAGGGAATCATCCACTATGAGCTGCTCCCATCGGGCCAAACACTCAATTCGGACCTCTACTGTCAACAACTGACCGGATTAAAGCAGGCGATCGACCAGAAGCGGCCAGAATTGGCCAATAGGAAGGGTGTTGTGTTCCATCATAGACAACGCCAGGCCGCACACATCTTTAACACTAGATTTACCAGACCAGGTACTGGTATAAGTGTCGATAACAAAAAATATATTTGTTACGAATATATATATAAAGTAACATCAAGTTCATAAAATGTATTCCTCTACTTATAGCTACAAAAGTCATAACATCATTTCGGAAAGTAAATTTACATGCAGTAGGAATTTTTAATTGAAATTGCACGACCACTCAAAATGACTGGTCTGGTAAATCTAGTGTTAACGACGCGCCAGAAGCTCCGAGAGCTTGGATGGGAGGTTCTATCGCACCCGCCGTACAGTCCAGACCTGACAACAAGCGATTATCACCTTTTCAAGCATTTGCAAAATTTTCTTGAACGTACAACACTGGCCTCAAGAGAGGCTTGTGAAAATGAGCTGGTCAAGTTTTTTTTATCAATAGGGACGAGGACTTCTTCAATCGCGGAATTATGAAATTGCCTTCAAAATGGACAAAAGTTATCGAACAAAACAGCGCATATTTGATCTAAATTCGGATAATCCTATGTTAATTTCATCGTCGAAATAAAGCGAAAAAACGCTCAGAACTTTTTACTTCATCTGATATGAAGCTGGAATTTGCCCGTAGACGGCCCTAACTGTCAAAGTAGTTACCGTTAAGTCACTGGACAGGATATGACGACCTTCATATCCTGTTCCAGGGCGCGGCTGTTCACTAAGATCGAAATCACCACTTCTAAAAACGTTTGTACCAATAATTACACGTTTCATAAGACACAACGTCCGCCACCAAGAACACCACAAATTGATTCCCGCGCTTTAGAAGCATTTTTTCCTTGTCGGAATTCGTATAAAATGCAGTGCCGAATGTGCTGTTTATCAGTTGTCATCGTAAACTCTGCTATTCTGAGAGGTTATTATGTAACTCACGTAGACTCGTCGTTCGGTGTTCGAGTTATTCTTCTCGCATATCAAAGCTACATCAGAGAGTGAAATTATCGAATGTTCAGTGAAACATTCATTTTCCATTGAGATGTTACAAGACTCCGAGGTTTGGAAATAGTAATTTTTTTTGTTCCTTTGCCAATGCAAGTTTCGCTCGGATAAATTGCAGATAAATTATACGAACTTCCAGAGCTTTGATGCACATTCATCAAAGAAAGCAATACTGGAAAAAAGTGAATGCGAAAAAAGAATACGTCTACTGCAAATTTCCTTAAAAAATAAAAAGTATTATTTTGGAAAAATATGTAAAAAAAAAAAAAACGTAATTCTGTGAACTCTCAAAAAAGTACATCTACCAAGCGAGTCAGGTTGGTTTTTTTTTTTTCACAAAAGATTCAGTGAGCGAAAAAAATAGAACGCGTCATGCGGTACGTTTTGCTTTTGAAGTTTTAATTACGTTTGTTTGTTAACGCTGTTTCACAGCCTCATATTTATTTCAAGCAGCCTTTCACGTTGGTTACAAAAGTTCGTGAAATTGTTGGCTAAAGAGAGCGCAAACAGTGGCTATGAGATTGGGCGATCCAATTTTCGCAACATCGCGGTTGTTTTTTTTTTTTTTTTTTTTTTTGTTGGAGCCACCCCGATTTGATCCGGTTCCATCAAACGCTTGGATTCCAGGTGTACATAGACGGGAAGTTAACATACCCGCGTCTACGAAGGAAAACCACCGATTCGTGTACCGATTGTTTTTTAACCGCGTGGCAGCATCGTTCTCCATGAGAGATTTCACGTACAATCGCTCTCGGACTTCAAAGTTTATTCAACAACGAGCCACGCAACGTTAAT
>CAWVQM010000106.1:0-19643 GCA_963932345.1 Ophion ventricosus | reverse complement strand
AAAGGAACCGAGAAGGCGTGAAGGATCAAGGCAAATGTCCTGGCCAGGATTATGAGGTCTCCGAACTCCCTGCGGTTAGCGAAAAGCTTTCTTTTCGTTTGTTTTCTTCACCCTCGCAACTACCCCCCCCCCCCCCCCCCCCCCCCCACCCTGGCCCCTGCCTCCAGCATCCGCGGAGCGAAGAAAAAGGACAAAAGTCCTTTCAGCTTGGTTTCTTACGGCCGGTTATCTTAACCCACTGGACCTGTTGTCACGCGATATCCTTGTCGTTTCATCCAGCGCGCTCTCTGAACCCTTCGAACTTTGCTGCTACCGAGCGAGACGAGCTAGGGAAAGAAGGAAGAAGAACGAGGACGGAGAGAGATGACGATGACGTGAAGGAAGAACGGGACTCGCGAGATTTTTTTTTCTGCTACGAGTTATATTCTTCCCCCTAGCAAGGCGATGTGAAACGGGCACGGGTTGCGAGATAAAAGGAGAGAGAGAGAGGGAGAGAGAGAGAGAGAGTGGGGAGAGACAGTAGAAGAATGTTTTTCACATCAGGTTAATCCTGGGATCGCGGCACCGGGAATGGATATTGCGCGTTTACGAGGCATGTTGGATTATTATTGCGCTTCGTTTCGGGATCACCGTATAGAGTTCTCTTGGACCCCTTCTCGTTGGACCGGGAAGAACGACTGTAACGATTCGCATTGCCTTAGCAAGGTAGGCCGATCAAGTTTCTCGCCCTTTAAAATTCGTACGGTGATGCGCGGATGGCTAGAAAGGAAAAAATCTCGAGGATGATTTTCCTTATATATATATATAGATATATATATAATATATATATTTATAGAGAGAGAGAGGAGAGAGAGAGAGAGATGAGAGAGAGAGAGATATTCTTCATTTATTTTCTCACTGAAGATGTATATCTAATTATTTCGTATTTACATATTTATAAAAATCTGTTTATATATATATATGTATATATATATATATAACACTACCGGCGAAAAGTTTTCGGACAAAAATTCAAAAAAGTTTCGGAACGATTTTTCATACCATTTCGCCGATAGTTGGCACAAATGAATTTAATAAACGGCATTTTGAAGGGGAGTAATTCACCTTCATTCCGTTTTTTTAATATATTTTTTACAATTTTTTTTAACGACAAGTACCCTTTTTCGAAAACGACCATTTTTTCGCCTTTTTTGTTCCTTTTCTTGTGGACCCCGTTTTACAAATAATTTTTTTTTTATGCATTTCTTTGACCGGGAATCTTAAAGGGGAAGCTCAAGCTTCAATTTTGTTTCTTTTTAAAGCTTCGTACGATTTTTTTTCTAAAGATATTTTGATTAAAAAAAAAAGAGATTGAAGGAAAACCTGAAGAAGTAAAAAGTTGAAATGGTTTTCGTTGAGTTCGCAAGAATTGTTTCAGATTATTAAAAAAAAAAAAAAATTCACGTATTTTCGGTATAAAAATCAGATGGTTTAATTACCGTAACATATATATAATATATATATATACTTACTTTTATTAAGAATTAGTTATTATTGTAAATATTAAAAAATAATAAATATATTTTTTTAAACATAGATAATTTAAAAAATATATATATATACTATATATGCGTGCGTACCCGCTGGAGATCGTCGGGAGATAAAGAATGAGAAAAAGCCCGCACTCGAGCGAGTCGAGGACCCCGGGAGTCCTGGAACTCTCGGGGAGCCATCGTCAAGCACCTTTTCGGCTTTTGGCTTCGCGGTTCGTGAGATTTTTATAATGGACCGAGAGATGGATGGAGAGATGAGAGAGCGATAGAGAGAGAGCGAAAATCGAGAGAGAGAGGAGAGAGAGAGAGGAGAGAGAGAGAGGAGAGAGGGGGGGGAGAGGGAGAGAGCGAGAGAGAGAGAGAGGGAGGGAGCGAGGAGAAAAAACGTGGATTGAAAACGTACCATTCAGCAGCTCTCATAATCGCCTCGTCGTAGATTACGCGGGTCATGCGTTTTTAGCGGCTGGTCTTTATGCGACCGACATAAAGCCCAGAAAGACTCACAGAAAGAGAGAAAGCGAGAGAGAGAGAGAGAGAGAGGAGAGAGAGAGAGAAGGAGAGAGAGAGGAGAGGGAGAGAGAGAGGAGAGAGAGAGAGAGAGAGAGAGGAGAGAGAGAGAGAGAGAGAGAGAGAGAGAGAGAGAGAGAGAGGAAACGAAAGAGATACGGAAGATTGACGAGAAGAATGGATCAGCTCCCGTGGAGTTTGTTCGAAAAATAATGAAAAATACGACGGTCATGAGGGAAACGCGAAAGAGCGCGGTTCATTCAAGCCTCGCTAATTCGGAAGTCTTTGCTTGCCGCCAGTAACGGCCTTACGGAAAACGAAACATCGTGTAAATACAACGGTCTTTATTAGCCGCGCGTAAGTCGGTGAAAAAAAAATTCCCTCCACCCCCCCCCCCCCCCCCCGCCCCCTCTCAGCCCCGCCGCGCATTGTGGCCGCGGTTTAGCTCGTCCGAAAGGGAATCTCATTAAAATTCCATCTACGTTGGAAATTTCGTATGCGAATCTCTCTGTTGAACGAAAAAAGGAGAAAAAAAAAACGGAAAGAAAAGAAAAGAGGAAAAAAAGCTTTTTTCCGTCTGGATAATTCAGGTTCTTGAACCTGGGAGACAATCCTCGCGCAGGGACAATTCGTATCGTGAGTCCTGGAGGCTCTTTGGTTATCCAGCAACAAAAATTTCTCGAACTCGTGGCTTTTTTAAATCTATTTTTTTTATTTGTCTCGGGCTTGGAAACAAGAGAAAATAAAAAACACACGCGCACATTGTATATCATTATGTCCGAGTTTCAGTCACTCAAGAATCTGGAGAGCAAGACGAGGCCCTCACGAGAGGGTCCTCTCGAAAAATGTGTATCCGCGTATCCGCGGTCTCGAGCATATTTATGCACCCAGCGGTTAATCACAGCGGGAAAGAGTGAGAGAGGGGGGAGAGAGAGAGAGAGAGAGAGAGAGAGAGAGAGAGAGAGAGAGAGAGAAAGAGAGAGCATTCACAGTGGATTATTTCCCACGAGAAAAATTCCCGAATAATTCGACGAGCCCGAGATGCGCGGTGATTTTTTATCAATCGTATAAATCCTTAGATCGCGATTTTTCCACTCGTCGATTTTTGGAAACTAAACTCGATTTTCGAATTCTAGCACAGCGCCTTTTCATTCATGTCGTGACTTTCTACTAACTTCAAGGGGTTACGTGGATTTCGAAGCCAAAAAGCATATATTCTCTATTTTTTTTTAACATGACATATAAATTATTTTATTCAAAATGTTAAGCACATAAAAGAGCAACATTTCAACAATATTCAAAAGAAAATTCGGAAATTCAGCCGGTGGGCCTGGTTTCCGGAGACGCCGAAAAAAAAGTGTCCTCGTGGTGGTCAAGATAACTCATGATAGCTTTATCTGAAATTAAAAAACTATTTTTTTTCTGTTAGTAGACAAGTATGGCTCGTGATTGAACGAAGGATTTCAAAAAAAATTGATATTTGAATTTTTGCCAGAGTTGTACGCAAAATAGTTCAATTTTTGGTACAATTTACACCACGTATAGCCTTGTAAATTTAGTTGTAATCGAGAAAAAAAAAAAACTTCGTTCAATCACTAGTCAGTGCTGTTTTGAAGAAGTGTGCAAAATTTCAATAAGATCGGTGCATTAGTTTTTGAGAAATCGTGTCCACCGACTTGAAAAATAGTGTTTTAAGAAAAATGCGTACACCTGCGTCGCTCCCGGCCGGTCTTTCCCAACGGGGGGAATTCCCAAAGGCTCTCTCTCTCTCCTAGACTTTTACTCCGATTGACTTAAAACTTTGGCAGAATATTCTACACATATTGTACTATTAGATAATAAAATTTAAAAAATGGATTTTTTGAAATTTTCAAACCCGCGTAACCCCTTAATTAAGCTGTAGGATAAACATGAATACAAAAAAAATTGAGAGTACGTCCCGTATTTAAAAAAAAAAAAACAGGTGGACCGACACTTCAACTGTATTCAATTAGTGCATGAATTATTTTATTTATGATTATTACGATCGTTGATTTTTGCCTCTTTATTCCTACTCTTGTGCTTACCATTATTAGTATCATTTCCATGAGTATATTTTTTCATCACATCAAGTTGGAAAAGTACAAACAAAAAAATCATTGAGCCTCACCACGAGGATTCGTGGCAAACCTCGAGCACAAAAAGGTTGAAGTGTGATGACGTCACGTTGCACCGTGTGACGTCACGGGCGTTGCAGCCTCGTATCAAAAGCCACTCGTTACTATATTTATCACGAGTAAATGCAATGCGAAATCTGTCACTTTTTTTTTATCTCAGTGTCCGCGAGTGTCAGCTTGTGTGTGTGTGTGGTGCGCGTGGGACACAATGGCGCGGTTGATGTGTCGAGTGTTTTAAGCCTTTGAGTGGTTTGATACCGGTCGGACGCTTTATAAATTGAGTCCTCGTCCTGGAGGATTACGCTTTGCTGTACACGCTTGCAGCTGATATACGTAAGCCTAGAGGGTGCCCCATTCGAATCGGCACAGCTTCGAGTACGCTTCGAAAATGTTGATAGCAGTAAAATAGATTTCAGACGAAAGCTGACCTTTTTTTTTTTTAATGGACGTGTAGAAAACATACGAAAGTCATCTGCTTTTTTTTTTATTTTTTTGCAAAATACAATCACACATTTTTTCGGACGCTTCACAAAAATCCCCATAACTCGGTCAATTTTTGGAATTTTCACAAAATCTTTCTTTCGAAATTAAAGTACAAATCCTACGCCACAAAACTATGCAATAAAAAAATAATACTTTCAAAATTTCAACCCCACGCAGGCCCTTCAAATGAAGACTTGATCATCGTCTGTACAGGTCCATACAAAAAAAATCATCCATCAGACCTCGCGGCTTTTAAGACCAGGAAACTTTTGTCCGAAACGTATTTCCCTGTCTTCAACCGTTTCGATGACATTTCAATCGTGTCGTTCAAAGCGCGACACCCTGTACATATAACACAGGCAAACGCTCACGGATGCGTGCAGGCTCTCAATTGTTGAAACGTGACTGATACACAGTGTGTGCGCCCCCGCCTGTGTCTGCCCGCACGAAGCAAGACGATGGAAAATCTGTGTTCGCTGACTGCGCGTGGCTCCATTACCGGCGGGATCCTTCGAGGATTATTCCACCTCGCGGAGTCGAGAATCGATCCTTCGAGGCGCAAAACACTACAGTAGTAGCGTGATAGCCGTAGGTACTATTGAAATCGTCGTAGCAGAAACCCAAGCTTATATGTGGGACGCCTGCCTCCATATATATACACTGCCGGCCAAAAGTTTGAGTACACCAGTCGAAATTTCTTGCCGCACTAAAAGTTAGATAGCGGACTCAAAAATATAAAGAGGCGTTTTAAAGAGAACAAATTTACCTTCATTTTGGCTTATCAGAAAATTTTTTACAATTTTTTTCGGGCCTGGTACGCCTTTTTAGAAATTGCTATTTTTCAGCTTTTTTTTGCACGTCTAAAACTGCCCGCATAACTTCTGGCGAATTTCGTCGCTCGTTTTTTCCATGATAAACTTAAAGAGGGTATCAAAACCTACATTTTCATTTTTTAGAAAGTTTCGTACGATTTTTTTTCGCCCCAGTATTGTATTTTTTAGCTAAAAAAGAAATGTTTTAGAAAAATCGGCGTAGTCCAATAACTATGGGGTTTGAGAGAAAATATCAAGAGGGTAAAAAGTTACATAGGTTCACACTGTAGTAGTCAGAATTTTTTCAGAATTTTTTTCTACAATTTTTGGTAAGTTAAATTTGTCCTCTTTAAAACGCCGCTTGGGAAATTTGATTATCTTCATTTTAGAGTCCGCTATTTGACTTTTAGTGCGGCAAGAAATTTCGACTTGTGTACTCAAACTTTTGCCCGGCAGTGTACATATATATATATATATGTGTGTGTATGTGTGTGTGTGGGTATAAATCTAGGGAAAATGAGGGTAAACGTTGCGCCTATTGATTGTGTTATCAAATTACATGCATTGTTCGCGGCGGCTCTACACATAGGATTACTTGTATTGCTAGTAAAATGCGCTTTCGTGCCGCTGCTTTGTATACATACGAGTATGTACAGGGTGGTCCAAAAGTCGTGGATCAACCGAAATTGGGTGGTACACGGATAGAAAAATTCTTTTGATATTAACAACATACGTTTATTTGATTTTCTTTTTAATTAACTAGATTTTTCGTGAAATCAAATTTTTCCTATTGCATTTTTTTTATTAAAATCGTTTGTATTAAATATATTTATTTATTCAAATCAAGGTGTATTTAATGTCGTCTAATAACTAAATATTTTATTAAAATTACTAATATTTTAATAAATAAATCTAATATTTTAATAAATGAAATATTTAGTTATTAGACGATATTAAATAGATCTTGATTTGAATCAACAAATATATTGAAAATAAATAATTTTAATAATGGAATGCAATAGGACAAATTTGATTTCACGAAGAATCGGGTTAATTCAAATAAAAAAAAAATAGACACTTCTAGTTAATATGAAAAGAATTTTTCTGTCAGTCTCCGCAGGCCCTAAAAAATTGACCCCCCCCCCCGCCCCCCTTTACACGTACGTGGAAGAAAAAATAAAAGTACGCATACTTGATATATATACAGGGTGATGCAAAAAAAAATCGAAATTTCTTATTCTTGCATGTCCCAACCGCATTACTTGTCGCCTTCGATCTTGACTTTATCGCTGTTAATTCAGCTGAAAGAGAGCTTTACCTCGAATCGCCATCGCATTCTTGACATTATATCGCTTTTGCTCTTCCGTGAAGAAAGGCGAGACAATAGGAAGAAAAAAATCAAGACCGCACGCACGATCGTGGATAATTTATCGTACATTACACACAAACACACACATATATATTATTTTCCTAGAAACTTGGAATGCAATTAACATCTCGTCTACATACATATAAAAATGAGATGTACAGCGTTCCATCAACTTTTGCATATTTATCAGCCGAGTCGATGCATCCGATGAAAAAAAAAAAAAAAAATCTCTTCCTTCCACGTCCTCATTGGAAAAGCGCGATATGATAAAGCTCGAGAGGTCTCTGAAAAATTGGCCGGATACGAAGCGCGCACGTTATGTGAAGAATAATCGATAAACCGCTCTCTCGACGATCTCTCGACGCGCTCTGTGTGTGACCTGAAGACGATGACTGATGCACTCCGTCGCTTCAAGCGCCGTCGTGCTTTTTATAGCGAGTGCGGTGCTGACGAGAGATCCGGAGACCAGACGAAAAGAATGAAACGAATAATCCACGGGGTGATAAGAACGACGATTACGGAGACCAGTGTTTATACCGATTTAGAGGCGATCGTGTTTGTACGTTTCAACGGATCTTATCGTCAGGCAGTTGGTGCACGCGTGGTTTTTTTTTTTTCTTTCCTTTTCGTGTCAAAAGTCATGGGGAGAAACGCTCGAAACGAGTGTGTGCGTTGCAGGAAATAAACGGTGGAACTCGCGTTAATCGAGTGCGTGTTTTGTTTTTTTTTTTTATTGCGCTTTCCATTTTATTACTGGAAACCACTGGTTGCGAAACGTTCGGGGGAAACTAATGGTGATCGTGGGCAAAACACAATGAGACGGGATCTGGAGGAAAGGAACATTCTGATTGAGAATAATCTTGATCGAGACAGAAATAATAAAAAAAAGGCAGAGGTTGGGAGAAGATGAAATCAATCAAATGAAAATATTAATACAATTGAATTATTATTTTATTATTTATTGATTATTTTGTATTTTTTAACGTTATTCTCATATTATATATTTATTTTATATTATAATTATAAAATTATAAATTATAGTTATATATTTAATTTTTTTATATTAATTATTTTTTATTTTTTATTAATTATCATTTATATAAGGTGTAGTAAAAAGAAATCCATTATTTTTGCATGAAATTGAAGGCTTTATTTAGCATAGTTAGAATGATCCGATTTAGGTCTAATACGCACCGTTTTGATCGATAACTTGTTGCCACTTTGAAGGTAATTTCATTATGCCTTTCTCATAGAAACCCTCGTCCCTATTGGCAAAAAAACTGGGACAGTCGATTTTCACAAGCTTCTCTTGAGGCGAATTTTTCACCAGCAAAATCTTTCGTCATAGACAGGAACAGGTGGTAATCACTTGGTGCCAGATCCGGACTATAAGGCGGATGCATAAGAACCTCCCAACCAAGCTCCCGGAGCTTCTGGCGAGTCACTATCGATGTGTGTGGCCTGGCGTTGTCCTGATGGAACACAATTCCTCTCCTATTGGCCAAAGCTGGCCGCTTCTGGGCGATTGCTTCCTTCAGACGGTCCAATTGTTGACAGTACAGGTCTGAATTAAGAGTTTGGCCGTAGGGGAGCAGCTCACAGTAGATGATTCCCTGCCAATCCCACCAAACACACAGTAAAATCTTCCTGACCGTCAATCCTGGCTTGGCCACCGTTTGCGCCGGCTCACCGCGATTCGACCACGACCGTTTTTGCTTGACGTTGTCGTAAGTGACCCACTTTTCATCACCAGTCATCATCCGCTTCAGAAATGGGTCGATTTTGTTGCGATTCAGCAGCGATTCGCAGATGGAAATTCGGTCAATGAGGTTTTTTTTGCGTTAACTCGTGTGGCACCCATACATCGAGCTTCTTTTTGTATCCAGCCTTATTCAAGTGCTTCCAAACGGTTTTTTGTGCAATGTTTAGCTCCTGGGCAATCGAAACAGTGCTTACATGACGGTCGGACTCGACGATTTCCATTATTTTATCGACATTTTCGACAATTGGCCTTCCAGAGCGTGGTGCATCTTTGACATGAAAATTACCGGAACGGAATCGACGTTACCAAAATTGCGCGTGATTGGCTGTTATAGTATCAGGACCATAAACACTATTCATATTTTCAGCCGCCTGGCTTGCGTTTTCGCCTTGATCGAAGAAAAACTGTAAAATATGGCGTATTTTCACTTTGCTGGTGGCCATCTTTGACGCGCGCTCAAAAAATATTGCGTCAAGCAATCACAAAACTGTCTGAGTTGTTTATTTTAGTACGAAATCTTATCTTTCTAACGCCATCTAGCGTAATCCGATCGCACTTATACAACGCGAGATACAGATTGCTAAAGCCATCTATTGCAAAATAATGGATTTCTTTTTACTACACTTAATATATATATATATATATATATATATATGCGTGTGTGTGTGTAATGACATAATGAAACTAATCGAGCACAATGTATTAGATTATATTATATTATACATATCACATATGATTTTAGTTTAATATTTATATATATATCCTGTTACCTCTCCATCTCTCTGTCACTTTTTTCCATTTCTTCTCTCTTTCTCTCTCTCTCTCTCTCTCTCTCTCTCTCTCTCTCTCTCTCTCTCTCTCTCTCTCTTTATATGTATATATATATATATATATATGACGGTACGCGTACGTGCGAGCAATGAAGTATCGAATTCGTGTTCAGACGACACTTTCCTTCCCGAACTGGCTAGACCCCCTAGAGCACGTACTAACGTAAATTTCGGTTTACGCGTATTCCCGCGCTTCGTTATAGGGGCTATGCGAAACCAATAGTTATGCGCGCGGATATACAAATATACGTGTTTAACTTTACAAATTTTGTAGCTGAACTCGGGTAAAGGCGGAAAAAAAAAATATCAAGTGTCAAGGGAGTCTCGCGGTGGCGACGTCACGTGCAAGGAATTCCAGGCACTTCCTTTTTTTTTTCTCCGTGTAACTTTTATGCTTCTCCGAAATAGTTAAAGACGATTGAATCATTTTGGGAACGTGAGATCAATGTGTAAAGAAAAGAATTTTTATAGTTTTTTTTTCTTTCATATATTGGTTTTGGTGGTGCGTGACTTTTATTTTCCACTCAAACTATTGAATGATATTGGGTTATTGAAGATTAAGATTAATAAAGAAAAATGTCTGGGTATTAATGAATTAAGTTTTTAATAATTGATAAAATAAATAATCGAATTTTGGGTAAAGGGTCGATGTTTTTTTTCGATCGATAACATTTTTATTTTTATATTGCATGATATCAATATTGTAATCGATGGGATTGATAATATTGATTACTAATAATCAAAAATATTAATAAATAAATGAGAGTTAAATATATTATTGAACAATTTTTCCATCCTCCTCTCCCCATACGTTTTATTTTAATCGCGAATAATATAATAATTGAATTTAGTCCCGACAATTCTTCATTTGTAAGATTAATAAATGTGGAAAAAAAATTATTCTCGTTATTACCGATGTTTCATTTTATTTTTTTATTTTTTTAATATACCGCCCCGATCGTTCGCGTGCGCAAGGGGGAGCCCGCTAAAAAATATGCAAGAAACTTGAGCTGGTGAAATAAAAGGATCGCACCGGTCGAAATGAGCGCCGACGAGCGGGGAAAAATCACTCGAGAGGTTAATTTGCCGGAATTAACTTGCATTCCGGCGTGCCAACTTTGTTATTCACTGCGTGCACCCGTTCAGAATTCTCCATTTCTCTGCTCCCTCGATCCTCGCATATACCACGGACGATTTTGTTTTTTTTTTTTCCATCGCCTCGTTAATTCGATAAATTACGACGCGAATTAGAGTCAGACTCGACAGTGCGAAACCGCGAATGGCCTCGAACGGCACTCGGACACTCGCTCGGTAAACAACCCCGTGATAAATTAATTTCGTATTTAGGAGAAAAATGCAGAGTCTCGTACCCTGCTCGTGTCCTTTTCCCGTCACCTCGAACTTTTCGCATGGCGAAAAGTCGACGCGTTTTCGAGGAAATTTGTTTCGAGTGGACAATCGCTCGCTGAATTCTTCTCAAATTCATTTCCCGTGGGTTCCTCGGTCAATTTACGAGCATACGACGATACGAAACGAGACACTGCAAGTATATAATTCTCCGGGAGGGTTGCGGGATCGCGTAATTTCAACCGAGCCGAAAATCGACGATTTTGGCAATTTTTTTAAAGAATATTTCGTGAAAAATCCGCAGGAAAATTCATCATGGATTATTCATTGCTACTTTGGCTCGATGATAAAATTTTTTTCTTTATTTCACTATAAATTTAATTAACTCTAATTGGATTTAATTAAAATAATCATACAATTATTTTAATACATTGACCGTGTAATATTGACGGATCAGAAAAATCCGAGAATACTCTCGGGAGGTAATTTTTTAAATTTAATTTCGAAATAAAAAGTCGCCATCGCATTCCGAAGTGAAAACAATTTTTCGTGTCAAATTTTGCCACTTAAATGTTCGTAAAAAATGTAAATAGTAAAATAAAAAATTCTCGGACAAGCTATACAGAATATATTTCGGAAAAAGGGATAATAAAAAAAATTGCATTTAGAAATATTAAAAGCCGATTAGAGTTGTCGTGCAATCGCAAAAATTTAGTTTCGAGAAAAAAAAAAACATTTACCCTCGCAAATAATAATTTACGATTAATCAGATATATATTTGAATTAAATTCAAACTCTAATTGAATCTTTGGAACACGTTTCCTTTTTTCCTGCCCGGAAAAAGTACAGAGAATAATCACGAATGGACAAAAAAAAATGATTTTTCGAAAATTCCGGAGGTACGTTACGCCTTAAATAATGGCAGTTTCGTGACCCAGATATATTCGTCCTCTTTGACGATCGATCGGCTCGATACCGCAAGATAACTTTGTAACGGTGCCCGCCAGCCTGCGGAGATTGCTTCGAGCCTTCCCGTTGAAACTTTAAGTACCAACATTGTGACGTGGATCGATCTCTTGCGAGATCGAAAGAGAGAGAGAGAGAGAGAGAGAGAGAAACCGGACCTTGAGGACTCCTGGTGAACGCGATCGATCGGTACGATATATCTTGGAGGTCGATCGTCGTGCGCCGCCGATTTCTGAGTCCTTTGTTGCGCACACGCGATCCAAATTATAACAGCGTACTTTTTCGTCATATGCAAATTTCACGGTATATTATATATGGGGCATTCCACGGCACGAATCGACCACTTTCCGGCCCGACCCCTTTCGATTTTCCTGAAACTTTAATGTTTTATTGTTTTCATTTTACAGGGCTTGAGTGATTTTTTTTCAATTTTTTTTTTACATAATCGCAAATACGTAGTGAATTTAAAAAAATCGCCCATTTTTTTTTTCAAATTCTCATAACTTTCTGAAAAATGGACCAATTAAGAGCTTTTCTTTTTTAATTATTCATTTTGAAATGTTCTTTATGAAAAAAAAATATTTCAAAAATATTGAGTCATCTTCGACATGATTTTTTATTTTAAAAAAAAACGCGATTTTTTCAAAGAAAGCCACTTTTGATTTTTATAATTTTTTTTTATATATTAGGAGTACAAATTAATTCGATCCGTTTTCAAGAGATGGCTCTGGCTGTTATGAATGTTTCATAGTGACAGCTGATTTCGGTGCTTTCAGAGAGGTTAGGACATCTGTCAATAACATTCAGTTTATATCGCTTTGAGTTCCATTAAAAACCTTGTTTTTTTTACTGTGTTGAATATGTCAAATTTTGTGTTAAATAAGCAGCATTTGCGGAAAGTTTTACTTTTCTGCTTTAATTGGAAGAAACATGCAGGTGAAGCGTATCGAATGCTTGTTGAAGTTTATGGTGATGATGCTCGAACTGATAAATCATGTAGAGAATGGTTTCGACGCTTTAAGAACGGTGATTTCAGCGTTGAAGACAAGCCTCGCCCTGGACAGCCAAAAAAATTCGAAGATAATGAATTGGAGGCGATACTCGATGAAGGTCCGAGTCAAACGCCAGAAGAGCTTGCAAATTCATTGGGCGTTTGGGGATTACGAGAAAAACGGCCGGAATACGAGCAAAGACATGACAAAATTAGAAAATAAAAAAGTAATTAAAAGAATAGTGCTTTAAAGAATAGTAGCTAAAGAATAGAAATTTAAAAAAAGTAATTAAAGAATAGAAATTTAAAAAAAAGTAATTAAAAGACAGTCATTAATAATCAAGCCTAATCAATAAAAATAGTAATTCACGATTCTCCACCCTCTATCCTATTCCTTCTCTGCACCCCCTCTCTTTCCCCTCCTTCATAATTATTTCTTTCTTAATTTGCCTAATGGGAACGTTTACAAAGGCAAATCAAATGCCAAAACATAGCTCACATTCTGTGGTGATGTATCTACGATAAGCTCATATCTGGTTTTATGATTATAGTGTATATATGTATATACAGCCATGCATACATATATCACGAAATGCGGCGAAATCACGCGTAACCAACAAGGCAGTAAACGATCTGTCCCTCATTCCCTGCCCCCCTTCGCTCTCACTCGCTCTCGCTCTCTCTCTCTCTCTCTCTCTCTCTCTCTCTCTCTCTCTCTCTCTCTCTCTCTCTCTCTCACTCTCTCTCTCTCTCTCTCTCTCTCTCTCTCTCTCTCTCTCTCTCTCTCACTCTCTCTCTCTCTCGTCGCGATCCAATATGTCGAGTACGGTAACTGGTTGTGGCTTTATCAAACCACCGTATGCGCTTCACGCTCGCTATGTGCGTGTACATACATATGCAGAACCTCGATGTTTTATAGTTTATAATAAGTTATAAAAAACATTGCGATATAATGCGGCACGCAATATCTGCCGGGGAAAAACGGCCGAACACATTGACCCGTGAAAATTTCTTCGGTTCGCACCCTGTATATATGTATATATCCATAAAATTATGTGGCTATGGCGCAAGTATAATAAAACATACCGCCATATATGCCTGTACGTGTACTCGCGCAGTTCATGAATCCATTAGCGGGTGTGAAACGTTGGACAGACTCGCGATCTATTCGAGATTGTAAGGTCGTACCGGTCGTACGAGTGGTTCAGCTTTTCATATCATTTTTACAACCAATTAATCTCGCCGTCAAATCTGACAATTTTATAAAACACGTGCTTATAGGCGCTCGTACTTTAAACGACGTTTACGATGGAAATTGTGCGTTTTATTTTTATTTTTATTTTTTTATCTTTTTTTTTTTTCAAAAAGTTATACCGATTTTTGTGAAAATTTTCAAGAGACAATTTCCTTACGAAGTTTACGAAAGAAATCTCGTTGATGTCGAAGTTTGCAGCGTTGGAATGCAATGAAAATTAATATTTTCGAAATTCCTTCAATTTCTTTTGGCAAATTTTGGCCACGAAAAAGTCTCAATTATCTTTTGAGATATTTTTTAGCGATCCACAAAATCTACGAAATAAGGACAATAAAGTGCAAAAAGAAGAACTATCGTTACGTTTCAACGATGAAAACTCAAACTTTTTTTTTTGAGAATGTTTTTTTTGGGACAGTATGGTGAAGGGCGAAGGGCTTTAGAGAGTGGAGGACGTGCGAAAGGAGTTGCGTTCTCCCTATAAATCTTTCGATACACGAGGAGCGAGAGGGCGGTAGCGGGGCGAGAGAGGGGGAGAGAGAGAGAGAGAGCGAGGGGTGGGGTGAAGAAAGTCAGAAAAATATTGGTCGAAGGCTTCAATGCTCATCTCCCCCGCTGCTGCATCTTTTGCTTGTTAAAGGGACGAGTAGTTGCAATATCGAGTGACTTATCGTCCAGCATCCACCAATATTAATTTTGTTTTACGTACGAATTTTCTTCACCGGTTTATATCACCTTTATATATATATATATATGCATGCCCGTGTATATTGGCTTGAGTGAGCAAGCGTTAATAGGAAGGCGCATCCCCGTACCATCCCCCTCGTTGGTTTTCATAATTAAAGGGCCGTCGATAAATTACCCAGGCTAGACGTTATCCGATAGCGAGATCGAACGAACGAGCAGCGCTCGGGGGGCCTTTGCTTCACGGGTGCTCCGTTTCAACCCCCAAAGCTATGCGTACAAGGTACTTGGGGAGTTTTACAATATATATATATATATATATATATATATATATATATATATATATATATATATATATATATATATATATATATATATATACCTATATATATAGGAGAGACCAGCTCGCGATCTCTTTACTCGTTTCGATTTACTGCTTCGCGATAACAGCGTGCATTTCTCCTCGTCTCGCTTCACTTATTTCGTACCGAGATTGACCTCCCATTCTGCGACTTCTCGGCAATTTTCTATCGGGTCGTTTTTTACATGAGCTACGCAATTGACTCGCATTTCGCGTTTTTCTCATTGGCAAAGGGCGAAACGAAAAATCGTCAGCTTCACACTTGTAACTGTACTTCATATTACATTTTATTTTACGTTTATGCAATTTTTTTGGCGATTTTTGATTTTTGGTAGACAATCTTGTGGATTATTTTGTTTTTATTCGAAAACGATAAGTTGATTTCTCGAGCAAATTGCGCTGTGACGAAATGCCATATATATATGTGTGTGTGTGTGTGTGTGTGTGTGTGTGTGTGTGTGTGCGTGTGTGTGCACGCATATAACACGTTAAAAATTCACGGAAAATGTCGCACTAGTTGTAGTTGCCAATCATGATATTTTATATTAAGGTCCCGTTACACGCGCACATATAAATGTGCGAGTTGTATCGACGACGCACATACGTATACGCATTATTATTGCGTAACTAGTTTGTGATTGGAATAACCGCATAAACATCGTACTCGTTTGGCTGTACGAAATACGGTAATATATGAATTTAAGAAAAGATGCATATATATATATATATATAGCGGGTAAAAAAAAAGTATTTGTACACCGCGTGTTCTTCAAATTTCCCTACGAAAAAAAATAAAATACTTTAGCATTTTGTTCGAAGAAAAATAAAATGTTCGAAAAAAAATAAAAAAATAAAAAATGCTAAAGCATTTTTTTTTTAATAATAATTTTAATAATAATTTTTAATAAAAATAAAATGCTAAAGCATTTTATTTTTTTTCGTAGGATAATTTGAAAAACACGCGGTGTACAAATACTTTTTTACACACCATAAAAACCTTTAGTGTCTAAACTCAAAAATTATAGGAGCTGTTGGTCCGGCCGTTGACCTTCCAGAAATAAAGGCGTCATCGGAAAAATGCTGCACAGTCGCCATTTTGACATGTATCGCTGTGAAAAAATAATTTTGTATAGTCAATTACGTGTATAAAAAAACCCCTATTTTGTACTTCCGATTTATTTTATGGTTTCGCTAAAAAAAAAAGTCACAAAATATGCCATTTTTTGCCTCTAGAGTGGCCTAAGGCCTTAAGATGAAAACATATTAAAGTTTCCGCCGAATCGAAAGGGATCGGGCCGAAAAGTGGTCGATTTCGCGTGAAAAGCCTCACATATATATATATATAGGTATATATTTGTGCGTGTATGTTTTACCAATCATTAACGAGAGGAGACTGGCAATAAATCGGCGCCAATACGAATGTGCGTGCAATTCTCTCCCCCGGGATTGAACATTCCCGCCCTTGGTCTTGTAAATTTTCTCTCTCTCTCCCCCTCTCCCTCCCCCGCTCTCTCTCTCTCTCTCTCTCTCTCTCTCTCTCTCTCTCTCTCTCTCTCTCTCTCTCTCTCTCTCTCTCTCTCTCTCTCTCTCTCTCTCTCTCTCTCTCTCTCTCTCTCTCTCTCTCTCTCCCCTCTCTCCCTCTCTTCCTCCCTCTCCAGCTTGACTGGTCCATTAATCAAATGTCTAAATATATATACGACGCATTAAATCTATATAGATGTAAACGTACGCACGACGCACTACATGATTGGTCATTACATTTTATCTGCGCAGGTAGCAAGTCACGTGTATTGAAAAGACCAGCCTTTCGTCACGTCGTTATACTTCGCGAGGGATAACGGAAAAGCGGAAAGACGAGGCGAACAAGAAAAAAAAGGAAGCCGGAAGTTGAAACCTGACAACTCCACTCACGACGTCTCGGCGAGTTTCCGGTGACGCGGAGCGGCGCGAAAATCCGCTGGAAGAGTCTCGTTGTAAAATGAACGAATGACCACCTGGGGACGAAAAGAGCTGCGCGATGAGGCCGAGATCTTACTCAACGGTGGCTCTCGTGTTGTTCACGATACTGCTGACCGGACCAGTTCGTACCTTCACCGCCGAGGAAGGTGAGTTTGTGTGTTTTTTTTTACTTCCTTTGCATACATATATTTTTATTTATTCAATTGCAGCATTTTTACTGCTCCAATTTTTGTTTTCTTCGCGAAATCGATACATATAAATATTTATTGCATTGATTACATAAATTTCGATTATTTAGTATTTTTGTTAATTTCCAAAAAGAATTTAGGCATTTTTTTAAATAAAATTGTAATGTTAGTAATGGTTGCACATATTAATGGCGATTTTTTTGTAGCAAGGGAGCACCTTACAAAGCTGCAAAAAAAGCTTTGTGAATTCTTACCCGAATTTATTAAAAATTAATTCACACCCCTAATATTATCCTCTTACTTGTCCTTCCACCCAAAAAGAAATCGCGAAAAATCGCTTCATTTTTGACGTTCACGTTGGTGTTACCTCTTAAAGAGGAAAAAAAAAACCTATCGAGCTCTGCCACTCAGACTCGAGTAAGATTGCAATTAGCTCAAATTTATCTTTTTTTTTTTAATATTAATATTGTCTGCAGAAGTAAAAATTCGTTGTCAGACTCGAGTTGCAGTTAATATTGCAGTTAGCTTAAATTTTTTTTTCTACGTCCAACAATATAGTCCGCTCGCCTAATTAACCCTTCATTGCACTCTCGCCTATGCGATTGTCCCTGATCGCGTTATTGTCTATTCACAACATTACAAAGTCGCATTCTAATTCACGCGATGAAATTATGAATTATAAAAAGTGCGAAACGCGGAGAGGTGAAAAAATGAATCGAGTGTTTCCTCGATTACGCGTACAGAAAAAATGCAGAATAAAAAGAATACACGGTAAAAATGAAGAAAAATGCACAATTAAAAAATAATGCACGCTAATTAAAGATGGACTATAAACATAAAATGCACAGTGAAAAAAAAATGCACTTGCAACGTGAATTCGAGCAATGGCAATGAGAAATTCGAGCCATCCTTGCTTTTTTTTCTCTCCCTTATTTTTCAGACAATGAACGAAGGAGGGTAATATAGGGAGACGATATATAAAGGGAAGACTAGGGAAGGGGGGGGGGGAGGACGATTGTTGGGTGAGAAGCACGACAAAGGAGCTCGAGTTGCAGAATCCTGAGGGAAAGCGATAGGAAAAAGACTATGTATATATATTGAAGAAAATAGAAGAATAGAGCAAGGAATGTACCAGGGAAGCCAAGAGAGCTAGAGAGAGAGAGAGTGAGAGAGAGCGAGAGAGGGAGGGAGAGAGAGCAATGGAGGGCGTTTGGATCGTTAAGTTTGCCATTTAACTCGTGCCATCCCTGTAATGAGCTCTTAACGACGTAGTGCAGCGCTCTTGCCATGCAGCACCCGATCTACGATCCAAGAAGGACGAACTCGAGAGAACGAGGAACTTGAATCTCCCCTTTTGTGCCCGGCGCTCCTTGATGGCCGTAGAAGATCCTGCTCTCTTGAACCTCCAAACCCTCTGCTCCTTTCTAACCGTCCTTTATTGCTCCACATACACCTCCGAGGACGCCTTGAGTCAGTGCATGCGAGTGTGTGTGTGTGTGTGTGTATGTGTGGGTGTATAGCTTTGGTCAGGTATAGGACCTCTAATCACGTGAATTTCTGCGTGTGGCAAATTGTAACTTTTCCGATTTTACGTCGCTGCTATGAGCTCGCGTGGTGTATCCCAATTATTGTTGAACACTTTTTTCTGCAGCTGTACACTGGTGGATTATTTTTATTTTCCTTATTATTTTAATTTGTTCTTCTATTAAAACGAATTCTTTATTATTTTGATTTGTTTTATCTTATTAGAATAGCATCTATTTGAGAAAAAAAGATTTTTTTTTGTACCTCACGGCGCTGAAGTTTGGATTGTTGGAATGCAACAATTTTGTTTTTTGGTTTTTCAATTTTTTATTTGTATATATAAAAAGAAAAGTCCTGGACTGGCTGACTCATCATCGCCCAGGCTGAACCGCTAAATGTAGAAACGTGAAATTTGGGGGGTACGTTGATTTTATTATATAGGCAGCATTTAAAGAGGGATTTTTTTAATTCCGCGGAAGCTACTTCTTTTATACTGCTCATTATTGAAAGATTTTTTTTTTGCGAATTACGGTTCGGGACTTCTAATAAGAATACGTGAAAACTCTTGAGTGATTTTCGTAGACAATTTTTTTTTCTGTTAGTAGATAAGTATAGCTCGTCATTGAACGAAGGATTAAAAAAAAAATTGAAATTTAAACTTATACTACGTATAGTCTTGTAAATTTAGTTGCAATCGAAAAAAAAACCTTCGTTCAATCACTAGTCAATGCTATTTTGAAGAAGTGTGCAAAATTTCAATAAGATCGGTGCATTAGTTCTTGAGAAATCGTGTCCACCGACTTCAAAAATAATGTTTTGAGAAAAATGCGTATACCTGCGTCGCTCCCGGCCGGTCTTTCCCAACGAAGGGAATTCTCAAAGGTTCTCTCTCCTAGACTTTTACTCCGATTGACTCAAAA
>CAWVQM010000105.1:0-17714 GCA_963932345.1 Ophion ventricosus | reverse complement strand
TCGAGATCCAGTCGGATATCGAATCGGATCCAGGAGCGAAATGTAACGCTCGCAAATCGGATTCCAGCCAGGATCCTCATCCGAAACTATTAAGGACTCTAGTCAGAATCCAAATAGAAACTTTGTATCCAGGCTAGTTCATCGAGACATATTGAATAAATGATTTCAGAAAACGTCCAGCGTCTCCAGATGACACGGATCGGTATCTCCTGGTGATTTTTACATCAATCCCTGGGATCCGATTCGACATCGAACTAGATCTTGTTCTAGGAGTTCGGCATTCTAGCCTGGAATCCTCTGCAAAGTTTCTATTTGGATTCTGACCAGAGTCCTTAATAGTTTCCGGATTAGGGTCCTGGCTGGGTTCCGATTTGCGAGCGTTACATTTCGCTCCCGGATCGGATCCACGATCCAACTGGATCCCGATTGAGAAATCAGGATCCTAGTCCGAAGTGGACTGTATCCATGACAATATATCTGCACGGAAAGCAGTACTGTATTTCGAGGCAGTGCCCATGGCTATTAAACATTAATGCCCGCCTCAGGGAAATATAAACGATGCTTGAAGTATATGGTTGGAAACACCATACATTTATCTCAGACGCATCCATCATCTTAGAACTCATTGCAAGTGTCCTATCGCCAGGCATCACCAGGTATTCACAGCTTTAGATCAGCCTACAAATAATTGAAATATATTTCTTGCACCCTAGAATCCAGCATCCGCTTATACCAGTGCTTGGTGTCCTTTACCGTGGAGCGCGGTTACTCAGCTCTTGTGGCATTTAGCGTGGGTGCGGGGAGCAAGCTCCGCCCTGTAGATGGAGCACCCCAGCGACGTTACGCCACGCCTTTCCATTATCTATACATACCAACCCTTGGGAGAAGCTGATTCCAGAAGCGAAGGCGATTCTACCGTAGTCTGCATGTGCTCCGAGCCTACCGGGCTCTCCGAAAGGGTTCGTTTCCAACAGGAAAACACGATGTGTACGATCGTATCTCTAATTCTTTCGAACCTTCGGCTATTACACCCAGACCAAAGCACATCACGTCCCAACTAGTCTCTTTTAGCTTGGCAGCAGAACACCCCACTAAACTCTCCACCCTGGGCTGTTGAGGAACTTTCGGTCCAACTTTTATCGCGCCATCTTCCTTAACCCCGCAATGGCCGAATTTAATCCGAAACTCTCGGATCCCCGGCTACACCACAAATCACGTCGTAAAAGCCATTCCGCGGACGCTTTTCTCATTTTCCTCCTATCGTCTCCTCTCTCTCTCTCTCTCTCTCTCTCTCTCTCTCTCTCTCTCTCTCTCTCTCTCTCTGGATCTCTCTCTCTCTCCTCCTCTCTCTCTCTCTCTCTCTCTCTCTCTCTCACCACCCCCCCCCCCCAGAAAAAAAAACGATCCAAAATAATTGAAATTAAAAGTAACTATTTCATTACGTAAATTAAATAGATATTCAAATTTCGCAATTAAGATTTTACTGGATGGACCCTCGGGCAAAAGGTTAGTCCAAAAATGGCGAATCGTGGATTTACAAGTCTAGATGCGGGTAAAAGCAATACATTAGATTTGCCAGTCGATACACAACCAGAAGAATACTGAAAGATCAACATTTACTGTCAATCAGTAGACATTAGGTGTATGACTTAATTTTTACAGATTTTTTCTTCGAGCTTAAAATAATATTTAAAATAGAAATATATTCGCGGTCTTTTGTGGTTTTGAAAGGATCGGACGCAAGGTTTCAGAACACCGAACGACAAGTCTACGTGAGTTACATAACCTCTCAGAATAGCAGAGTTTACGATGGCAACTGATCAACAGCACATTCGGCACTGCATTTTATACGAATTCCAACAAGGGAAAAAATGCTTCTAAAGCACGGGAATGAATTTGTAGTGTTCTTGGTGCCGACGTTGTGTCTTATGAAACGTGTAATTATTGGTACAAACGTTTTAGAAGTGGTGATTTCGATCTTAGTGACCAGCCGCGTCCTGGACAGGATACGAAGGGTGTGCTTTATTACGAACTCCTGGAAACTGGTCAGACGGTGACTGAGGAACGCTACAGCCGACAATTGAACAAACTGAGCGAAGAACTTGATCAGAAAAGGCTATTTACTGGGCAAGGAAACAGGCAAGTCATACTGCTGCATGACAACGCTCGACCTCACGTTGCTCGCGCGACTCAAAAGACCCTCTTGAACTTGGGGATGGGAAGTTCTCCCGCACGCGGCATATTCACCAGACTTGGCCCCAGCTGACTACCATTTTTTCCGGTCAATGCAGCACGCTTTAGTGAATGAACAGTTTAAAACACTGGACGATGTGCGTAAATTCGTCGATGACTTTATCGTCTCGAAGCCTGCAAGTTTCTTTCGCGACGGTATTCGTACGTTATCTGAGAGACGGCCCAATGTCATAGAAAACAATGGACAATATTTCCAAGATTAACTTCGTTGTTCTCTATTTTTTTATATTAAATAAATTTGCTGAAAAATCTGTAAAAATTAAGTCATACACCTAAAAATTGTAGTTCCGTAGGATATTCCACGTCAGCCTTCCATCCCCATCAACTACGAGCAATCCTTAAACATCCTTCATTTTTCAGACACAACCTTTTCCTATAGATTTTCTTTCGTTCGGGCTTATCACTTCGATCTGGTCCTTTAAATGTTCATTCGATCAAACAGCAACGTCAAATACACTCTGCTCTGTAATAGCAGGCTATAAGCAGGTCAGGTATATTGATCATTGGTCGTTGGAGATTATTGCGTTACTCAGCATCGCGGGGTACATAATGTCATTATTGTTGCCAGCGGAATAACAGGCGCCTCTGTATAATGTGTTTCGGCGAGTGGACGGATAACGCTAGCGTATCGGTTAAGCACGTATACGAATCCAACCCACACGGCTAGTCACTCGGTCTATGTTCACGTGTGTGTGTCTGTGTGTGTGTGCTCGCACATGCCGTATTATAGGGCCGGTTGGGTGAATGGGGTTGGGGATTCGACGGTTTCGCGAAACGTTGAACGTTACACATCGGGTAACCAAGATCTGTTTGCTTGCGGGCGGCCAAACTAGCTGATGCCGATGCCAGGCTAATTCAGAAACACCATTACCACCTACCTGCGTACTACCGGATTTACCTATACAACGTGTTCGAGGCACCCCCAACGATGTATATTCAATGCTGCCAATTCTATCAATTTTTGCTTTTTTTTTTTTAAATTTAAGTTCCAACTACTCTCTGTCGCCCGTGCAGAAATTTGTTGACGAGTCCTTAGATCCTACAATATCCATATTGGCATTTGATAGAGAGGCTGCACGTAGAAAGTCCAGATTGGAATCCTTATGGATTCTGCGCTAGATATTTTGTTTGGAAAATTCAACGTACTCAATGTGATGGAGTTCATCAAGAATCGTATCAGATTCTGTTCGATAATGTGGGAGAAGCTTTAGGATTAAGAAGACTCCGTCGCAAAACACCGGGTTGCGTGGGCGTATAAGGAGGGGATTTTTCTTTTTTAGCAATACGCATGTTTGTCATACACTGACATAAAAATTCTTTCGATATTAACTAGATGCGTCTATTTGATTTTTTTTAAATTGGAATTAACTAGATTTTTCGCGAAATCAAATTTTTTAATTGCATTTCATTAAGATAAGTTATTGATTTTAAATATATTTATTTATTCAAATGAAGGTCAAGGACAGGAGGAATAATTGTACACGATTCAGTCTCTCAAAAATCTCATGGCTTTGTTTTCTTCAGAAGACTGTTGTAACATTGTGCAGTTGAGGAAAAGAGTCTTTCTATACACAAATAGTCGCGCCTGTTAATAAAAGGCACGACGATACTTTTTTTTGGCCAAATAATGGCCTTGTTAGAGAAAAAAATTATAATTTAACTTTTTTTTCGTTAATATATCTTTATTTATTTAATTTGAATGTATTTAATATAAAAAAAATAAATAGCTTGAACAAATAAAATATATTTGAAACAAATAGGGTCGTAGTAAGCTGTGAGACAAGGAAAAACCTATTAGATTCGAATAGATCCTATTAAAATTAAGTTTTTTTTTTTTTTGGCATTTTAGGCCGTGAGACAAGGAAAAAAAACCTATTTGCTTTAACGCTTCGTGGCCGCACATCCAAACTCAATCGCGGTGGTCACACTTGGGTCGATTCTACCCAGTCACTTTTCAAAAAAGTTTTGTGACCGAACTATCCGTCCGAAGTGGTTCAAAAAATTATGGAACATGCTTTGAACTTTCTAGATGATGTACGAAAAATTTATTTACAAGAAATAAAATGGCGTCATGTTAAAAAAAAAATCATAAAGAGGTTAAAACGTAAAAAAGACACTTTTTCGTTCAAAAAATCATAGTTCGTTGAATTTTCAACATTTTTACCTAAAATTTGGACGTGATACTCCTTAGATATGCTACTTTTGGGAAAAAAATAGTACCATAGCGCGCGTTTCAAAAAAGGTATTTATTCCGACATGTGAAGAGGGTCAATTTTATGGTATGATGATACTTCAAACTCCAAGTAAGATGGTGAATGCAGTCCCATTCGAAGCCGAGAACTATTATATATTTAAGGCAAAAATTGATCGATCGGTCGATTCTACCCAGGGTGACCACGAAGGGGTAAATGGACCCTATTTAAATTAAATATATATATTTTTTTTTCGCTGCGTATACTAAAATGTCACGCTCGTACATCAATCCTCAAATGCCACCACATCCCTATAGGGATCAAATAGGGAAGCTGCACGTAGGGAGTCTACATTGGAATCCAAGTGGATACCGCATTATTTTCCGATCTACGTCGTTTCGACAATTTTTCATTTGCAATTCTCAAGCGCAATTTGTTGGATCTCCCAAAAAAAAAAAAAAAAAAAATACATTCTTTTCTGATGCCGTGCACAAATTTATTGGCGAGTCCCAAGATGCACCCACATCTCTACAGTAATTTGTTAGGGACACCGCACATGGGGAGTCCTCATCGGGATCCAATTGGATTCTACACTGTTCCCCGATAAACGTCGTTTGAGAATTCTCACCACGTTCGAATCGAAAATATGTGAAAAAGTCACGAGAAACAAACCTCGACGTGTCGAAACATAATCTCCACGCTCCGTGAGCTTGCACGTGTGTGGTGATATTGTGTCAAAGTGCAGTAAAATAAATAACAAAACGATAATTACAGTGGTTTTTCCGTGATGTGATTCAAAGCGATTTTTAAGATATTCGTTTTTTTCAAGCGATATTTATATATTTTTAAGATAAGATTTATACTTTCTCACACGGAGAGAATTAAAAAGTAATTTTTGTCGTGAATTTCACGGTCAAAATTACCGTGATATATTTCAATGTGGTGACAAGTGAGAAAAGCATAATAATACGTATGCGACAAGTTTTGTTTTAACTCACGTTACAGAAAATTTCAAATACGTAGCTAAAATTTTACTATACAAGAAGGGTAGGTGCGCACGATAATTTTTTACCGAGAGCACAATACATTTTCCTATAACACTCATTAAATTTTATAATAAATCTTAAAATAACTGTTATAAAGACGATACTTTTTTATAGACATTTTTCAAAGGCATAAAATAACAAAATGTACAATAAAATTTCGCTGATATTATATATTTTTTAAATTTAAGTTTTGCATATTTTGTTACGCATGAAAATTTACTAGAAAATCTGGTAAAATTTTCTATCTGAGGAAGAAATTTTATTTTATTTTCGTGGAAAATCTGTGTTTCACTCAGTAATAATAAGCGAAGTTTCAGGGTTGTCATCTGGTTACCGTTACTGCACGGTAATTTTTAACATTTAATTATCTCCGTGCAAGATCCACTCGTTTCGTATGTCTATATATTTTGTTGAGAAAAAATCAGCGTACAGAATACGATGTGATCCATTAAGGATCGTATCGATGTGATCCATTCTTTGATAATGTAGAAATCCTTCAGAATTCAGATTGATTTTGTACACGGGAATCCAATGTGGAATCCCAATTCGAATCCGATGTACGAGCGTGACGTTTTAGTATAGGAATCCAATGGGTCATTCCATTGAAACCCTATCAGGAAGTAGGTAAAAGTATGGCAATCCAATTGGATTCCTACGACTAATTTCTTCACGGGGTTTGTGGGACGAGTCGTTCAATTTCATAATCTTGCCAATCAAGGTAATTTCAGGCTCGTTTTTTTTTTATTTGTTTTTTTTTTTTTCATGTTTTTTGTTTTTCTCCAAAATACCATTGCCTCGGATAAAGTTCTGTATACACGTATGTTAAGGTCGTCATGGCAACGCGCGGGAACAGCCACGATTTGCCAACCCATCTCGTGCGGAAAAACGGACAAAAAAAAAAAAAAAAAAAAGAAAACAGCGTCCACAGGGGATGAATAGACGGATGAATGACGCACAATTAACTAATTAAATCATCCGTTCGTATACCCCGGGCGGGGAGAAGCTCCCCCCCGGCTCCTGTCCCATTGCCAGTCGAGTCGGGGAGCCGGGCCACTTCCTATCACATTCGTATACACGCCTCGTGACTTTTCCCGCACCTCCTCCAGCAGTTTTTTTTTTTTTTTTTTTTTTTGAATCTCTCCCTCATCCCCCTTTCTCCTCCTCTCTGCGCTATCTCCATCTCGTATCCTGTATTCCCTTCGGAAAATAAAAGGGAAAAAGGGCCGCGACACGAGCGAAGAACGAGAACGGAGAAAACTAAACGTGGAATTCTTTGTTCAAGGCTGAATCGTGAATCGTTATAGACCCACGCCATTAACTCAGTGGAAACAACTAATTGGCCGACTACCGTCGATCATTCGTATATTCACGCGTTTGCTTGAAAAAAATACAAATTGTAACGAGGCATACGGGCAAAATCTCTGGGCAAATGTATCCCTTTCATCGATAACCCTCCCCCACACCGTTTGGATCTTTCGATCTTCGCAGACATTCCGAGAGCTCTTTTCTCATAGAAAATCTTCGGATAGACTTACGTGCCCAACGGCATTTACGAAATCCAACAAAATCCCTTTCTGAATGCCATTTGAATTCTCATACATTAAGGGCGCGCACCCGAGTAGACGGCAGAAAAAAGTAAGTGCATTTTGGAAATTATTATTTCAACAAAACTATTTGTCCAATTTTGTCCAAGTTTGTTTTATTCGAAAGTATAAATATTTGGTTATATTGATCATTTTTTTTTATTTGTATATTGACTGGGAGTGCTGTTATTGTGGTCTATTGCTGGCGGTCGTTATGATAGCTTGAAGTGGATCTAAAACAAAAGTTTCGAAACGATTTTTAGTGTCATGTACACGGAGAGAATTAAAAAGTAATTTTTGTCGTGAATTTCACGGTAAATATTACCGTGATATATTTCAATGTGGTGACAAGTGAGAAAAGCATAATAATTCGTATGCGACAAGTTTTGTTTTAACTCGCGTTACGGAAAATTTCAAATACGTAGGTAAAATTTTACTATACAAGAAGGGTAGCGCGCACGATAATTTTTACCGAGAACACAATACATTTTCCTATAACGCTCATTAAATTTTATAATAAATCTTAAAATAACTCTTATAAAGACGATACTTTTTTTATAGACATTTTTCAAAGGCATAAAATAATAAAATGCACAGTAAAATTTCGCTGATATTATATATTTTTTAAATTTAAGTTTTGCGTATTTTGTTAAACATGAAAATTTACTAGAAAATCTGGTAAAATTTTCTGTCTGAAGAAGAAATTTTATTTTATTTTCATGAAAATCTGTGTTTTAGTCAGTAATAATAAGCGAAGTTTCAGGGTTATCGTCTGGTTACCGTTACTGCACGGTAATTTTTAACATTTAATTCTCTCCGTGTAGGCTTGGTATGGCGGAACAGGTGTCAAGAGGAATATCAGCCACGAGGCCAGCGCCCATATCGAAGCTCTCATATGTTTTTTTTTCTCCATATTTCAGTAGACGTATTTTTGGAAATAGGAATCTTGGACGGCGAGACAAGGATTTTTGAAAAAAAAAAAACTGCGGTCTATTGTACGGGGAATATCTTTGAAAGTTGCCCATTGGCAAACGGCTATTGTCAGCTCAAAATCTATACATATACGAGGTGTGTAAATTGAGTAACGAGACTGATTTTTTTCTTCATGTTTTCGCATTCGAATAGAATTGCAATTTAATATTGTTTCCCGCGAAATAATGTGCTTGGGAAGCAACACAAGGTTGGAGGAGATCCTTTCAATCCTCGTAGCAGTGCTGGACTGCAAAAAAAAATATTTATTTCAAATAGGATCTATTTAAATTAAATAGGTTTTTTTTCCTTGTCTCGCAGCCTACTACGACCCTATTTGTTTGAAATATATTTTTTCAAACAAATAGGAAATATATATTTGAAATTTTCTGTAACGTGAGTTAAAACAAAACTTGTCGCATACGAATTATTATGCTTTTCTCACTTGTCACCACATTGAAATATATCACCGGTAATTTTTACCGTCAAATTCACGACAAAAATTACTTTTTAATTCTCTCCGTGTACACGGGAGTAACATTTTGAAACGTGAGCTCGCTCATGTACGTATCAAAAGGTTTTAAGGGACGGCGGTAAAAGCTAAAGGGGAAAAGGTGGAGCTGGGGGGGGGGGGGGGGGAGGGATGTTCTCGAGTTGTTAAATTTCGATACGCGAGATAGGATAGGAATATCAGAAGAGAAGGGGGGGGGGGGGGCGGTTGGATTGTGTTATCGTCGATCATACAACCGGAAGTTACAATTGCGGTATGCGTTCATTGGAATAGATGAAACATGATGTCCCAATCTATCGTGTTCTATCTCGTTGGACAACCCACGAGATGGCTCGTGTGCGCGAAGAATCGCCTCCCAAATATCGCCACACAAAAAAAAAAGGCAAAAAAAAACAACAACAACAAAAACCATGGACGAAAAAGGAATTGAGAAAACGAAAAAAAAAAACGCGATACACGCTCGTTATTTATAACCTGGCAATGACGGGGCTGCCGCGATCTCGTACCGCATAACGCTCGCTATTTTTTTTTTCTTCTACTGTTGGAATCGCACGTCGTTCGTATGACGCAATGCGGAGGATGCTCCCGTTGTCCTCCCTGCTGGACTAGTCGACGGTGTGATAGCCGCATATATACAGCCAGGTTTTGTGGATGTATAAACAAAAAAAAACAACGCAGGAGCAATGAGAGCTGGTGTTTTTTTTTTTTTTTTCTCGTACCACACCATGGCAGATAGATCAGCAACTACCAATCAGGATCATCTGACAGGCCAGCAGAGAGAAAGAGAGAGAGGGGGAGAGAGAGAGAGAGAGAGAGAGAGAGAAAGAGAGAGAGAGAGAGAGAGAGAGAGAGAGAGAGAGAGAGAAAGAGAGAGAGACTCTTGCTTCGGCGTCGCTTGCGTTCATTTTGCGTTTGTTGGGAGTCCTTTATGCATACACGTATACTCAACCATCTATATAGGTTCGTTTCGGCTCAACGTTCGTCGTTCATCGACCAATTTGTACGATAAAATCTCTCGACTGATTGGACCGACAATACCTTCGCCACACGTACACCCCACACTTTTTTTTTTTTTTTCGAAGCTTCGCATTCACCCACTCCACTTTTTTCTTTGGATGTTTTTTGTTTTGGATTCGGTGGGATTCGTTTTTCATCCGGGTTCATTCGACACATCGGAATCGATGCTTTGGCTTGGGGTTTTTTTTTTTCGTTGAGTTCGAGACTTTGGATCGTTAGCCCAGATCATTTTGGTGATCATTAATGTGTAAACTGACAAAAAAAATTCTTTTGATATTGATTAGATGAGTCTATTTGGTTTTTTTATTTGAATTAAACAGATTTTTCGTGAAATCAAAATTTTTCCTATTGCGTTTCATTATTGAAATTATTTATTTCGAATATATTTATTTATTCAAATCAAGATCTATTTAATATCGTCTAATAACTAAATATTTTATTTATTCCTAATAGATGTGTGATCCGGTTTCATCTGTCCAAAAAAACAATTTTGTTGAATCCACCAAATGTATTTATTTAATTTTTTTAAATTAAAATTACATAGAATTTTCGCAGAGCCAAACATTTTTCTATTTGATTGAATTAATGGTCTTAATGATCTTAATCTTTATTGCAACAACTACTTACCTATTTGATTCAAGCTATTGACCAACGTTTGGGTTGCCAGAAATATATATTTGAATGAAATAGACGTTAATTGACGCTGAAAAAATATTTCGGATACAAAAATATCTCCCGTACGTTCTAAGAATGAATGTGCTTAATTCTAATTTTCATTTATTTAATTCAAATATATTTGATATTTAACAAGAATAGCTGGAAGAAATGAAAATATATATATTTGAAACAAATAGAATCGTAGTAGGCCGTGAGAGAAGGAAAAACCTATTTGATTTAAATGAGTCCTGTTTAAATTGAATAAATTCTTTTGTCAGTGTATATCGTGTTTTATCTTTATTTATTTAATTTAAATATAATCTTTATTTAATTTAAATATATTTAATATTAAAAAAATAGCTTAAACAAATGAAAAAATATATTTGAAAAAAATAGGGTCGTAGTAGGCCATGAGACAAGGAAAAAATCTATTTGTTTAAAGTAGATTCTATTTAAAGCTTCGTGGTCACAATGGGTAAAATCGATCTGTCGATCAACTTTTAGTGTAAATATATAAAATAGTTCCCGGCTTCGAATGAGACTGTCACCATCTTACCTGGAGTTTGAATTATCCTCATACCATAAAATCGACCCTCTTCACATGTCGAAATAAATACCTTTTTTAGAACCCGCACTATGCTACTATTTTTTTTTCCCAAAAGTAGCATATCTAAGGAGTATCGCGTGCAAATTTTAGATAAAAATGTTAAAAATTCACGGAACTATGATTTTTTTAGCGAAAAAGTGTCTTTTTCGCGTTTTTACCTCTTTATGATTTTTTTTTAACATATTGCCATTTTATTTATTATAAATAAATTATTCGTACATCATCTAGAAAGTTCAAAGCATGTTCCGTAATTTTTTGAACCACTTCGGACGGATAGTTTGGTCACAATACTTTTTTGGAAACTGACTGGGTAGAATCGACCCAAGTGTGACCACCGTGATTGAATTTGGAAGTGTGGTCACCAAGGGTCGAATTCAATTTCTTTTTTTTTTTTTCGGCAGTGTAATGGATGGTTCAAACCTAAAGGATTTTTCGCCCAAATCATTGGCAATCAATGTTTTGTTGAAAATATACACCTGGCACTTTTGACACTAATCATGAATCGTACGCACGCGACCTTATCTTGTCTACCTGATAACATGCGCTTTGCACATTGTTTAGCGTGTATATACTTGACGATAGACGAAAAGCACAAGCGCACGATATATGGTCCCGCCGACAGATTGTACCATTAGGTGCATTAAGCATGTCAACATCAGCCTCGGACACGCGTCCTATCTACCTTGGTAATCGAGTCTACCGGCAATCTGTCCTTTTTTTTTTACATTTACAACCATTGCATCGTTTCATCCTAATAGCCGCTAATAGCTGTCAAGAGCTGACACAATAAGGGATCGGGTGCGTCACTTTGGGAACATTAGGTGCCGAAGTGTATGGAGAGCAAGAGAGAGAGAGAGAGAGAGAGTGGATAGGCAAAGCGTCACCAAGAGCTATAATCTTATCGTGGGGCTGGTGCCACTGGAGTTTACTGTTGAAAATTTACTCGAAAAGTGTGTGTATACACTATCAAAAAAAAAAAAATTAATTTAAATAGAATCTACTTAAATCAAATAGGTTTTTTTTCCTTTTCTCACGGCCTACTACGACCCTATTTGTTTCAAATATATTTTTTTTATTTGTTCAAGCTATTCTTTTTATTTGCTCAAGCTATTGGATTTCACGAAATATCTAGTTAATTCAAATTAAAAAAAATCAAATAGAAGCCTCTTGTTAATATCAAAAGAATTTTTCTGTCAGTGTACTGAAAGTAAAGTTCAAAGGCTGGTATCTTCATTAAAATGATGAAAAACTTGATAATCATTTTTCAAGGTATTGCAAGAGTTTGATATTAATGTCAACGAGAAAGTCCGATTAAAGCAAGTTTCATATTTCATGTGTGTTGCGTGATTATCGATTATTATGTAAACTTTATTTGAAAAAAAAAAAGGTGATTGTGAACAAAACCAGATCTTGTTAGCCTGGCCCCTCCTGCCCTCCGGAGAAAAAATGCAGGCTACGCCAATGAAAACCACGACTTATAGGGACATGCGTTCATGCACTTAGTATCGAAAGACCAGGAACGGACCACTTGTCGGGCGTGTGCAAAGTTGTAATGGAGTTGTAAAAATTGGGAACCTTGCCGAAACGCAATTGTTGTCGATTTCCGTTCCTACGTATCAACATTCGAGTTGTCAAAAAAAAAAAAAAAAAAAAAAAAAAAACAAAATGATAGGATCAACACGAGCCCACAAACGAACACGAAGCTGTCACTGTGCGTCTTCGATTCAGGCAATTGAGGAAGGTTCTATATAGATGGAGGAGTTAATCCACGATACGATTACTCGTCATTGATCCTCGAATGCGATACGTGCTATCGCGTATTATTTTCATGCGCTGTTTCGAACGCAATTACCCCGGCACTAAAGAAACGATTTATAACCTGTAATGATCAGTATCTCGATGGATTTAACGATCGAAATGTCTTATCACGACCTCAATTTGTACTCAAATTAATGACAAATTGCCACGTCAGGCAGGCAGGCACATGGACGGGAATGGAGCACGTACTTGATCATAGACGCAGGCTAATATACCCGTGCGGAAAATTGTCAGAGCATCCCTAATACAATTCGGGGCCTTCGATGGATTGTAGATTCCATAGTAGGGTTTTCCGTAAAACAGCCGGACCGAGCGCCTATTAGGGAATGGCAGGGTAGGTAGGTTGACCAAAACTATGGTCTAAGTACAGAAACCAAGTAAAGGCCTTTAAAGGTTGTATTTGGAGATTCCCTAGTAGCGGGTTTCCCCAATACTACCAAACTTTGCTATTATAGGGGCAAATCAGTATGAATTGCTTTCCCAAAGAATTCATGGCATAATATTTATCGAGATCGATTCCAAGCATCAAATGTATTGAAGTAACACATTTCTTTATCACAGTGCACACACACACACGCACGTACGCATATGGCTGCAATAATTAGTTACGAGGCACCGTTGAGACAATTTTAAAGACCCCTGATTATTTTGCCTTCGATGGCCCTCGGTAGCAAAGTGTGACCGGCCACTGATGGCCCATGTGAGGCTTCCGGTTCTAGAGACTTAATAAAGTTACGCAAATTTGAAATGAGAGTTATCAAAGCCCGAACTCAATTTCCGCACGAACGGATCTTGACGAACAGACTGGTGAGGTCAAACGTTAGCCAACTGACCTGCCAAATCAGCTGGTAGTCTCGGATAGAGCATACCGGTCCTCGCCAACCATTCAAGCTGCAACGGATGTATGTGATGGTGTTGTTGTTGCTGCTGTGCTTGCTGGGAATGTACAGCCGATGTTGGTTGGCCACTTTGTGGATGTGGAACACTCGTAGACTGGTTGTCCTTGTGTATCGAATGAAAGGCGCTACCGGGACCAGTGCCACCTGGCCCACTGGCACCCGGATGATAGTACAAGCTACCGGGATGCATAAGAGCTGCACCTGCACCCGGATGAAGCAACAGGCTCTGATTTTGTCGTAACACGGCTGTGGTAGTTGCGGCGTTCATCGGTCCACCCAACGCTCCAACGTAATTGCCGCTTGTCATGTGAATGGACGGATGTTGGGGGTGCTGCTGTTGCTGCTGCTGCTGCTGCTGCTGTTGAGCATTGACGGTAGCGAGTGCGATTGCGGTTGCCGCTATTGAATTACCACCATTATTCGATATTCCGTTTGGCATCATGGCGTGCTGATGATCTTCCGAGCCAGGTGAGATCGGTGGACTCGAGGCTGGGCTCGGGCTCCCCCGATTGTTGCTCTCGGGACTGGTGCTGTTCATGTCACGGCTGTCGTGTAACATTCGAGAATGCCTAAGTGCCTCGTTTGTCCCAAGTCCGCCACTCTCAATGTCGACGTCAACGTCAACATCGACGTCAACCATTCCCTCGGGATCCTCCTCGTCGTCGTCACGATTTCTCCCTACATCGCGCGTTTCCACGTCGTTTCTGTAACTCGCCGCGAGATATCTCACACGTGGTACATCATCGAGTTCGTAATTGACGGGTGATGAGTGAGTCCGTGGTAGAATCGATTGGCAAGCACCACCGAGTGGTGAGACTCTTTGATCGGTAAGGCTCAATGCCGTGACGCGATTGCCAGGTGCCTCGAAGCCTTGACGACGATGCTCATTGTCGTCTTCGTGATAAGATCTACGATAGTTCCTGTCCGGATCGACGGAACAAGAAGACTTCTTGCGCCGGCGGTAAGCCCGTGCTTCCGTGTTATCATCATCGTCATCCTCGTCATCATCGCAATTGGTCTCCTCGTCCTCCTCGTCATCGTCACGTGCCTTTCTTCTTTCTCTCTCGAGACGTTTGGCTACCAACTTGCCGTTGAAATTAACATCTTCCTCGTCGACCGAACGAATCCGGCGCTCGAGAGCCTCGCCAGTACGTGTCGTATTTCCGATCGAGATGTTACCCACGTATCCACCACCCACTGGATTCCTACCGAGGAGCGCGTCGATGCAGAATGAAGTCTTACCGATGGATCTTAGTGGGGATTGCCTAGAGACAAGCTCGGTCCTGTCGTGCTCACCAGGTGACATCGAAGCTCCAACGTAACGACTCTTCGAGCTTTCCTCTTCCCGGCAACGATTCATTTCTGCCCTCAACATTTCCTCGACTCTTACGAGACCGACGCGCCTCTGTGGCTCAACCTCGGTGTCTTCCTCTTTCTCAGCGTCACCTCCTCTCACCTCTGTATCCACGCAAACCTCACGATCTCCGTTTACAAGCTTATCTCGATGATGATGATGATGATGATGATGATGATTATCGCGATGATTCCTCTGGGAATAGTCGCGGCTGGTTGTTTCCGGTCTTTTGGCTACCTCGTCAATGGGACTCGTCGAGCCTGCCTCGTGGCGCAATGATATTCCAGTCGTAGTTTCTTGATGGCGCGATCTTTCTTGTCCTAGCTGTTGCTGCTGATGATGATGATGTTGTATACCAAAAGCTAGCCGGTTGCCACGTTGATGAAGGTCCTCCGTCGTTAGTTGCGAGTTGTAACGCATCGCTGCCATAATTCGACACTTCAACTGGCCTGGCTTGACCGGTAACCTTGGTCAGTCATCCTTGAACGTTGGTAGCAGCTTGAAGACGCGTCGATGAATACTTCTCGATGACTAAACCGCTCTCTTCGTAACCACCAATCAATTTTTTTCCACGGATTTCGGTGATCAAGTGGCTTCGCTTATAGCGATGGTAACTCTGAGAGACTTTATACACTCGCGCACACGCACACACTCACGCACACGCGCGCACATACGGAAACACCCACGATTCTCGCTTTTTTCTTTTTTTGCTCGGTACGTGCGCGGGATCGAGATAGTGATTAGATCGGTGTCGCTTAGCGAAGTGAAATAGTGAAGCAGGGTGTCCGCAACGATCTCCGAGTCGCGTGTCCAGGCGGCCAAACTGCGCCCTCCCTTCTGCTCGTGTACCAACGTTGAAAATCGTTTCCCCTCCCTCGCCTTAACAAGAAGAGGCAGAGAGAGAGAGAGAGAGAGAGAGAGAGAGAGAGAGATGGCCGATTAAATCGGGGGTGCCCCGCCCCGGTTGAGTCTCATCGCGCTGCCCCACCGTTCGCGAGAGAAGAGCAGAGCTCCGCCCTCGATCGAGCCCGCACAATCCGTGCACCATATCCGCCGAATCGAGAAGGCAACCCCTCTCGTCATCCGCTACCCCTCGATCCGCCGCGTCTACAATGCGCAAATCGCAGCGGAGGGATTAGACCGAGCGAGAGAGAGAGGGATAGAGAAAGACCAGTCTTGTCTTCTACTCCCACGTACCAAAGATAGACACGAAGAAGCTTTTGGGTGGGCTCTTTGAGTATCATGGATACGTAACGTGCTATTCACCAGCTCTGTTTCGCATCGCTACTCTCGTTAGCCACCTCCTGATGGTGCGAGTTATGCCGATGTCCGCTATCCGCTAAACGGCTCCACTAAGATCCTCCGATCGTGAGAATACCTTACCTACCTTCCGCGGATCTTCTCCACCTCTAGACAATTCGTTTGCTGGTCTTTTGGCAAAATGCGGAATGTCACTTTTGTTGGTAATTACTACAGGTCCGAAGCACTAGGCTTCCTTACAGACATAGCCCAAGTGACCATTCGGACTATAGCAGACTGGATGTCCACTTGGCTACTTTGGTTATGGCAGTCTGGATGCCCAATTGACTACTCGGGCTATGGCAGACTGGAAGTCTGATAGACTACTTGTGCTATGGCATAGTGGATGTGCAATGGACCACTTGGATTATGGCAGACTGGATTTCCAATTGGCCACTTGGACTATGGCAAACTGGATGTCCAATTGACCACTTGGATTATGGCAGACTGGATTTCCAATTGGCCACATGGACTATGGCAAACTGGATGTCCAATTGACCACTTGGTTCATTTCAAATTGACAACTCGAGTTATGGCAGACTGGAAGTCTAATAGACCACTTGGGCTATAGCATTCTAGATGTCCAGCTTGGACTAAGTCAGATTAAATCTCCAATTGACCACTTGGACTATGGCATATTAGATATCCAATTGACCATTCGGGCTATGTCAGACTGGATGTCCAATTGAACACTTAGGCTCTGAGATGTTAGATGTCCGATGGTCAACCGAGTCTTCTCGCTTGCTTCGAGAGTCCTGGGCCCTCCGCGCGCCTCTAAACTTGATCAAACAGCGGCTCAAGATGCGAGCAAACACCTGATAGGTAGACCGTATCTATCGGGAAACGCATAGAAATGAAAAAAAAAAAAAAAGATGGATCGTCGCCAGTCGACGACGATTAGCTTCGCGTTAGCGTCTTTCTCTCTTTGTAGAGTTCTTGTGCACACATCGTCGTTATGTGCATCCTCTGCCTCTATATTAAACATGACCACCTCTTCTCTCGTAGATGATACTGAGTTGGCCCCTTGTAAAAATGACCGGGACGGACTTTCTTCACGCATATGTTTGTTCGAGCCTCGAGGCACGTACCCACGTAGCCCATTAGTCCCCTAACTCGCACTTCAACACGGACAAATACCAATATTACTTCCCTCCAAAATATTAAATAAACAACGCATACACGAGCTTTTTCATCATCAAGTGGGAGCTTGAAAAAAAAAAAAAAATGGTGATTGAAATTTAAAATGCTAATGTCGATTAAAACAGAAACATCGTGTTTTTGTTGTTCTTTGCCGATCATCCCCCCCCCCCCCCTCCATCCCCCTCGGCGAAGTATTTGAACGATAAGAGATCGCCGCGTTCGTTTCGAGGACTTTCGATCGCGCTCGTTTAATCGCAATATACGGATATTAAGAACGAGCGCAAATATACACGATTTTTTTTTTTTTTTTTGTAGATACAATTTAATCCGACGGATTCGTCAGCGATTCGCAATAAGCGAGGGCGCCCG
>CAWVQM010000104.1:0-19203 GCA_963932345.1 Ophion ventricosus | reverse complement strand
ACGACGTCTTTCTTTGTCAATACGCGACAAGGAAGGGACATTTTTTGTAAGAAATGAAAAGACGTTCAACGAATGGATTTTGTAATCTTCCGATTTATGGGTCAACGTCGCAAGAAAGCCGGTAAGAGAGAAAAAATCGTTGCATCGTCGGAATTAAATGAAAATGAATATTTTCATACGGCTCAATTTTTTGGGCAAATTTGGACTATGAAAATCGCTCGAACTTTGTTTTCAAGTAATCTTATCGCAAATATACAATCGAAATGTGCAAAAAAATCTTGGACAATAATAAAAATAGGGACACAAAAATAAAATAGAATTTTACAGTGCTTAGTACGACTGGGGAAATTTCAGAAAGTTAGAAAAATCAAAGGAGTCTTGTAGAAAAATCTGAAAAGCATTTTAGAATTTTAGAAGAAAAAGAAATCTAAAGTGTTTGAACGTTTCGTTCCGGAAGATTTTGAAAAAAATTCTCGAAAATTTTCACACCAGTTTGAGGAACATTTTAAAGATATTTTAGAATTATAGAAGAATTTTTAAAAAGTTTTAGAATTTTTGGAAAAATTTTAGAAGTGTTTTGAAGAGGTTTTAGAATTTTTGAAGAAAAAAATTGAAAAATTTTAGAAAAAGATTTAGAATTTTGTAATTTTAGAAGAATTTCAAAAGATTTTTAGGATTTTAGAATATATCTAAGACTTTTTAAATTCTAGTATTTTTTTTAAAAGACTTCTATTTACTATTTTGAAAAGAGATCGTAGAGAAAAAGTACGAAGGAATTTCCAACGATGCAAGCATCAACACCACCACTTTTCAAGCGAGTTTTTTTTGTTTAACCAGATATCTTCCAATATTGACAGACTTCAAAATAAATTTTTACCAAACCGTCCGAGCAGTCTTTGTCGTATCGTTTCGCGTCACTTGCCGGTTACCGTTTAATACTATTGGATGGGTGTACGATTATAATTCATCGTCGCGAGCTGTCACTTTCCGCGAGGCGAGCCGCGTCGATTCCGATTGAATCAAAGCGAACATCGAGTTGCTAGATTCCGCGGATCGTTACGGTGCTAGAATGCGTGTGGGACCGCGCATTGGAGTAGGTTTCCGGTAGCTCGTTAGGTTAGCGCGTGATCGCGGTAACGAATAAAATCTCAATGAAATCCAAAAACAGTTTGCCAATCAATCCGTCGATAAATTTGTCCCGCATTGTTGCAAAATTGCGAATGGAAGAGTACAAATTTAAAAGCGTTTTTACGATTCTCATCAAAAGAATTCCCAGTGACTAAGCAGCTCGAAAGAATTTTAGTTGATCAATCAAGGCCCAACAAAAGACAGTACATCCGTATTAATACGATTTTAGAATACGATCGTCTCTCAGAACTCACCAAGGCCCATTCTTCGTTTGAGCTTCTTCAGCACTTTCATCTTGCTCCTGAGTGGCGCAAGTATATTACTGTCAGCGGTATTCTGATTGTGTCCGTTTTCAACAACGTGCTTTCCCTGGCTGTTGTGATGCTGATGATGCTGATGATTAGCTTGTTGATTGTGCTGATGATGCTGATTCCTCGATTGTTGCATCAGTTGTTGTTGTTGTTGTTGTTGTTGTTGTTGTTGTTGCTGATGCTGGCTCGAGTGATGATTAGGATTGTTATGAAGGCTCGATAGGTTCGGTACGAGGCTCGAGACCTGACTACCGCAGCAGTGACAAGGTTGGCTGCTCTTGCTGCCGGCACCTTTGACCGCGCACTCTCCGGACACCCCCATAAATGTGGCCGGTATTATGTCTCACTGTTTCTTCCTCTCTTTCTCTATTCTCTCTAACACACCTGGATAGCCCTCGGAGCCACTCGCGACTGACAATCCTTTTGTTTTTCTTTCTTTTTTTTTAAATTATTAATCCTTGTTCGGGCCCGTTACACCTAAGATCAATCTCGCGAGAAAAAGTCGAGAAAACAAACCAAACAAACAAACAAACTGCTATTACGCAAACCTCAGCCTTAAGGGGCCGGAGGGAACAAGCACTCGATTGTCGCGAATCGATGAACCGGAGTTAACTGACGAATCGCGGGGGAGGACTTGTCGTCAACGACCAAGTGCTGTACCCGAGGGACTGATGTGACGATACATGGGTTTAAGTGGGCGCGCCAGGAGCAACAGACGAGTGCTCCTCCTCGAGCAGCCTGGCTTGGACTGACAATTTCGCCGACGTGCGTTCGTGTATCTGAGGCGGAGGGCGCGAGCCAACGTCCAATCGAAGAGCTCTCAGGCACCCCCACTCCTTGTCAACCCCACGGGATACGTCTCTCTCTCTCTCTCTCTCTCTCTCTCTCTCTCTCTCTCCCCCTCTCTCTCTCTCTCTCTGTCGGTCTTCCCGGTTTTCTGTCGCGCTCCTCTCTCCCGAACTGATCTCTACTCCTCGTTGTTAAGGCCCCTCTGTGAGACTGTATTGAATCGTGGATGGAGAGACAGAGAGAGAGAGAGTACACTATAGGTACACATCGAAGGTATCCCTTCCTTCTCTTCTTCGATTTCGAGCAAGAGGGAAACGCGAGGCACCTGGTGGACAGCTGCCGGGCTTACCTGGTCGTGCACCGGGCTTATACCGGCCTCTCCCGAACCCAATACTGTCTGTCTGCTTGTCTCCTGTTCTCTCTCTCTCTCTCTCTCTCTCTCTCTCTCTCTCTCTCTCTCTCTCTCTCCTCCCTCCCTCTTGTTTTTTTGGACTTCTCTCTCTCTCCCTCTTGTTTTTTTGGACTTCTCTCTCTCTCCCTCTTGTTTTTTGGACTTCTCTCTCTCTCTCTTTCTCTCTCTCTCTCTCTCTCTCTCTCTCTCTCTCTCTCCCTCTCCCTCTCCTTCTCTCTACTAATACTTCCGCGGCTTTTGCTCACCCCCCGCACAATTCGCCTCGCGTATCTTTGCAGCACACACTTGTAGATCTTACTCTACACATTTATTAGCGAGAAGCCATCAAGAGCGCCCTTTTTCCATTATGCTTTTGGATCTCGCCTGCCTTGCTTCTTAATTCTCAATCGGCAATTACTTTTTTTTTTAATGCCATATCAGCTTTTCTCATTTATACGTATATTCGAGGAAAGTCGATTTTGAGTAAATTTGAATTCGAGGATTCAGCCTCGAAACCTGATGTCTTGATAGCCAAAATCAGATCTAAAGGGTTTAAAATATTACCTTTCCATGTATTTTTATTGTAAGATCAGAGGAACTCCTCCCATCATCAATGATACAGTGCAGATGTATGATGACGAGAACATGATCGTATAACGCGTTGTACATGTGTTTATAATAGGAATAGAGAGAGGAAGGAGAAGCCAAGGGGGAGGAATCAACGCAGCTTCGTGTTTTTGCATCTGCCTCAATAAACGTTTGACATTTCACTGAAATTTTAAGTTTCGTAACGTATGACGAAATTCGTGGCTGAATGAAATACGACATGATTTTTTTGTCCTCCTTTATCAACGGGTTATTTCTTACTCTTGGCTGAAGAAAAAGAGTTTTCGTGATTGGTTTTTTTTTCTTCTGGGAAAACGTACACATGTTTTCTATTTTTGTGTTTGAAATACCTTTTATAATTTTTGTATTAAAAAATGTTTATAAATGTAGTAGATACCATTGCTGCTCGGAAAGGAATCATTCGAAATGAAAATAATTAAACGCATTTAGTTATTGCATGAAATTATCTAGTGCTTGGACGAAGGATTTAATAAAATATTAATTTTTGAAAAATGACCGCTGTCCAAAGTAAAAGTGTCGATTTTCGGTGATAAAAAGGCTCTATTTTCATTGATAAAAAAAAAACTATTCGTCGAAAAAAAAAAATTCCATATTGAAATTCAAAATCATATTGAAAAAAATTCCATATTACATATTGAAATTCCACATATTCGCTGAATAATATTCAGCGAAGATGTAATTTCGTAGAACTGTGAGAGAAGTCACGGTTGTATAATTGACGACGTAATTGCCAGTCGCGAGAGGAACGAAGTTGAAGTTTGCAAAGTTGGAATGCAACGATATTTTTCTTTCTTTATTTTTATTATTATCCGAAGCCTGTTTTTTTTTTGGCAAATTGAGGTCGAAAATCTCTAACAAGAATATATAAAAATGTGTGAGTTATTTTCACAGTCTAAATCGGCCAAATAACCTATGTGCAAATGAAAAAAAAATGAATTTCCGTTGCACTTCAACGATGCAAAGTTCCACGTCATCGAGAACATTGAATCAGAATAATTTTGATCGTGCAGTGAGATATTCCGCAGATATTATAGATATAACGGATCAAGAAGGCAAATACGAAGGATTTAATCTTAAATCGTTAAATTCGACTGCAAGACGAGAATCTTTGGGAAATAGATTTTTGGAAATGAGGATGTCTGATAAACTTTTAAAAGTTCCTCTAAACTTGTAATTGACGCGAGGGTATGGGTGAGTTTTTAACATTTTTTTCGACCTAACGATTTCCCAGTAGTTGCCAAAAAATAAATATATATGTATAATATATTTATATTCTATCTTCTATATTATGTTCGAAGAAATACGAATTTTATCATTGGAATGGAATTTAAGATCGTAATAGATGGTGCAGTATGTATCATCAAGTAGATATTTATTCTTGAACGATTGACAATTCATTGAAAATTTGAATAATCATTTGACATTTATTTAAGCCTTCGTGGTCACCCGTTTTGGTCACGTGTTTGGGTTTGTAATGTAAAATACGTTAGTCACAGGGGGTCGCAATGCCCTCAGCCATGTTTAAACGATTGCCGTGTTGACCGTAACGTTCCGAATGACTCATAAAAATTCACGATATTAATTTGAACATTTTAGAATGTGCCATTCTCGGTATTATATTTTAATCGAATTTTTAAATGGCGGACAAAAAATTATCAAGGGGTCAATGCGTAAAAAAAGCCCTTTTTTCTATTAAAAAAAATCATAACTCTTGCAATTTTCAATTTTTTTTTCATAAACCTTTAGGGTGATACTCTTGAGATATGACAGTTTGAGGAAAAAAAATAGCTCCACAGTAGGCGTGTCAAAAAAGGTATTTATTCTTATATCTGAAGAAGCATTTCGGAGTGAAATAAAGAACGATAATCATGGAAACTGAGCGGTTTATTATATTATAAAAAGTGGCCGCCAACAACTTGTAGTAATTTTGGCTTAAAGTTGCGGTTGGGGTCATTTTGACCCCGGATGACTGCGAAGCGTTAAAATTTAGCAATAAAAAAAATATCTATATGAAATTATGAATAACGAATTCGATGAATGAGTAAATTATATACAATAATACTACTTGAAATACGTGGACTTTATTGTACACAGGTAGATTTGCAAAAATGGGGGACCTCATCTACGAAAACATTGTCCGAAAATCCCTCAGCGTAAAAAAAAACTCGTATCGCGATCCCTTGGCGTACAGATCCGAGCGAAACGAACGAGATATCGTCTTTCCCGCCTGGGATTCGAAGTGCCACTCTCCTCTCACGGAATTGATCGCCATATATATATATATATATATATATATATATATATATATATATATATATATATATATATATATATATATATATATATATATATATATATATATATATATATATATATATATATATATATATATATATATATATATATATATATACATAATATACACACAAACACACACAAACACAAATATATACACGGAGAGAATTAAAAAGTAATTTTTGTCGTGAATTTCACGGTAAAAATTACCGTGATATATTTCAATGTGGTGACAAGTGAGAAAAGCATAATAATTCGTATGCGACAAGTTTTTTTTAACTCACGTTACAGAAAATTTCAAATACGTAGCTAAAATTTTACTATACAAGAAGGGTAGCGCGCACGATAATTTTTACCGAGAGCACAATACATTTTCCTATAACACTCATAAAATTTTATAATAAATCTTAAAATAACTGTTATGAAGACGATACTTTTTTATAGACATTTTTGAAAGGCATAAAATAATAAAATGCACAATAAAATTTCGCTGATATTATATATTTTTTAAATTTAAGTTTTGCGTATTTTGTTACACATCAAAATTGACTAGAAAATCTGGTAAAATTTTCTATCTGAAGAAATTTTATTTTCGTAAAAATCTGTGTTTTACTCAGTAATAATAAGCGAAGTTTCAGGGTTGTCATCTGGTTACCGTTACTGCACGGTAATTTTTAACATTTAATTCTCTCCGTGTATATGGGTATAAATTGAAGTTCTGAAGACACAAGTTATTGTTACTGTGCCGAACGACGTACAGTACGGTCCTTCGCAATTTGCTTATCACGGAGCTAAGTGAGAGACGGGCGAATAACGTATGCGGGAACGCGTCGCGGCCCCGCCCCATTCGCGATGTCCGCCAATGGAGTCGCTCGCCCCACCACTGTCTCGTCTCGCCGGGGGAAGCGCGAGCTAAAAGAAGCTCAACTGTACCGCACTCTATAGTAAATAAAATGATTTTTTTTTTTACTTAATTTTGCATCTTGAGTCGAAATATCGTGGCTAAATGCACGACACAGTCCGGCCGAATTATTATTTGCCATATTTCAATTCTGAAGAAAAACATTTTATTTCTATTGTTCTAAGTTGGCGTTTTCCAGTTGGTTGGATAAAAATCTAACCGGGTCTGTTGATATATAATAGATAAATAAAAAGGGCCGGTACTGAAAATAAGTGAATGTTTTAGAAAAATTGATAAAAATAAATATCAAAACGATTTATTTAGAATAGGTAAATCAACGTTGATGAGGATTTCCCGACCAAAGAATTTACAAACTGGAAAAAAAAAGATATGACCAAAGAAGAAAAGTATTTGTTGAAGCGTATTGTTTAGCGCACGCGTGCTAGACGGAATGAATAATATAACCCGTATCCGTAACCCCGTACGTGCCGTTCCGCGTTACGCACCCCTGCGGTAGGGCGTTGTACGCGATGCGTGTATAACCTTGCCGGGCGAGAGGCTCCTCATAAGTAAAGACGATTAACGAACAGTCGAGTGTTTCGCCGACGAATGTTAACGGAAACCGCCTCTTTTATTTTTTTTTTTTTCAGACGGCATCTATGTCCGATAAAAGTTCAACTTCGAAGCTTTCATGAGTATCGCTGCTTCGGTTTCGAGAGAAAAAAAAAAAAACGAAAAATCCAAGCTATTCGGAAATTTTAAAAAACGTTCCAACTTTTCCAACCTATCGTTGACGAAAATATGCAAAATTTTTTTTTCCCATTACGAAAACACAAAGATTTTCGACTTAAAAAAAAAAGGCTCCTTCAGTCGTCTCGCAAGCGAATAGCAGTAGTGAACAAATTATACAATGGACGAATAAATCTCGGAGGAAAAAAAAAAAATGTTCGGAAGCTCCGTCGCGGCAGGCGCTATGTACAATTGAGTCTTTCAATTATCGAGCTGTATGAGAATGCACCGAGGACAAAAGAGTATTATACTACAATGCTGATGAGGCGATGACGAATAAACGGGTGGGGATATAGCGACGTAAAAAAGGCTTCTAATGTAAAAGGTGGTACGTGAGGGAAGACTCGCGATCTCGACGAACAGCTCTCGCCCGAGGAAACGGAGACACGCCTGGCTTGCCTGAGCGAGATTGCCTCATAGTCTTCCCCTCGAACCCCCGGCCCTTCCTCTTCGCGTACTTCCTTCCGCCCCTCGTCCTGCCTCGTATATACAGTACTGGACAACAAAAAAAGTATGCACCAGTCGAAATTTCTTACCGCACTAAAATTTACACAGCGGACTCAAGAATAAAGGCAATCGAATTTCCCAAGTGGCGTTTTAAAGAGGACAAGTTTACGTTTATTTTGTTTTTTTTTTTTTACAAAATTCTCTACGATTTTTTTCGCCCCGGTGCGCACTTTTGAACGTGGCTGTTTTTCGGCTATTTTATGGCCGTTGAAAATTAACTGCCAAGTTTGTGGAAAATTTTTACCTCGATTTTTTTCATGGGAAATTTAAAGAGAATATCAAAACCGACATTTTTATTTTTTAGAAAGTCTCGTATGATTTTTTTTCGCCCTAGAATTGTATTTTTAACTAAAAAAGACATGGTTTAGAAAAAAAAAGGCGTCTTCGAAGAACTATAGGGTTTCAGGGGAAATGTCAAGAGGGTAAAAAGTTGAATGAGATTCACACTGGAGTGGCTAGAATTTTTTCAGAATTTCTCTTGGACATTTTTTTTTTTACCATTTTTGGTTGGAACTTTGATGAGTGGAGAGCCTCCACTTGGGAATTATGGGGTCTAGGACAATTAAGAAAGGAAAATTGTTTATATTTTCATTTTTTTTTATTTTTGAAAATTAAAGTAAAAAAATGAAAGTGAAAAAAAAGAAAAAAAAATTCTAAAAAAATTGTTGTTAATTAGAAATGAATATGTAAACAAACTTCCTTTCTCAATATATTGTCCTAGACCCCATAATTCCCAAGTTGAGCCCCTCCACTCATCCAAAGTTCCAACCAAAAATGGTAAAAAAAAAAAAATATCAAAAATTTCCCTGAATACCATTTGTCTTATCAGAAAAGATAAGAACATAAAAATAAACTACTCATTATTACTTTACTTATTACTTTTATAAATATCTTGTCAAAATACGCGCATCAACAAGAATGCCAAATAAAATAATAATGATCATAATATATTAAATATAATATACAGGACGAGCTGGTATATTCATATTATTTATTTGTATTTAAAACTTATTTATATTTAATTCGTACACTTTTTTCCGCCATTGAATCAATGTAATTTTTCAACGTAATCATTTCGGCCCTTCAAGGACGCGCGCGCGCGTGTGTGTGTGTGTGTGTGCCACGCAGCAACACACCAACCCCATAATTTTCTTGCTTCGAAATTCACTCCGTACGATTTTTACAAAGATTCCGTGAGTCAGTGACCGGGAATAAAACAAGAATGAGCCCTTAATATTCTTCCTCTTGCTGCAGTCTTTGGGCATTTATTCTTTCACGGCATGTGGCGCGCTGCCGGTCAAGAAGCCCAGAAACAAAACGTGCGCGCGACAGATGACGTTCAATTGTACGTATGCCTACGTATAAATATATGTACGTAAAATGTAAATCATTTATTTTCCCCGAAATTCACGTTAACCTGATGTGTGCGTATGTGTGAATATACATACATCAGCCGAAATAAATTTTCAGTTTCTTTTTGAATTATTTTTTTTCATCAAGTCTGCAATAAGTGACTTTTAGAGAAAATTAACAATTTTTATTTAGCAACCAAAAAGAAAAAACAGCCGGATTCTATTTCATAAATTCACAATTTGTATCTTTAAAATAAAAAAAATAAACATGGAGGCAAACAATAAAAAGTATTTATTTTTAAAAATCGGTCGAATACAGCATGAGCAGGAAAAAAATGTACGCTCAAGCAAGCTCACTAATGAGGTTGAAGTTTTTATCGTTGCAATGCAATAACATTTAATATTTCTGAATTCCTCTAATTTCTTTTGGCAGATTTTATCTACAAAAATCCTTCAACCATTTTTGAAGATATTTATTTAGCGATTTACAATATAAATCTATAAAAAAAAAGAGATATTTTATAATAATAAAAATATGGAAAATAAAATCGCTACGGACAACTAAACGACTCTAGTGAGTTCCAACTCGTACTGAAGGCGTATCATATGTTCATCTGCCGCCCCTCAATCTTAAATCAAATAGGTTTTTTCCTTGTCTCGCGGCTTACTACGACCCTATTTGTTTAAAATATTTTCTTTTACTTGTTCCAAGTTATTCTTTTTAAATATTAAATATATTCAAATTAAATAAAGATAAAACACGAAAAATCGCATGAATACGAGAAAAAAATATAGGTTCATGGCATAAAAGTGCGGTGAAAAAAAGTTAAATTATTTTTCTTTTTTTTTAACTACCGAAAAGTCCACACCTCCGATTAATTTGAAACTTCGTATACTTATGTATTTTGACTCGCTGATCACGAATATGATAGTGAAAATACCCGCAAATTTTATTTTCAAGGTCAAAACTAAAAAAACCTTTTTTTTAGTTTTTCTATTTTATTTTAATAAATATTGATCTTAGAGAAAAATATTTCCTACAAGAGTTGTAGCTTATGAATAGACTGATATTTTATGTTCTATACAGGTTTTGTCTAAAACCATTATTTTTCGAGAAAAATGGGATAATGCTCCAATAAGTATATTTTGCTAAACTCTATTAGTTTCGATGTTATCTACTTACGCACTTTACCACGGGGAGGTTAGAGTTTAGTCTTTAAAGTGCATGTTTTTTTTTTGCTTTTTTTGTATTTTAGTCTATTTTTGTTTTTTTTTGTCTTTTATTCTGCTTTTTGCTTTTTTTTGTATTTTTTATTTTGGTCTTTTTTGTATTTTATGTTGTTTTCTGTTATTTTTTGTGATTTTAGTATTATATAGGAAAATATTGAAGATTAGGCAATATAAAAACGAAAAACTTATGTGGCTTTGTGCGTAGAACACTCCAGTGTTCTACGCACAAAGTCCGTCCCAGTGTTCTACGCACCCCACGATTCTGCGCACCCATCCGAGGTGCTCTCCGCCCACCCCAGTGTTCTACACACCCTGCGATTCCACACATCCATCGGAGGTTGCCCTGCGCCCACCCCCATGAACTACACACCCCACGATTCAACATATCCGAGTTTGTTTGGGTTTGGGTTTGTTTTATTTGCGTTTGTTTCGATAATATCGAAACTAATGGAGTTTAGCAAAATATACTTATTGAAGTATTATCCCATTTCTCTTGGAAAATAATGATTTTAGACAAAATTTGTATAGAACATAAATTATCGGTCTTTTGATGGGTTACAATTTTTGTATGAGACATTTTCCTCTACGATCAACATTTATTAAAATAAAATAGAAAAACTAAAAAAAACCTTTTTTTTTAGTTTTTATCTTGAAAATCAAATTTGCGGGTATTTTTACCATATTCGTGATCAACGAGTCAAAATACATAAGTACACGAAGTTCTAAATTATTAGGAGGTGTGGGCTTTTCGGAAGTTTATCCCTCTTTCGTCTTATACTACCAGATGAAACCAAATCACAAATTTATTAGGAATAAATAAAATATTTAGTTATCAGACGATAATGAATAGATCTTGATTTGAATAAATAAATATATTTAAAATAAATATTTTAAATAATGGAATGCAAAAAATTTGATTTCACGAAAAATTTAGTTAATATCTAGTTAATATTAAAAGAATTTTTCTGTCAGTGTAAATTGTCCTCCAGTGAAACACCCATTCCCGCGATTACTGAACGACTTACATCAGTTAGCAGGTTAGTACTGTAGACAAAAGCTTTTACGATTGTTACACGTATTATTCAAGTGAACCAAGCAGACCAACGTTTCTGGATAAGTGATACAGAAGAGATTTCTGTCGGGACATAGTCTGCTCTTCATGAATGGCAAAGCTCCTTCGCATATGTAATTTCAAGTACGAATCGCATATGCATATACCCGTTGAAGGTAAACGCGATATGAACTCCCACCCACACACACACCCACATACACACTGGTAAGCTCTAATACAAGACGGAAAACCAACTTGACCCCGTTGTGACCCATCCAATCATTTAATAACGAGAGTCAATTCGACGCAACGAGCGCACACGCGTCTCTTGGTCCTCCGTACGGAACTTATTGTGTATAGCGGGTGTCACCAAAGACGCGGAGCATCGCCGGTCTCCCGGGTCAAGCATACCGAGCCAATAGTCGGTTGGGTGACCGCCCAGCTCGTTGCCCTCGTGAAAATATGATTCAGCAATGCATTGGCATAAAGTGGTTGAGGCTGCACTGCTGGTGGATATTTAAGAGGAAAACGTGTCGTTTAGGAGGCCGAAAAATGCACTGTGTTTCGGGATTTTTTTTTTTGTCGGGTTAAATGTAACCGATGGCTGACAAATTTGAGAGGTGTTTTCTCGTATACTGGCTTTTGCCCGCGTGGAATTTGGCCTATAGAAATTTAATTACCAGTTGCACCCCTTATTAAGGGTTGTTTTTAAGGCCTTAGGCCACTCTAGAGGCCAAAAAAGGGCATATTTTGTGATTTTTGTTTCAGCGAAACCATAAAATAAATCGGAATTACAAAATAGGGGTTTTATTATACACGTAATTGACTATACAAAATTATTTTCGCACAGCGATACATGTCAAAATAGCGACCGTGCAGCATTTTTCCGATGACGCCTTTATTTCTGGAAGGTTAACGGTCGGACCAACAGTTCCTATAATTTTTCCGTTATGATGAGACACTAAAGTTTTTTCGATTATATATAAGAATAGCTATAGAAGTATGTAGGATTTTTTTGATATATTGTTTTTTTTTTTGTAAAAATGGCGCATTTCTAAAACAAAAAGTATAAAATGCCACGAGAAAATCATCAGAAATTTGTTTATAAAAAACGAACTATGCAATATAATTTAAAAATCCTACGTAGTGCCTCGGAAAATGTAATTCTAAATATACAGTTAAAATTTCAAGTGAATCGGTTGAAATTTGTTTGAGTTATGAGTCCGGCCGACTTGAAAAATGTAGTTTTAAGATAAACGCGTTTAAAGTTAGTAGAAAGTCACGACATCAATCAAGAGAGGTTGCGCTAGAATTCGAAAATCGAGTATTGAGAGATTTTTCACACCCATAATCTTTTGGAATATCGTTTTATAGGTACAAGGGCACATTTTTAACAAAAAAAAATCGATTTTTGGAAAATCCTAGAGTGGCCTAAGGCCTTAAAAAATTCTAAATCATACGTTTCATTATTTGTTTTTAACAATATTTATACCGCGGTTCAAGGAATACAATTTTCCATACAAACTCTTACATCCCATTTCATCCTTTCAGAGGTCAATTTTCGAAAAATCTTTTCTTAGTGCACCCCTACATCTTCTAAGGGCCATATCGTCCAAATTTTATGTTTCTATCTTCAGCGGTTTAGACTGTGCGTTGCCTATATGTCAGTCACGGAACTCTTTTATATGTAGAGATTTCGACCGTAGATCATAATTTTTTTTTTTTAAGTAATCACTTTCTTCATTGAACAGAGGCACCGAAGAAAAAAGTAGCGTCGCGCTGTTCAGGCTCGATTGTGTACGTTCCAACGATCGTAATTTTCAACTAAAATGTTTTTTTTTCAATCGTTATTTTTATTATTTAATTTTCTTTGTGAATTGTATGATTTTTTTATAAAAGTTTCGATCTATCTTTTTGCAAGAAAATTCTCAGATTTAGTCGTAAAAATTGTAAAATGTTCAAAATTGCATAATAATATTAAAATTTACGCTAATCTGTTTATTCTTCGTCCACATAGAAGGTAACAATACGAAATTAACGAATTCGCTTCGTTTTTAATTTCAGATAAAAATTACGACCGCTAGAACCCAAACAAACCCAAACAACTGCAGCAGCTCGGCCCCACAAACATCCCTTCTTACAAAGAAGCCTGATTATTTTTCGATTAAAAAATTCTCCATCAAAATGTATAATAAAACATTCCTCAAAACTGAACGAAATTTCGATTCACCTGAGAAGAAAAAAAAAACGAAAAAACCCTGCATTTTTCGTCCTCCCTGATCGAGTTCTCCCTCAAGGAACTGAAAAAAGTGAATCGTGTGGCTCAAAAGTGAACCAGATCGTAAAAGTCCGTAGACAGATGAAGGACCATTAGAAATAATTAATAAACTATCCATATTTTTTACTACGTTGACGTTTGCATCGTTGCAACGCAATGAATTTTTTTTTTTCTCAATTTTCATGTATTTATTTAAATCGTTATCCCAATCTATTTTTTTCTGAAAATGATTGCGTGATTTTCGGCCAAATAAAGTTTGTGCAATGAAGAACAAAAAATTGTTTCGTTGCGTTCCAACGATGCAAACATCAACGTAATAATTTTTTACCCGTCGAATAGCTGCACATTTAACATAAAAAAAATATTGTAAAATGCGCTTGAAATATATTTATATTCTTTGTACAGCAATTGTTTGTTTTCTTGTCACCCTGTACGCACGGAGTACAGGCCAACGAGCTTGACGAAGCACTCTCGCTTTCTTGCAAGTCTCTATAGCTCGTATAATAGACATCATCCAGTTTCGTACACGCAGATATACCGTATCATACTGTAATGATGATACGGTCAACGCGGGCGAGACTGTCGATTGCAATTGCTTCCCGTATTTGAATCGTCCTTATGTTCATTCATCCACGTGTACGTGTGTCCGCGAGCAGACGTAGGTTTCGCAACGCCTGAATAATGTTATATATATATATATATATATATATATATATATATATATATATATATAAAGAGAGAGAGAGAGAGATAAATAGAAAACAACACTATACTTATTCCACAAACGTTGCGTCTTTGTGTTCTTTCCGATAATTCTTCAACGACTACTTGTGTCGCGAGGGGTGGCACGTGCGATGATGCGGTCTTTGACACAGCTACGTAGGTACAACACTTGACGTGTACTGTGTAAACACAATAACAGCACGCGCGTCACTTTCAATGCCTCATTGTCTCCGACTCTATCCAAGAATCGTAATGATTGGCTTTTTTTTTCTGCTATAAAAAGACCCGTCGCCTCGGCTTTTAATGAGACGTATCGATATTTTCTGAAAACCTTTTTCAATTCGTTTTTACTCGAAATGCAAATGCACCAAATTTCTTGAAAAAATAAACACAAATTTCCACAATATAAATATATAATTTTTGTTTTTATGTATTTAGGGTGGTGCGAAAAATTCATATATATTTTTTTTTGTCGAAGCTATACAAAAAAACGTTAGTATGTGGAGAAAGGAGGGGGGGGGGGGGGGGGGGGGGGGGGAATTCTCGCGAATGGTGAACGCTGCAAATGAATTTTCTAATTTTGGATTAAAATCATGGTTTTACATGACTCGAATGAAAGAATATGTGGATATATGAACTACCGGCGAAATGTTTCCGGACAAAAATTCAAAAAACTTCCGGAACGATTTTTCATGCCATTTTGCGATAGTTGACATAAATGAATTTAATAAACGGCATTTTCAAGGAGAGGAATTCACCTTCATTCCGTTTTTTTTAATTGTTTAATTTTTTTTTTAACGACCCTTTTTCGAAAACGACCATATTTCACCTTTTTTTTTGTTCTTGGTGGACCCCGTTTACAGACAAAAATTTTTATGCATTTCTTTGACCGTCATCATAAAGGGGGAAGCTCAAGCTTCATTTTGTTTTTTTTTTTTTAAAGCTTCGTACGATTTTTTCCAAAGATATTTTGATTAAAAAAAAAAAGAGACAATTTGAAAAATAACGTGTAACGCGAAAACGACAAGGACTCAAGGAAAACCTCAAGATAGTAAAAAGTTGAATCGGTTTTCGTTGATTTAGCGAGAATTTTTTCAGATTTTTTTCACCTATTTTCGGTAAAAAAATCAGATGATTTAATTACCATAACTCGACAAAAAAATGTCGAAAAAAATCTGAAATAATTCTATTTCGTTGAAAATAGAAAAATAGTAATAGTAAAAAGTTCTGAGCGTTTTTTCGCTTTATTTCGACGATGAAATTAACATAGGATTATCCGATTTAGATCAAATATGCACCGTTTTGTTCGATAACTTTTGTCCATTTTGAAGGTAATTCATAATTCCGCGATTGAAGAAGTCCTCGTCCCTATTGGTAAAAAAACTTGTGCAGCTCATTTTCACAAGCCTCTCTTGAGGCCAGTTTTGTACCATCAAGACAATTTTGCAAACGCTTGAAAAGGTGATAATCGCTTGGTGCCAGGTCCTGGACTATACGGCGGGTGCGATAGAACCTCCCATCCAAGCTCTCGGAGCTTCTGGCGCGTCGTTAAAGATGTGTGCGGCCTGGCGTTGTCTTGATGGAACACAACACCCTTCCTATTGGCCAATTCTGACCGCTTCTGGTCGATCGCCTGCTTCAATCTAGTCAGTTGTTGACAGTAGAGGTCCGAATTGAGTGTTTGGCCCGATGGGAGCAGCTCATAGTGGATGATTCCCTTCCAATCCCACCAAACACACAGCAAAACCTTCTTGGCCGTTAATCCGGGCTCGGCGATCGTTTGGGCCGGCTCACCGCGCTTGGACCACGATCTTTTTTGGCTGTTGTTCTCGTATGTTACCCATTTTTCATCGCCAGTCACCATACGCTTCAAGAATGGGTCGATTTCGTTACGTTCTAGCAAAGAATCGCAGGCATCAATTCGGTACAAAAGGTTCTTTTGCGTCAATTCGTATGGCACCCATACATCGAGCTTCTTCTTGAGAACAGCCTTATGCAAATGGTTCCAAACGGTTTTTCTGGCTAATCTTCAGTTACTGGACAATGGAATAAGTGCTAACATGCCGGTCCGACTCGACGATTTCCAGTGATTGTATCGACCTTTTCGACGATTGGCCTACCAGAGCGTGCCTCATCTTCGACGTCCATTTACCAGAACGGAATCGGAACCACCGCTTTGCTGTTGCATTCGATGCTGTATTGGGTCCATAAACAGCCCAAATTTTTTTGGCCGCCTGCTTCGCGTTTTCACCTTGGTCGTAGTGGTACTGAAGAATGTATCGAATTTTCTCTTTTTTTACCTCCATTTTGGAACGCCTGTAACACACAACTGGCTTCACCAAACACAAAACTGTCAAAGAACTTTTTTGAAGCGTAATGTCACCTTTAAATCGCCGTATAGTATGACCCGATGCGATGTACACATCGTGAGATATGGCTCACTAAAGACATCTAGCGGAAAACGCTCAGAACTTTTTACTTCACCAATTATATATATATATATATATATATATAGAAATATCATCTGTAGTTAATAATAACAATAATCTTCTAATTTATATAATTATTCTACATATTCTACATAATTTATAAATTATATATTTTTATGTGCTGACACTGATACTGCATATAAAAATTTTTAATCGTTCAAGCTAGAAGACCTCAATTCCTTTCCTAAACAACTAACACCTCTCGACGTGTCTTTTTTGTCCACTTATATTTTTTTGCTACCTTCTTAGAATGTCCAATTTTTAATAGAATTTTTCCACAATTATCTAGCTATTTTTTTTTTCTAAAATATCCAATTCCGGATTTTTCAGCATGAAAAAAAAAAACGTATTCTCGTTCTCCTTGGGCTGTGAATGCACTTGCATCGTATACCTACGTTAAAATAAGAATGATTTTTTTTCCAGGGTGGTATGCGCAAGTTTGCAGGTATGCAGGAACGACTGGTGTATCAGTCACGGCGACGCAACCTTTTCTCATTTTCTCGCCCGTCCATTCGGGCAGAAAGGGAACGGACCTGGGAAGGTTGCTAGGTGCAAACGTGAATAAAAGGGAGTTTCCCTGAGAAGAGATGAGGGTGAGTCGAAGCGACAGCTGACTGAGCCCGGGAGACCTGTTCCCGAGACTTTTAAACCGACCCTTGCCACATCTTGAAGGAAAAAAGGATAGAGAGAGAGAGAGAAAGAGAGACTCTCGCTCGAGAGAACTGGCACTTTCCGCAAACTTTAAAAGCGGCCACTTTTAAAACGCCAGTAGCACGTGGAAAATCCAATAGCGGGAAACTTCACGCAAACTCATCGGCTATGACGTCACGGAGGCTTAAAGACGAGCAGACGAGCGCTGGAGTTCTTTAATGCGCCGGCCTCTCTCGCCTCGAAGAAAAATGTAATATCGTCGCGGTTCCGCGGGTCGTATAAAGTTATTGGGAAGTCAACCCTATGGACGAGGGTGGAAAGGCGCTCAAATGCGTATTGAGCCACTCGTTTTAGGAGTCCGTGACTTTTTGGATACGCGCTCAAGTGCAATCGCAAATTAAAAATTTATAATACAATTTATGAACAAAAAAAGCTGGGCATGGGGCGGAGAGTGAGCAAGGAAGACGAAGAGGAGGAGCTTGGGAGAAAGATAAAGCAAGTTAGAGAGAGAGAGAGAGAGAGAGAGCGAGAGAGAGAGAGAGAGAGAGAGAGAGAGAGAGAGAGAGAGAGAGAGAGAGAGAGAGAGAGAGAGAGAGAGAAAGAGAGAGAAAGATAGAAGACACTAACGTTTGGATTATCGTTATTTTTATCGTTATCTAAAACCAAATGTTCTGCGAATTAAAGTGATAAATCTCTAATCAGAATACGTAAGATCTTTTGAGTGATCTTCACAACATTAATTGGCCAAATAAAATTTGTGAAATAAAAAAAAATTTTAATTTCGTTGCGTTCCAAAGAGGCAAACCTCAACGTCATCAGATCGAAAGAGGAAGAGCATCGTGCGCTCTCTCTCTCTCTCTCTCTCTCTCTCTCTCTCTCTCTCTCTCTGCGTCAGTCTGCACAAAGAAGAAAATCACATGAATCAACGAAATTGTTATATTGCAGATTGCCAACGAAATATTGCGATGAAACACTAAAATATTTGTTTATTTCGAGTATTTGTTAGTTCGATGACAAAAACAATTATTAAAATAACCTTCTACTCTATTGTTGTCTCACCACCGGTACAATTTTAATTTATTTTCAATATTTCTTTTCTTTTACTTTCTCTATAATTACTCTTTTCTTATGATATCATTCGTGTCGATAATTTTCTCGTTATTTTCTATACCATTTATTTGTTATTATAAAATTGGCATACAAATTTTTTAAAATATCTTCTACTACATTTCCCCTGTTGTTTCACTACGTACGTTCATTGGCTTAATTACTTTCACAACTTTTTCGAACTGATTTGTTTTTAATCGCCTAACGATATTCCGCAACCACCAAAAATTTTGGGTCTGACGTTTGCATCGTTGAGTTTCGCCGAATATTTTTTTTTTAATACATTTTTCTAGCGTATATTTCGGCTCCAGAATATCAGCGGAGGCCGTACAAAGCATTTAAGAAAATTTGGTGGACCAGAATCCACCCTTTTCGAGGGATTGAAAGTGAAAAAAATGAATATCTCGGACGGTCAAGACAATCTCAATTTTTTTTTTTATTTCCGCCGTATCCTAGTCCTTGGGATGTAAAAAATTGAAAAAAAAAACACTGTTTCTCGCATTTTTTGCTCAACTCTAGATATTTCACAGTGACAGGAATAATTGTCCTTGAAATTACTCGCTGAATGAATTTTTTTCGGTTTT
>CAWVQM010000103.1:10000-40000 GCA_963932345.1 Ophion ventricosus | reverse complement strand
CAGGCTAGTGATTTTCGCATGTGAGCGACGGAAAGGAGAGGAAGGATTAAGGCGGATCCCCACAACACTCCCTCCTAAGTAACGGAGTTAGAGGTAAGGATGCGATTTGTGTGCTTAACCTAAGATCACAGCATTCAGTCGTGCGACGATTGTCGCTTTAGTCATGTGACGATAGTCCCTCTCTTTTTAGGCCCCTGGTACGTGCGCAGTGGCCTAGGCAACGTGGCATCCTCCGGCTGCGGTGCGGGTGATAACGCTGCATCGCCTGGCTGCGAGGAGGAAAGTCCTGGTTCCGTTTCCAATAGCTCTGCTGTTGCGAGGTACGCCGGTTTAAGCCTCTCGACGTTGACGTTCACGGTTCGCCCATTCAGGTTGACGGTGAACACTTTGTCGTCCAGTCGCTTCAAGACCTGGTGGGGACCGGAGTACGGCTGATCCAGACCTTTTTTAAACGCGTCTTGCCGCACAAAAACGTGGCTGCATGTGTACAAGTCTTGGAAGCAGAATGTTCGTGTCTTGCAATGGTGAGACGCTGGTACGGGCTTGAGGTTTCGCATGTGTATGCGAAATTCCTCGAGGAAGACGTTAGGATCCGATGGCGGGTCTTCGTGCGTGAAGAACTCGCCTGGGATTCTCATTGTCGTACCGTACATGTATTCCGCTGCGGATGCCTTAAGGTCCTCTTTGTAACAGGTACGTAGGCCAAGAAGAACGGTAGGCAGGATGGTTGTCCACTCTGGCGTTTGGCGACAGCGTATGGCGGCTTTGAATGTGCGATGCCACCTCTCTACCAGCCCGTTAGAAGCGGGGTGGAAAGCGGTGGTGCGTATTCGATTGGTGCCGATCAAGTGTGTCATCGCCATGAATAGAACGGACTCGAACTGCGTTCCCTGGTCTGTGGTGATGGTCTTAGGACAACCGTACCTCGAAACCCATTCGGTGAAGAATGTCCTGGCCACGGTGTTCGCGGTCATGTCTCGCATCGGTATGGCTTCCGGCCATCGGGAGAAGCGGTCGACCATTGTTAGACAGTAGCGGTAGCCTTGCGATTCCGGTAACGGTCCGACGATGTCGACGTGAACATGGTCGAAGCGTTGATCAGGCTCAGTGAACGTGCTCGGCTGAGCGTGCACATGTCGACCTATTTTCGATCGTTGACATGGGATGCAGGTCCGCGCCAACCGTATGATCTCCTTGTTCATAGCCGGCCAGACATACCGTTGACATATTAGCTTACAGGTCGCCTTACCTCCCGGGTGAGACAAGCCGTGGAACGCGTCGAAAACCTGCTGTCGGAAGAGCTTCGGAACGTACGGACGAATGTCGTTTTGTGACACGTCGCAGAAGATTTCCTGCCGCTGCGGTCCGAAGGTCAAGCGCTGGAGTTTCAATGACGACCCGTTGTCCTTGAGCAGTTGTTGCAGTTCCTCATCCTTGGCTTGCGCTTCCGCTAGCGCTGGTAGGTCGATGACGCTGGCGAGTCTGAGCGGTTCAGACGCGCTCGTTGCCTCGATCCTTGAGAATGTATCGGCGACGACGTTGTCCGTGCCCTTTACGGCGATGATTTTGGTGGAGTACTGACTGATGAAGTTCAGTTGACGTAGTTGCCGTGGCGAAGCCTTGTCGGAACGTTGCTGGAAGGCGTAGACTAGTGGTTTGTGGTCCGTGCGGATGGTAAAGTCGTATCCCTCGACCCACGGTCTGAAAAACTTGATGGCACTGTGGATTGCAGTAAGTTCTCGATCGTAAGTGCTGTAGTTAGTTTCAGGCGGGGAGAGTTTTCTCGAAAAGAAACCTAGCGGTTCCCAGACGTCGTTGCTTAGCTGCTCTAGCACAGCTCCCACAGCTTTTCCGGATGCGTCCGTAGTTAGACGTAACTCGGCGTACGGTGCGGGATGAGCCAACAACGCGAAGTTCGCAATGTCCTGGGCAAAGGCGGCAAGAGTCTCTTCGGTCCATTCCACGGGCCGCTGATCTTTTTTACGGCAGTCTTTCAGCAATGCGTTGAGTGACGCTTGTGTTTCGGCAGCGTTCTTGATGTATCGTCTGTAGAAATTGATCATACCCAGGAACTGTCTCAATTGCATGATTGTCTCAGGCCGCTTGAATGACGAAATCGCTTCAATTTTGTCGGGAAGCGGCTGTGAGCCGTTGGCTGAGACCAGATGTCCAAGATATTCGACGGATTGGGCGCCGAGAGTACACTTGCTGACGTTGATGGTGAGTCCATATTCCTGGAGACGTGTGAACACTGCCCTCAGATGTTCTCGATGTTCTCGGGCGTCCATTGAAGCGATGAGCAGGTCGTCAAGGTACGCGTATGCGAAGTCGAGACCCTCAAGAACTTTGCGGATGAATCGTTGGAACGTCTGGGCGGCGTTACACAGTCCAAACGGCATCGACGTAAACTCGAAGACACCGAATGGAGTGATGACCGCTGTCTTTGGCACGTCCTCGGGCCTGACTGGAATTTGATGATACGCGCGCACCAAATCTATTTTTGAAAAGATCGTTTTACCGTGTAGGATGGAGGTGTAGTCCAGCATGTGCGCTATCGGGTAGCGATCAGGCACCGTTTGTGCATTCAATCGCCGATAGTCGCCGCAAGGGCGCCAATCACCCGATTTCTTGGGCACCATGTGAAGCGGACTGGCCCAGCTACTTTTGGACGGACGGCAGTATCCCTCTTTCACCATGAATTGGAACTCCTCCATGGCCTTTTTGCAGAGTTCGGAATTTAGGCAACGCGCAGGCTCGAAGACAGGAGAACCCGTTGTCTCGATATGATGGACGACATCATGCTTGACAGTCGTGCTGCGGCGACCGGTGTCAAGAATCTCGGGGAATTCTCGTAGAAGAGCTGCGTACGGATCGTCGGCGTTGACTGTAGAGATTCCGGTGAGGACTGCTGTTTGCAGGGTGCCCGGCGCACTGATGCCGGTTAGAAGGTCGACTAGGCGTCGTCGTCGGATGTCAGGAACGAAGTCGTATTCATAAAGAAAATCCGCCCCGATGATGCCGTACGGGATATCTGCCACCTGAAAAATCCATTGCGTAGCGCGACGGAGTCCCAAGTCGAGCGTGAGGGCTTTCGAACCAAAAGTATCGATGACAGTCTTGTTCGCAGCGTACAACTTGAAGTCAGTCTTGTGTTTTCGGTCAAGTCTGGTGGGTGGAACCGCGGAAACGTCAGCTCCAGTGTCGATCAGGAAGAGTGTGCCTGAAGTTTTGTCCCGCAAGAAGAGTCGGCGAGATTCTGTAGGACCACCAGCGACCGCCGCCAGTGCTGGTGGCGCAGTTAGTTTCCCTGAACTTTCGGGAAGGCGCAAGGAGACTCACATTTTTTTGCTTTTTCCGCGAACTTGCGGTGATAAAAACAATATGAATTATTGTTTTCGTCGGCGTTGGCAGAGGAACGCGTTCGCGAACGGGGACGCGATTTGGAACGCCCACGAGAGCGCGTTCGGGCTTGATTTTTTAGGAGCTGTTCCATTTTAGCCGCTAGGTCGGCCACGACCCTTTCGAGGCCATTGTCTCGCGGCGGTGCGTTGACAGCCATGACGCGAGTGTCGACGGCTTGGGTGATGTCCCAAATTCGTTCCGCCAGCTGCGCTATTGTAGCATTGTCGAGGGCATCAGCCGATGCTAGTGCCACTTGGAGTTGTCGCGGCAGATGATCCAACCACAATGTGCGCACCGAGCGGGCATCAAGTTGACCCTGATTCAGCGATTCCATCTCGGCGAGTAAGAAGGAAGGTTTCTTTTCGCCGAGCTGGAGGCCGGACACCAACTTACGGAACTTTTGTTCCTGTGTAATCGAGAAGCGATTCAACATGGCTTGTTTGAGCGTCGGGTACTTGCCGTTGGCTGACGGGTTCAAGACGACGTCCTTCACGAGCATGAGGGTGTCTTGATCAAGCTTGGCTGTGACTGCGCTGTACTTCGACGCATCCGAAGTAATGCGATGCAGCTGGAAAGTCGCTTCGATGTTTGCAAACCAGAGCTCTGGTTCCTTTGTCCAGAACGGCGGGATCGTGAGACGCTCCATGCCGCTAACCACGGCCGGCGAGGTCTCAGAGACGCCGTTTGGAGGACGCGCACCGTCGTCGTCGGTGTTCGACGTAGCGGGTGTGACACTCGCGAATCGTCGATCACACTCATTGCCACTTTGATTATCGCGTTTTTTGTTTTATTTTAGTTTATTTTGGCTCGTCTGAATTCGTGCCGGTTCGGCGTTACCACGCGGCCAAGATGGCGTCGACGCGCGGTAACAAAGGCGCGCGTCACGAAGCGATTCGGTCGTGCTTCGTACCGGTTGCAATCGGGTCGAGGTCACCAATTATGTGGGGACGTAGGGGCTCCACATAAACATTTGTCACATAACAATTAATAAAACACTTTATTTCGTAATTTAGAAACAGTATATAATAAGATATCAACTTAATACGCGGTGTGATGCAGGACGATAAAACGGGCTAATCGCGCGTTTTTCTTTGTACTGTTCGTTCTCCTACTTGGTCGCGTATGTATAGGCTAGGTAGGACAGGCTAGTGACTTTCGCATGTGAGCGACGGAAAGGAGAGGAAGGATTAAGGCGGATCCCCACACGTGGTCCGTCTCGTAGGCCAGGCGAGTCTGGCAACACACGACTGGGAAAATCTTTCAATCTGCCAAATGTTGACTTCACATTTAGCAAAAAATATATAGAATAGAACCCTAAATTACAGAATGTGTAAAAGGTCCGCATCATGTTTTTTTTTTTACAATTTAACAAATAGAAATCGGTCTTTGTTCCCTTCAAATGTTTCGTGTGCCCAATTAAATTGAAGTATATACTTGTCGAATTTGTTCTTCAGAAAATTTCCTACTAAGATAAGCTTTTAGAAAAATGTGCAAACATTTTTTTCTCTTGATTAGCAGTGAAAAAAGTAAGCCAACTTTTTTCAAACCAAAATAAAACAAGCAGTTTGTAGTGAAACTCAAAAAAAAAAATTTTTAAATGGAAAAAATTAAAGCTAAAAAACGCGTTTTTTTTAAATAAACAAACATAACATTGTCGAATGGCATTATTTGGAAACTTCAAGCACGGATTCTGAAAACTGAGAGAATTTAACGACGGAAATAATTATTCCTCAATGTTTTTAGATCGGTTTAATGGAAGGAATAGCCGCTAAAATAGAGGTGGAACTGAAGTAAAGGAGATGGAAGTAAAGAAGGAATAGATAAAATAAAAAAGGGTGAGAACTATGTTGGAGAGACCAAGGGCACGTGAAAATGTGACGAGAAAACAGAAGGCAATACCAATGGAAAAAAAGATAGTGAAAAGAAACTAATTATGTTGGGAAGAAGGTGACCAAAGATGGAGACAAAAAAGGAAGGTAGACGGATGGATAAGAGAAAGCAAAGAAGAAATAAACAACGAGGATAAGGTGATAAAGATAGAGAAAGACGGTCAAATAGTAGCTGACGTGGAGGGAAAAAAAGAAAATAACGAAGAGGACGAGAGAATGGAGAGATGAGAAAAAATGAATAAAGGGGCAAAGAAAGTAAAAAATGTAGGGAACGAGGATGAGGAAGAGAAGAAGAGAACGAAAGAGAGAGACAGAGGAGTTGAAGTGGAAAAGAGAAAAAAAGCAAATGTGGGAACGGATAACGTCGGGAAAGGATAAGAAGAAGCAAGCACGGGGACAAAAGAAGAGTGGAGAGTGTAGGAAGAAAAAAGAAAAATGGGAAATGTAAAGAGGTTGAAGTGAGAGGAAGAACATTTACAAGGCCGGAAAATAAGTGTTAAAACAATGTACGATAGTGATAGAAGTGTAGAAGGGATTGTATGAGGAAGAGGTAAAAAAAAACTATACAGCACATATGAGAATTAAAAAAAAACGATTAATTATTTTTTAACTTTATTTCGGCATTATAATATAAGCAAAATCAGAGCTGGTGGACTCTGCGTGGTGGTTCCAAACAAACCGACCGGCACATAGGACACCGATGGTCCTCCTCACTCCAAATTCGATCGGCACATGATGCGCAACTGCAGTGATGCCCGCACGGCCAATAAATATGTGTGGCTCGTTGGATATAACATATCCGGCATACACCTGTAAAAAAAAATTTGAAAAGGGCAGTACATATACTTTTTAAATATAACATTCAGTGTACATTAAATAATAATGACATCGACGATTCAAAAAATACTGGCGCTTAGGCAATCAATTTTCTATTGAACTATTTCTCGAATATTGTAGGGGCAAATAACATGACTGAATTTCAAAAGTTATCTATGATTCGTCATAATATGGCAATGTATATTTTCCGTAGATCCAATTAAAGTGCCCTCAACGGAATACTGACCCTGACCCTAATGCAATCATTGATTCTGCAAAATAAAAGCGCTGTATTTCCCTCCAGGGCTTGAAAAAAACACTGGCGTCAACCACAGATCACGTTGACTCCGAAGAGAAGTGACCCGACGGGACTGATGCCTGACGGCAAGGTACACTACAAACACTCACTCATTTGAGATTTATGCCACATATTAAGAAAAGTACTCGAAATTGGAATGCCCTAAATAGACTTTGTAACCGTAACAATAGTGTAACAATTCATCCAGACAAGTATGAATGTCGTATTTCCCTCCAGTGCTTGAAAAAAACACTGGCGTCAACCGCAGATCACGTTGACTCCGAAGAGAAGTGACCCGCCGGGACTGATGCCTGACGGCAAGGTACACTACAAACACTCACTCATTTGAGATTTATGCCACATATTAAGAAAAGTACTCGAAATTGGAATGCCCTAAATAGACTTTGTAACCGTAACAATAGTGTAACAATTCATCCAGACAAGTATGAATGCCGTATTTCCCTCCAGTGCTTGAAAAAAACACTGGCGTCAACCACAGATCACGTTGACTCCGAAGAGAAGTGACCCGACGGGACTGATGCCTGACGGCAAGGTACACTACAGGCAGTAAACGTCTTTGGATCTATGCTATATATTATGAAAAGGCTCGAAATCGTAATTCCCGTAACTAACTTTGTTTATTTGTTAAATATCAAATAATCGCGCCTATACGTGTTGCCTATTCGGCTCAATTAGAAAATCAGGTAAGTGGGAAAAATTTATGGAAATTCTGATTGATTATTGGTATTGACACAATTTCGAAAAATTCACTTCAACAGATTTATTTTAAATATTATGCGATACTTTTTGTTGCGTCAGTCATCATATGCTAAGTATTTTCATATCAATGTGATTGAATGAATTAATAGTACATTGTGTACCAAGGAGGCAAAGTGGGACTTTTCAACGCCGAGCGCGATGTTTCAGGTACCGTAAGGCCTAGTTTAGGTACCGTAGACACGCACGAAAAAGCGAGGAAAACGTGGCTGCGTTATACAACATTTTTTATTTCACACATTTTATTTCATCAACACTGTGGGAACATGTTGTTATTGATGAAAAAAAACCAATGCGTTTACCAAATAATTTGATACAATCAAAAATTATTTTCCGTTCTGAATTAATTACTCGTTCATTACCGAAAATATCAATATTTCACTGTACAAGTCCACTTGAAAAATGTAATGGTATTTGCCTCATCCAATTGATGGTGTTTCCAAATAAACTTTGTAAAAACTTGTGATCAAATCCGGTTTCATTCATGTTACCATTGATATCGAAAAAAACTAAACGCTCCACAGTAGTAATAACAATCACATTGATATGGAAAACCCCTCTAAGAAAGGAAAATATATGTACCAGTAATGACATAATTGGAATAAAATCTGGCCTTTCCTCACGAATTACAGAAATGATAAAAAAAAAACAATTTCATACCACGGAATAATTAAATGGCGGACAGCTCATATGAACTATAGATAACACAAGCGCTCATAAAAAATGGATAATAAAAGAGATCTTAGAGCTACGATGTAGGAATCACAAAAAATGAAAAGAAAAATACACATTAGGTGAAACCATTAAAATATATTGCACAGCCGACCTTTTTTGGTGATTTTCGAAAAACTGTAACGTGGTTAAATTGTACCGTTGTACCGTTTGTTATCGTTTCGCGAGCGGCTCCCTACTTTTTATTTTCAAACTAATTCGACAAATCCTATTAATTGGCACTGCTTGCTTCGTTTTTCCGGCCTATTTCGAGATCGCTATTCATCTTTTCTTTGCCACCTCCAATGTTTCTAACAGTTAGGCTTTCGTCACTGCTATACGCTTTGTACATTTTACCTGACTCATCTGCCATTCCGTTCATTGTTTTCAAATAAATAAACTAATCTCATTTTTTTCCGGCTCGCGCTCCTGGTGTCCACCATTTCTCCTCTTTTTGATTTGTAAATTTGTTAAATCATCCTTTTCTTTCATTTTCCTTTAACTTTTTCTGACTGCCCCCTTTTTCTCCACTCTCAAAAACTATTCCCAGCATGCCAGTCGTCTTTTGTCTTATGAATATTATTTTCATTAATGTTTCGTTATATTTCCTCCAACTCGCTCCGCTTCCTCTACGTTAAAAAAGATTCAGTACATTCGATGACGTCATTTCTTCCGCTTTCCCACTTTTTCCTACATGCTGGTTCAGTCGTTTTTCAGCTCCCTCCTATACTCCCCTTTCGCCTTTTTTTTTTCTACGGCTACATCATTTTACTCCTCCTGGATTCATCTGTTCACAACCCAATCGATTTCGAATCCATGATTCAAACCCATCTACCCCGTGCTTGCTTCCGACTTTGTTCCTTTCTCCTGCTCGCGATTAGTGAATTTTTTCGCATGTTTTTTGCGTTCAATTTTTATTTTTCTTTTCTGCGGTCTGTTGCCTTTTCCTCCACTCTCAGAAACTATTCCTAGCATGCCAGTCGTCTTTCGTCTTATGAATATTATTTTCATTCATGTTTCGTTACATTTCCTCCAACTTGCTCCACTTCCTCTAAGCTAAAAAAGATTCAGTACATTCGATGAAGTCATTTTTTCCGCTTTCCCACTTTTTCCACATGCTGGTTCAGTAGTTTTTCAGCTCCCTCCTATACTCCCTTTTCAACTATTTTTTTTTCTACGGCTAAAACATTTTATTTCTCCTGGATCTATCTGTTAATTTTCCAATTGTTCTCGAATTCATGATTCAAACCTATTTACCCTGTTCTCGCTTCCGACTCTCGTCCTTTCTCCTGCTCGGAAATAGTGCATTTTTTCGAATGTCTCCTTTTTATTCAATTTTGATTTCTTTTCTGTTATCAGCCCTCTTTTCCTCGAATCTTCAAAACTCCTTATCGCATTCCTTTTCATTGTCTTCTTTTGCGCTTTATTATTATTTTTTGAGTCCCTCATTCATCTTTTCTTCGCCACCTCTTATATTCCTTTCCGTCATTTCTTTCTCTACTACATCCTCCTTTTTGAGTCTATCCAGTATTTATTTACTTTTTTTTTTACTGATTATTCAATCTCATGCTGCCTCTGGTTTCCTCTGACCCTCACCTCTTCTCCTTCTTTCGTTTATTCATTTCTCGAGTTTTTTTCCCATTCAGTTTCTTCCTAGCTAACAATATTCATAAAGTTTTACCATCTTATCGTACCTTTTTGATTCTTATAACATTGAACGGCCATCATTTACTAAACTATTACATATTGACCAAAATATCTTGCATGTTTTTTTTTCTTCGGCGTAGTGCATACAATTGAATGGTTGTTTAATTGAATTTTTCTCCATTGCGAATAGACGCTACAAAATTGCTACTTAAACCCCAAACGTGCAATTTTTCAATTCATTACATCGTTCAAGGGTTGTGGCCAGATTTTAAGTCACTATGTTCGAAATTTACTAGAGTCTCAAGAAAATTTCGCAATCATATTCCTGCTAAATTTACTAGAGTCTCAAGAAAATTTCGCAATCATATTCCTGCTAAATTTACTAGAGTCTCAAGACAATTTCGCAATCATATTACCTGCTTCTTCGACGGTTTCCAGTTGATTCGTTGCTACCCGCAGCTGGTTTTGGGCATCTTGCAACTGCGCTTGTAGTCTCGAGTTCTCGGCAGCTACCTCTTCCCGCTGCCGTGCCAGGGCTCTCTTTTTCAACTCTGTAATTTCACAAAATTATTATTTTTTCGTATTTCCCCCCCATAAAGCTTCTACAATTCTTACCTTTCCTCCTTTTATTTCTTTTTTGATTTTTTTCGGAGGCCCTTTGTTCGGGAACTGCCGGATTTTCCCGTCTTATTTTCCTTCTCCTCCTCTTTTTTTTCCTACTCGGAACCACTATAAAAGTAAATTGGCATTACTTTTGGTTACAAAGAAACACTACATTGGTCTTATAGAGTGCTAATGACATTCAGGCATTGCGAACGTTATTTAGTTGAAATTCATGAAAATTACCTGCACTGCCTATGGGCTGCTGTTCGCCTCCGACTTCCATGGATACTTCTGCCTGATCATCTGAATAGTGTTACGTCCTGGCGATCTTGCCCTCCACCAAGAACATAGAAATACCCATATACCTACCCTAAAAGACTATTATACTCCCCATAAAAATATAAACACATACTAGGAATTACCCTACGATTCACCTAGAAATATTTTTCCTACATAAAATAATGTAAACAACATATAGAATAATGTAATCCTTTATTGTTACGAAAAACAATATATTTTCAAATACTTTATACACTCTGGATAACTCCGATATAGTAATCACGTAATTCTGCGTTAAATACATAATATTACATGTACACTAGAATAAACAAAGCTTATACGTCATTTCATAAAAACACATTTCTCCCGCTCAAATTCCTCAAAAATATGAAAATTGGAAAAACCCTTTTTATAACCAAATATAATGCAGTAAAAGAATAATAATGAAATAAAAACGAAATCATAATAATAATTCGTCCTCCTAAAAGATACTCAAAAACAAGTTAAAATATAACTTTTCAAAATCCAATTTTTCCAATATTAAACAGTATATTTAGTAGTAAACAACGCCCTAAGCGCCATATTTTTAGGACTAACCAATCACGTTAAAATCATTTAAAACATGGTTAAAACTAGGTTAAAATAAGTTCAACCACCCGCTATATTAAAAAGGGAAAAATCCCGATTCCAACCATACCATTCCCATAATTTTGAGACAATTAGAACTATTTATTTTCAATTTTTAAAAGAAGAGATACTTGCTTCGACCTCCTATGACGTCATGTTCTCCTGATACTCCTGTTCTTAGTCGCGACCCGCGAAATTCGTTTCCCTCAAAACTAAAAATCGTACCGCGGTCCCGCGGGTGTCAAAATTTCCCAAATAATTCCCTCTTTCATATAAACCAAACTCGCGGGCCCTAGCGCCATTATTTTTCCCTAAAAACCAAAAAACTAGCAAATCCACGGATACACCGTGTTACAGTATACCTATAGCGTACTCTCATGCATGCTTCACCTAAGAAGGCTACCATGATGGTTTCGGCCGCAAATATGGCCGACAACCACCATATTGTATTCCCGCCAACATCATAGAATTCCCCGGGAACCCCCGTGATCCTGTAGGACGCCATGACACCTCCTATAGACATCCCTTTTTATCCCGGTACATGCTTCCTTAAGGAGGAACCCACTACGACAGTTCCACCAATATCTCAGTACGCATGCACTTAGACATTGCATCACCCATCATCGCCACGACAGTCGTCACAAGGCAAAAGGTCACCTTCAAAAACGACGTTCCACCAATATTATTATTAAATTCAATATGGCTTCTCGGAATATCGCGTATCTTCATAACCTAAACATCCTGCATGTAATAAGACACCTCTATTTACCACCCTTTTGCGCTGTATCTTTATTCGCCGCGCACTAACTACCATTATTACGATCCAGCGATTATTAATAAAAATATATTTTAATTAAACAAGGAACCATAGTTCATCAGCACGAACTTATACTTTTATTATAAAATATTGTGCAACAACTATACGCGTATTTTAGGCAACATTTATTACATAGAAAACCTAATTAGTTAAGTAAAACTATTGTTAAATAATATTAAGTATTTTTACAAACCAACTTAATCAACAAACAATATGCATGAATATTATCAATTATATAAAATACGTTATAAACAAACTAAAAGATATTTTAATAAAATCTTTTCCGTTCAAACATATATATATATATGTGTATATATGTATACATACGTATATATATATATATTCCCATATATGTTAAAATCTTAATAAATAAAAAATCCTATACTTACCATTTAAGGCAAAGAATACGTTTATTAATAGATTTCATACACAAATATAAAATGTAATAAATTGTAAAGCTCCAGGTAAATTAATAAAAATTAATTTATCAAGAGCTCCATTTAATCCTGTAAAAACAAAAGAGACAGACGCTGGTACTCCATACCGTCCCATAAGTGTAAGGGAGAAGGAAGGATACCTACGTCACAACAGCGCTTACTTCCCCGACGCTGGATGCTGCCCCACCAAGAAGCCGCCGCCGCCGCTCGGGGAATACATAAAAGAAGGGGAACCTCTCCTTCACCAGTTCTCCGGTCTCTCCACCAGTCAGTCGCGCTTCTCCGTTCGTCGTGTATACATCGGAGCCGCACACTGGAAAATCGGAACGATTTTATTCTTTTCGTGTTGAATTGTATTTTCGAAACGTTTAAATATTAACAATATTAAGTCTTCGCGGTATCGCAACACCGTCATGTTGCTAATAATTAATTATTTTTGTCGAAGTGTATTTTAAAACAAAGGTTGTAACAATATAATTTTATATACATATTTAAATTCAGTGAATAATTATTTCGAGACCTTTCTCTCCCAATTAAAATCTCACCGTGCTCTTTCTTGGCATCTTGCATATTTTATCTATTTATTTCTCTCATCTCGATTCTAATACGAAACCGCTTGATTTACGAAACACTCTCTTACCTAGAAGCCAAACTTTCAGTGCACTGTACTGATGCACGTCTGCTGAGGCTCCCATCCTGCCGAATATTCTGTGCACTGTACCGATGCACGTTTACTGAGGCTCCTTCTTTCCCCAATTGCGCTCAAGGTTATGCATGTAGACCACGACGCAATTGTCACCTACATTTATACAAATTCAATAAATTAATCGGTTTCTTATTCAGGAATAACATAAATTCTGTGCTCTATTCAGTTTTAATTTTGTTATGCCAAGAAGACGCGCCGGTGCTCGGTTCCAACTTCGTCGCGCCGTCGCCTTGCTTCATCAGAAGCCCGCGCCGAAGGAACGTGGCGATAATATACCGGTCTATAAAAAACTATCTAAGGAACGACTCGCCATCCTTCTCCCGAAACCGCGAATCATATCGAACATTCCACTAACAACCAAAGTGTTCATTGTGAGTGATAAAACAATTCGACTCGTCACCCCTGTCGTTCTATCCGACGGTTCCGAGGCATCCACCGTCGGCGTACCATTGGAAACCAAGGTCATTTCCATCGACTAACCACTCTTCGTCAACATCGTTCTCTCCGCCTTGTCCATGAGTTCTTCTCCACGGTCGACCAAGCAGGGATCATCAAAACCGGTCATCATCTCCAACATCCCTGTCAACCGGGAGCTCTTCCTCGTCGACGGACGAGGATTTATTCGAGTCATCCGTACTCCACCGAATCAACCCGCTACGCACCGCCGCTCGTAGGGTAAGTCGCATGCTTCGTTACCATATATTCTTTTCTTTACCGACTACCCCATACTCGCGAGTGTTAATTCACGTACCGATCAAATTGTGGCTGATCCTCATCCCTGTTGGGCACATTCCCGACTAAAGGAAGGATCTCAAGGCTGGCGTCCGTTTATCCAAGAATAACATTTAAATCTAACATCTCGGTTAACCTCAAATTCGAAGTTCAAATCGCGTATTTTCCTTGCGAATATATATTTTTTATGAATAATAAAATCCCGGACGTAACAGGATAAATTTTTGGTGGCAGCGGTGGGATACCAAAGTCACATTTGATCAATTTTCCAATTGCAAATCTTATCTGTTTTTTATGTAAATTTCCAAAATGGCTACTACAAGGTCAAAATCTCAAGCTTTAAACGAAGAGGAATTGTGCATCCTCAACGAACAAATCAATCGTAAACGCGAAGTTTTACAAGAGCAGGAACGTGCTCTCCGCGAAAAAGATATAGAAGCGCAAGAACGCATTAAAGCCCTTCAGGCCCTCGAAAGAGAACAAATCGAACGAAACCAAAATATTCCAGAAACGTCGGAACGCTCCGACACCCATGAACAATTCGTCGCTCTTCAAAGAACATTATCACAAATGATTTCCCAATTTGGGGACTTAAAAACAGAAGTACTCGAAATAAAAAACGAAAGGCGATTCTCGCCACCCCATCAGTCTCCACGTCTTGACCCAACTCTGCAATTTGGAACAACAGGTACTTCGAAATGCTCTGGCAACCGCATCCATCTTACCAGAAAAATTCGCCCGAGCCGTTACCAAAAGTCCAGGCTACATGGCCGTTATAGCAGGCGAAGTAGCCCACATAATCAAATGCGTTCCTGTGGAATGCTCACTCCGGAGAACGGACGAATGCTACCTCGAATTACCTGTGACGCATCGTAACCAATCATTTTTTCTCTCCACAATTTCCCGCACCCTGATCAAAGCAGGGACCCATATCGAATGCAACCCCTCCTTCCTGCCCAATATCTTATCGACGGGGCATGGTACCGCTTCGCCCCTCACCCAATTGAAGTTCCGCCTCCGCAAATTTTACGACCAATGACTACGCCAACATGGGAATACACACCGGTCGGAAACCTCGCAACTAGCGGAATTTATACGAACCAAGAGATCGAACAGCTCCGCGATCGAATAATGTTTCCCGCCGAAAGACCGGCACTTCTGAATAACCTGGCTCGTGGATCAGCTGGATATACCATCCCACCAGGAACCGTGTCTCTGAAAAATTTACTAGACGAAGGTACTCTGGAGCATATAGCTTCGAACGCTTTTGGAAAACTGTGGAACGGCTTCGAAAAGTTTGGAGTCATCAGCGCAGGCTTCCTCGGCATCATGGCCATATATTCAATCATCAAGTCGATCATCGATACCATCATTCACGGATATACCCTGGATTCACTATACGGATGCAGCTTCGCCTTGTTTGGAGCCATCTGGAACTCCGTTACCAACCTACTCGGGTCCAGGGCCCATAAGAAAAATCAGAAAAACGACGGATCCAATACCGAACCACCCCCTAGGGAATTGGTTCCACCAACTAACGAGCCGGATCCAAGACCATCGACATCAACTAGGAGATTGTCGGGCATCGACGCCATCCTTCTTGAGCGCCTTTGCGCCGGGCCTCAGCCATCCAGTAGGGTGTCTTCGGCTTAAAGGGGGGAGGTGTTACGTCCTGGCGATCTTGCCCTCCACCAAGAACATAGAAATACCCATATACCTACCCTAAAAGACTATTATACTCCCCATAAAAATATAAACACATACTAGGAATTACCCTAGGATTCACCTAGAAATATTTTTCCTACATAAAATAATGTAAACAACATATAGAATAATGTAATCCTTTATTGTTACGAAAAACAATATATTTTCAAATACTTTATACACTCTGGATAACTCCGATATAGTAATCACGTAATTCTGCGTTAAATATATAATATTACATGTACACTAGAATAAACAAAGCTTATACGTCATTTCATAAAAACACATTTCTCCCGCTCAAATTCCTCAAAAATATAAAAATTGGAAAAACCCTTTTTATAACCAAATATAATGCAGTAAAAGGATAATAATGAAATAAAAACGAAATCATAATAATAATTCGTCCTCCTAAAAGATACTCAAAAACAAGTTAAAATATAACTTTTCAAAATCCAATTTTTCCAATATTAAACAGTATATTTAGTAGTAAACAACGCCCTAAGCGCCATATTTTTAGGACTAACCAATCACGTTAAAATCATTTAAAACATGGTTAAAACTAGGTTAAAATAAGTTCAACCACCCGCTATATTAAAAAGGGAAAAATCCCGATTGCAACCATACCATTCCCATAATTTTGAGACAATTAGAACTATTTATTTTCAATTTTTAAAAGAAGAGATACTTGCTTCGACCTCCTATGACGTCATGTTCTCCTGATACTCCTGTTCTTAGTCGCGACCCGCGAAATTCGTTTCCCTCAAAACTAAAAATCGTACCGCGGTCCCGCGGGTGTCAAAATTTCCCAAATAATTCCCTCTTTCATATAAACCAAACTCGCGGGCCCTAGCACCATTATTTTTCCCTAAAAACCAAAAAACTTGCAAATCCGCGGATACACCGTGTTACAGTATACCTATAGCGTACTCTCATGCATGCTTCATCTAAGAAGGCTACCATAATGGTTTCGGCCGCAAAGATGGCCGACAACCGCCATATTGTATTCCCGCCAACATCATAGAATTCCCCGGGAACCCCCGTGATCCTGTAGGGCGCCATGACACCTCCTATAGACATCCCTTTTTATCCCGGTACATGCTTCCTTAAGGAAAAACCCACTACATATCTCAGTACGCATGCACTTAGACATTGCATCACCCATCATCGCCACGACAGTCGTCACAAGGCAAAAGGTCACCTTCAAAAACGACGTTCCACCAATATTATTATTAAAATCAATATGGCTTCTCGGAATATCGCGTATCTTCATAACCTAAACATCCTGCATGTAATAAGACACCTCTATTTACCACCCTTTTGCGCTGTATCTTTATTCGCCGCGCACTAACTACCATTATTATGATCCAGCGATTATTAATAAAAATATATTTTAATTAAACAAGGAACCATAGTTCATCAGCACAAACTTATACTTTTATTATAAAATATTATGCAACAACTATACGCGTATTTTAGGCAACATTTATTACATAGAAAACCTAATTAGTTAAGTAAAACTATTGTTAAATAATATTAAGTATTTTACAAACCAACTTAATCAACGAACAATATGCATGAATATTATCAATTATATAAAATACGTTATAAACAAACTAAAAGATATTCTAATAAAATCTTTTCCGTTCAAACATATATATATATATATGTGTATATATGTATACATACGTATATATATATATATTCCCATATATGTTAAAATCTTAATAAATAAAAAATCCTATACTTACCATTTAAGGCAAAGAATACGTTTATTAATAGATTTCATACATAAATATAAAATGTAATAAATTGTAAAGCTCCAGGTAAATTAATAAAAATTAATTTATCAAGAGCTCCATTTAAACCTGTAAGAACAAAAGAGACAGACGCTGGTACTCCATACCGTCCCATAAGTGTAAGGGAGAAGGAAGGATACCTACGTCACAACAGCGCTTACTTCCCCGACGCTGGATGCTGCCCCACCAAGAAGCCGCCGCCGCCGCTCGGGGAATACATAAAAGAAGGGGAACCTCTCCTTCACCAGTTCTCCGGTCTCTCCACCAGTCAGTCGCGCTTCTCCGCTCGTCGTGTATACGTCGGAGCCGCACTCTGGAAAATCGGAACGATTTTATTCTTTTCGTGTTGAATTGTATTTCCGAAACATTCAAGTATTAACCGTGTATTAAGTCTTCACTGTATCGCAACACCGTCAAGTTGCTAATAATTAATTATTTTTGTCGAAGTGTATTTTAAACAAAGGTTGTAACAATATAATTTTATATACATATTTAAATTCAGTGAATAATTATTTCGAGACCTTTCTCTCCCAATTAAAATCTCACCGTGCTCCTTCTTGGCATCTTGCATATTTTGTTTATTTATTTCTCTCATCTCAATTCTAATACGAAACCGCTTGATTTACGAAACACTCTCTTACCTAGAAGCCAAACTTTCAGTGCACTGTACTGATGCACGTCTGCTGAGGCTCCCATCCTGCCGAATATTCTGTGCACTGTACCGATGCACGTTTACTGAGGCTCCTTCTTTCCCCAATTGTGCTCAAGGTTATGCATGTAGACCACGACGCAATTGTCACCTACATTTATACAAATTCAATAAATTAATCGGTTTCTTATTCAGGAATAACATAAATTCTGTGCTCTATTCAGTTTTTGTTATGCCAAGAAGACGCGCAGGTGCTCGGTTCCAACTTCGTCGCGCCGTCGCCTTGCTTCATCAGAAGCCCGCGCCGAAGGAACGTGGCGATAATATACCGGTCTATAAAAAACTATCTAAGGGACGACTCGCTATCCTTCTCCCGAAACCGCGAATCATATCGAACATTCCACTAACAACCATAGTGTTCATTGTGAGTGATAAAACAATTCGACTCGTCACCCCTGTCGTTCTATCCGACGGTTCCGAGGCATCCACCGTCGGCATACCATTGGAAACCAAGGCCATTTCCATCGACTAACCACTTGTCGTCAACATCGTTCTCCCCGCCTTGTCCATGAGTTCTTCTCCACGGTCGACCAAGCAGGGATCATCAAAACCGGTCATCATCTCCAACATCCCTGTCAACCGGGAGCTCTTCCTCGTTGACGGACGAGGATTTATCCGAGTCATCCGTACTCCGCTGAATCAACCCGCTACGCACCGCCGCTCGTAGGGTAAGTCGCATGCTCCGTTACCATACATTCTCTTCAATACCGACTACCCCATACTCGCGAGTGTTAATTCACGTACTGATCAAATTGTGGCTGATCCTCATCCCTGTTGGGCACATTCCCGACTAAAGGAAGGATCTCAAGGCTGGCGTCCGTTTATCCGAGAATAACATTTAAATCTAACATCTCGGTTAACCTCAAATTCGAAGTTCAAATCACGTATTTTCCTTACGAATATATTTTTTTTTATGAATAATAAAATCCCGGACGTAACAACAGTCATCCAGATGCTGCCGAAAAAGTCTCCTACAAGGAGCTCCGGTGGTTCATGCAAGAGTGCAGGAGGAAACGTTACCCTCGGTGCCCACGTACCATTGAGGAATTCGTCGAACAATTAACGAATCCTGAACTCGACCGAAATTTGGAGTACGATACAGGTCGTTTCTCGGCGAACGTCATTATCGACGCTAACGACGCAAAGCACGCGATCTTCTATGATCCTTGTTTCGTACGCGAAGAAATGAGCGAGGTCACGCGACTGTTCATTGATGCGACGTTCCGATCGAGGCCCCAAATCGAAGGAGTATACCAGCTGCTCACGATAATAGGCATCAAAATGAACCATGTAAGTATTATATTTGATGCATGATATTTGTGATTTTTTTGCAGATTTTTTAATGTGGCCAATACTGTTTTTTTCTTAAATTAAATATATTTCCAAGTTGAATCGTCCCAAGAAATTCTGAAAACTCTCTGAGTGTATTTCTGCAATACTACAGTAACGTGAAAAATCGTGGGTCAAATCGGAGAGGTGAAGGGTCAGACCCAGGTCGAATCGGCATGGAATGCCCCATATGCTTTCTCTTATTGGTTCCTATTCGGTGTTTACAATTTTATGCCATTGATATGCATTTCAGGGATTCCCTTTCATCTGGACAATCATGTCCTCGAAAACGCAAGTAGCGTACGAAGCAGTTTTGCGATTTGTGAGGAACGCCATAATTCCCTCCAACACCATAAAACTGGCGATGAGCGATTTCGAAAGAGGATTGCGAAATGCTGTAACCCGCGTATTCACCACTGCTCATAGCACAGGGTGCAATACTCACTACGACCGTGTAGGTACCCTTCAGTATATACTAGGTTATATCGTTACCGGACGTCCATGATGTCCAGCAAGCCTAAAGTCTCATTTTTCTTCAAAAGTTTGAAGTTTAAACATATTTATAATTTTTTTTATCACGAAACATGCTTGTAACGTCCAAGCATGTAATCCGACCTACACGAACCAATAATTGACAAGAAATTATTATTTTTCAGGCGTTTTATCAAAAAGCCAAAGCGCTAGGTCTGCGGCGCTTGCTTCGGGATGATGCCGAAGCCAAAGACTTTTTTAAAAAGATCTTGGGACTAGCGTACTTGCCGCAAGATCTGATCGAGGGCCTGTATCGCACCACCGTCGACAATTTATCGCCGAGGACGAAGGCGAAATACGCGATTTTTTGTCGGTACTACGAGCGTTATTGGCTTCGGACTGTCACGCCAGCGGGTTTCAGCGTGTATGGACTCGGTCGGCGAACTAATAACGTCATTGAATCGTACCACAGTCGACTGGGGCACAGAATGCAGAATCGCCCTGCGCCCTGGGATTTCGTCGGTGAGTGTCGATTGTAGTATTGTGATGTTGTTACAAGTTACGAAAAGAATCCAGTTCATATGAAGCATTGCCCATAATTGTTACATTTTTTGTACAGGCAAGCTCCTGAAATTACAAGCCGATGTTAAAACGGATATTCAGCGCTTGAAAAACAACTGCAGAGTAGCTCGGCGCGCGCGATGCTCGACGGTTTTTAAGCAAAAACATCTCTTCGGAGGTAGTGATTACTCTTATTGAAATACGTAGGATATGTGAACAAATAATTGCAATGCGGCGCAATTTTGTTTGGAATAGTACTTTTTCTTGGAAACTATTATAGACTTATAAGGTATGAATTGCATAAATCATCACTCGCTGTAACAAAAAATTAAATAAGGGAAATGTAATGAAGTTGGAATATAGTGTAGGATAGCTTTCCGATAATGAGTGGAATGAGTGGAGTGGAGGATGCAACCCACTACAAGTTTATGAATACATATTTTCGTATATTTTTTAGCGTGGCGAGAGTTACACTTTCGAGAAATTACGGCACGGGAGTTCCTTGAAAAAGCCGCATCGCCCAAGGGAAACGTCGACGATCTCATTGCCAGGGAAAGCAATGCACGAGAGGGTGACGAGTTCGAATTGGAAGAGCCCCCGGTAGTCGTACCGTTAGGTAGTACCTTGAATGTATAGCATTATATCTGCAGCTAATTATGTGAAAAGAACTGGAAACAAGTGAATATGTGTGAGCAGTTGAAATTTCGTTTAGTTTCCGGGCCGGTCAATTTAGTTGTAGAAATTGCAATTCAATTATTGTATCTTGTTACTTATGGTGCTTGCAACAGTTTTAATATGAATTTTATTTTTCTCCTTACTAGAACAAGATCCGGACTATCACCCCGCGATCTTCGCCGACAACAGGTCAGATTGGCTCATGGACAACGTGGATGTACCACCAACAGCTCCAGAAAACAGTAATTTTATCAATTTTTTATTTCAGAAGTAGATGCTTAATTAACTTGCTGGATAGATTATTTGCCAAGACCAAACGAACTGCGTATATATATGTATATAATTTTTCCTTTTCAGTCGTTCACGAGAACGATTCTGATTCCGATGAGTCAGTCGTTAATGGAACCAACGACCGTCCAATCGAGGCCGAAGCGGAAGAGGTTTTGATGGACAAGGAGGAACAACTTGGACTGGTGCATGACGTCGATGGTAATTGCTATTGATTTCCCGGAAATAATGTTCAAATTGGCTTATCTTTTTTGAAGTTCAATGTTAACATTTTTATATTTATGAACTCGTGGTGTGCAGAGAACAACCTACCCGGACCTTCATTTGGAAATTCTGACGAGGACCGGCCGAACGAGGAACGACCGACGGCATCGCTGGACCTCGATAGCAATGGTTTGATATTGTGCTGAAATTCGTTTCGAAATTAATGTAATTATGAATTAATCGATCGTTTTTTAAACCATTCAGATGATCAGGCAGAAGTATCCATGGAAGTCGGAGGCGAACAGCAGCCCATAGGCAGTGCAGGTAATTTTCATGAATTTCAACAAAATAACGTTCGCAATGCCTGAATGTCATTAGCACTCTATAAGACCAATGTAGTGTTTCTTTGTAACCAAAAGTAATGCCAATTTACTTTTATAGTGGTTCCGAGTAGGAAAAAAAAGAGGAGGAGAAGGAAAATAAGACGGGAAAATCCGGCAGTTCCCGAAGAAAGGGCCTCCGAAAAAAAATCAAAAAAGAAATAAAAGGAGGAAAGGTAAGAATTGTAGAAGCTTTATGGGGGGGAAATACGAAAAAATAATAATTTTGTGAAATTACAGAGTTGAAAAAGAGAGCCCTGGTACGGCAGCGGGAAGAGGTAGCTGCCGAGAACTCGAGACTACAAGCGCAGTTGCAAGATGCCCAAAACCAGCTTCGGGTAGCAACGAATCAACTGGAAACCGTCGAAGAAGCAGGTAATAATATGATTGCGAAATTTTCTTGAGACTCTAGTAAATTTCGAACATAGTGACTTAAAATCTGGCCACAACCCTTGAACGATGTAATGAATTGAAAAATTGCACGTTTGGGGTTTAAGGCAGAACACCACTGTGACCCCCTGTTTTTTTTCATTTTTCAAGAATTCTTTTTGTGGGAAAAAAAAGAGATATTCGAAAATTTTTTTTTTGTTTTGTTCGTTGTTTATTGAAGATACATAAAAAAAAATTTCAAATTTTTCACGCCCCATGGTGACGCTGGGGAAGCTCCCGCGTCAGGTACTGTTGCCTCTGCAGTGGTTCGCGGCACGCAGCAGAACTCTCTTCAAAGTCGATCTGAAAAAAAATACCTAGTGTTTTCGTTAATAATATGATATTTTGAAGAGAAGTACATAGGGATTTGAAAAAATATTGATTTTTAAAAAATAGGCACGCTTTTGAAATTAAAGGACGATTTTCGAGCAAAATTTCTCGTCGAAAATAGGCTATAACTTTTTTTATTATGGAGATATCGAAAAAATCCTATGTACTTCTTTAGATAATCTAGTTTTATTGATGCAGTCCAAATTTGAAGTCGATCGGATAAAAATTGATCGAGTTCTGCTGCGTGCCGCACTCAAAAAAGTGGTTTTGAGAAAAACGCGTTCAAAGTTTTAGGTTTGTTAATTTATGCGATAAATTGGAAAAAAAAATTTTACCTTTAATCAGCGATGCCGGCACCATATAGCTGGCCTTCAAGAAGCAAATGATTGTCCCTAGCATCTTTTCTCCAACTTGTAGAGGCTCTTCTTGCCTCTTTTGCAGCGTCTGTGAGCGAGCGCTCCGCCAGCTCGATCCGCGCTGCGTCGGTTTCAACGCAAAAATTGAAACAATTTGGGCCGATAGTTATCCCCAACGTCTCCAAAACTTTCATGAGGTTTCTCAGGCCATCATTGAATAATAATACCGCGATATCAGCTGCAATATCGACGATTTTTTTGCTCCCGGACTGACACTTGGGGGCTATCGCCCAAACTGATTTGTTGTAGCTTTCGTTGTTGTTTTGCGTGAAGCCGCCCAAACAACGCTGCAGCAAATCGTCTCTGCTCAAATTTTCGAAGACTGGCGTAATTGCCTCCAATACTTCCTCAGGAAGAGGCGGCTGCGCGGAACCCCGAGCGTCACGGAGCGCTGCAGCGCTCCACAAAATATTCAATATCTCCGAAAATAATTATTTTTTCGACCTGGGTCCAACGGCATCTTAATCTTAAATGTATTTTAGATTTTTCTAGATGGTTTTCAAAAAATCGATTTTTTGAAGCCGTCACAGTGGTGTTGTCCCTTAAGTAGCAATTTTGTAGCGTCTATTAGCAATGGAGAAAAATTAAATTAAACAACCATTCAATTATATGCACTACGCCGAAGAAAAAAAAAACATGCAAGATATTTTGGTCAATATGTAATAGTTTAGTAAATGATGGCCGTTCAATGTTATAAGAATCAAAAAGGTACGATAAGATGGTAAAACTTTATGAATATTGTTAGCTAGGAAGAAACTGAATGGGAAAAAAACTCGAGAAATGAATAAACGAAAGAAGGAGAAGAGGTGAGGGTCAGAGGAAATCAGAGGCAACAAGAGATTGAATAATCAGTAAAAAAAAAAGTAAATAAATACTGGATAGACTCAAAAAGGAGGATGTAGTAGAGAAAGAAATGATGGAAAGGAATATAAGAGGTGGCGAAGAAAAGATGAATGAGGGACTCAAAAAATAATAATAAAGCGTAAAAGAAGACAATGAAAAGGAATGCGATAAGGAGTTTTGAAGATTCGAGGAAAAGAGGGCTGATAACAGAAAAGAAATCAAAATTGAATAAAAAGGAGACATTCGAAAAAATGCACTATTTACGAGCAGGAGAAAGAACGAGAGTCGGAAGCGAGAACAGGGTAAATAGGTTTGAATCATGAATTCGAGAACAATTGGAAAATTAACAGATAGATCCAGGAGAAATAAAATGTTTTAGCCGTAGAAAAAAAATAGTTGAAAAGGGAGTATAGGAGGGAGCTGAAAAACTACTGAACCAGCATGTGGAAAAAGTGGGAAAGCGGAAAAAATGACTTCATCGAATGTACTGAATCTTTTTTAGCTTAGAGGAAGTGGAGCAAGTTGGAGGAAATGTAACGAAACATTAATGAAAATAATATTCATAAGACGAAAGACGACTGGCATGCTAGGAATAGTTTCTAAGAGTGGAGGAAAAGGCAACAGACCGCAGAAAAGTAAAATAAAAATTGAACGCAAAAAACATGCGAGAAAATTCACTAATCGCGAGCAGGAGAAAGGAACAAAGTCGGAAGCAAGAACGGGGTAGATGGGTTTGAATCATGGATTCGAAATCGATTGGGTTGTGAACAGATGAATCCAGGAGGAGTAAAATGATGTAGCCGTAGAAAAAAAATAGTTGAAAGGGGAATATAGGAGGGAGCTGAAAAACGACTGAACCAGCATGTAGGAAAAAGTGGGAAAGCGGAAGAAATGACGTCATCGAATATACTGAATCTTTTTTAGCGTAGAGGAAGCGGAGCGAGTTGGAGAAAATATAACGAAACATTAATGAAAATAATATTCATTAGACGAAAGACGACTGGCATGCTGGGAATAGTTTTTGAGAGTGGAGAAAAAGGGGGCAGTCAGAAAAAGTTAATGGAAAATGAAAGAAAAGGATGATTTAACAAATTTACAAATCAAAAGAGGAGAAATGGTGGGCACCAGGAGCGCGAGCCGGAAAAAATGAGATTAGTTTATTTATTTGAAAACAATGAACGGAATCGCAGATGAGTCAGGTAAAATGTATAAAGCGTATAGCAGTGACGAAAGCCTAACTGTTAGAAACATTGGAGGTGGCAAAGAAAAGATGAATAGCGATCTCGAAATAGGCCGGAAAAACGAAGCAAGCAGTGCCAATTAATAGGATTTGTCGAATTAGTTTGAAAATAAAAAGTAGGGAGCCGCTCGCGAAACGATAACAAACGGTACAACGGTACAATTTAACCACGTTACAGTTTTTCGAAAATCACCAAAAAAGGTCGGCTGTGCAATTTAATGGTTTCACCTAATGTGTGTTTTTCTTTTCATTTTTTGTGATTCCTACATCGTAGCTCTAAGATCTCTTTTATTATCCATTTTTTATGAGCGCTTGTGTTATCTATAGTTCATATGAGCTGTCCGCCATTTAATTATTCCGTGGTATGAAATTGTTTTTTTTTATCATTTCTGTAATTCGTGAGGAAAGGCCAGATTTTATTCCAATTATGTCATTACTGGTACATATATTTTCCTTTCTTAGAGGGGTTTTCCATATCAATGTGATTGTTATTACTACTGTGGAGCGTTTAGTTTTTTTCGATATCAATGGTAACATGAATGAAACCGGATTTGATCACAAGTTTTTACAAAGTTTATTTGGAAACACCATCAATTGGATGAGGCAAATACCATTACATTTTTCAAGTGGACTTGTACAGTGAAATATTGATATTTTCGGTAATGAACGAGTAATTAATTCAGAACGGAAAATAATTTTTGATTGTATCAAATTATTTGGTAAACGCATTGGTTTTTTTTCATCAATAACAACATGTTCCCACAGTGTTGATGAAATAAAATGTGTGAAATAAAAAATGTTGTATAACGCAGCCACGTTTTCCTCGCTTTTTCGTGCGTGTCTACGGTACCTAAACTAGGCCTTACGGTACCTGAAACATCGCGCTCGGCGTTGAAAAGTCCCACTTTGCCTCCTTGGTACACAATGTACTATTAATTCATTCAATCACATTGATATGAAAATACTTAGCATATGATGACTGACGCAACAAAAAGTATCGCATAATATTTAAAATAAATCTGTTGAAGTGAATTTTTCGAAATTGTGTCAATACCAATAATCAATCAGAATTTCCATAAATTTTTCCCACTTACCTGATTTTCTAATTGAGCCGAATAGGCAACACGTATAGGCGCGATTATTTGATATTTAACAAATAAACAAAGTTAGTTACGGGAATTACGATTTCGAGCACTTTTCATAATATATAGCATAGATCCAAAGACGTTTAAAGCCTGTAGTGTACCTTGCCGTCAGGCATCAGTCCCGTCGGGTCACTTCTCTTCGGAGTCAACGTGATCTGTGGTTGACGCCTGTTACGTCCGGGATTTTATTATTCATAAAAGAATATATTCGCAAGGAAAATACGTGATTTGAACTTCGAATTTGAGGTTAACCGAGATGTTGGATTTAAATGTTATTCTCGGATAAACGGACGCCAGCCTTGAGATCCTTCCTTTAGTCGGGAATGTGCCCAACAGGGATGAGGATAGCCACAATTTGATCAGTACGTGAATTAACACTCGCGAGTATGGGGTAGTCGGTATTGAAGAGAATGTATGGTAACGGAGCATGCGACTTACCCTACGAGCGGCGGTGCGTAGCGGGTTGATTCAGCGGAGTACGGATGACTCGGATAAATCCTCGTCCGTCGACGAGGAAGAGCTCCCGGTTGACAGGGATGTTGGAGATGATGACCGGTTTTGATGATCCCTGCTTGGTCGACCGTGGAGAAGAACTCATGGACAAGGCGGAGAGAACGATGTTGACGACGAGTGGTTAGTCGATGGAAATGACCTTGGTTTCCAATGGTACGCCGACGGTGGATGCCTCGGAACCGTCGGATGGAACGACCGGGGTGACGAGTCGAATTGTTTTATCACTTACGATGAACACTTTGGTTGTTAGTGGAATGTTCGATATGATTCGCGGTTTCGGGAGAAGGATAGCGAGTCGTTCCTTAGATAGTTTTTTATAGATCGGTATATTATCGCCACGTTCCTTCGGCGCGGGCTTCTGATGAAGCAAAGCGACGGCGCGACGAAGTTGGAACCGAGCACCGGCGCGTCTTCTTGGCATAACAAATTCAAAACTGAATAGAGCACAGAATTTATGTTATTCCTGAATAAGAAACCGATTAACTTATTGAATTTGTATAATTGTAGGTGACAATTGCGTCGTGGTCTACATGCATAACCTTGAGCGCAATTAGGGAAAGAAGGAGCCTCAGTAATCGTGCATCGGTACAGTGCACAGAATATTCGGCAGGATGGGAGCCTCAGCAGACGTGCATCGGTACAGTGCACTGAAAGTTTGGCTTCTAGGTAAGAGAGTGTTTCGTAAATCAAGCGGTTTCGTATTAGGATTGAGATGAGAGAAATAAATAGACAAAATATGCAAGATGCCAAGAAGGAGCACGGTGAGATTTTAATTGGGAGAGAAAGGTCTCGAAATGATTATTCACTGAATTTAAATATGTATATAAAATTATATTGTTACAACCTTTGTTAAAAAATACACTTCGACAAAAATAATTATTAGCAACTTGACGGTGTTGCGATACCGCGAAGACTTAATACACAGTTAATATTTAAACGTTTCGGAAATACAATTCAACATGAAAAGAATAAAATCGTTCCGATTTTCCAGTGTGCGGCTCCGATGTATACACGACGAACGGAGAAGCGCGACTGACTGGTGGAGAGACCGGAGAACTGGTGAAGGAGAGGTTCCCCTTCTTTTATGTATTCCCCCAGCGGCGGCGGCGGCTTCTTGGTGGGGCAGCATCCAGCGTCGGGGAAGTAAGCGCTGTTGTGACGTAGGTATCCTTCATTCTCCCTTACACTTATGGGACGGTATGGAGTACCAGCGTCTGTCTCTTTTGTTCTTACAGGATTAAATGGAGCTCTTGATAAATTAATTTTTATTAATTTACCTGGAGCTTTACAATTTATTACATTTTATATTTATGTATGAAATCTATTAATAAACGTATTCTTTGCCTTAAATGGTAAGTATAGGATTTTTTATTTATTAAGATTTTAACATATATGGGAATATATATATATATACGTATGTATACATATATACACACATATATATATATATATGTTTGAACGGAAAAGATTTTATTAGAATATCTTTTATTTTGTTTATAACGTATTTTATATAATTGATAATATTCATGCATATTGTTTGTTGATTAAGTTGGTTTGTGAAAATACTTAATATTATTTAACAATAGTTTTACTTAACTAATTAGGTTTTCTATGTAATAAATGTTGCCTAAAATACGCGTATAGTTGTTGCATAATATTTTATAATAAAAGTATAAGTTCGTGCTGATGAACTATGGTTCCTTGTTTAATTAAAATATATTTTTATTAATAATCGCTGGATCATAATAATGGTAGTTAGTGCGCGGCGAATAAAGATACAGCGCAAAAGGGTGGTAAATAGAGGTGTCTTATTACATGCAGGATGTTTAGGTTATGAAGATACGCGATATTCCGAGAAGCCATATTGAATTTAATAATAATATTGGTGGAACGTCGTTTTTGAAGGTGACCTTTTGCCTTGTGACGACTGTCGTGGCGATGATGGGTGATGCAATGTCTAAGTGCATGCGTACTGAGATATTGGTGGAACTGTCGTAGTGGGTTCCTCCTTAAGGAAGCATGTACCGGGATAAAAAGGGATGTCTATAGGAGGTGTCATGGCGTCCTACAGGATCACGGGGGTTCCCGGGGAATTCTATGATGTTGGCGGGAATACAATATGGCGGTTGTCGGCCATCTTTGCGGCCGAAACCATTATGGTAGCCTTCTTAGGTGAAGCATGCATGAGAGTACGCTATAGGTATACTGTAACACGGTGTATCCGTGGATTTGCAAGTTTTTTGGTTTTTAGGGAAAAATAATGGCGCTAGGGCCCGCGAGTTTGGTCTATATGAAAGAGGGAATTATTTGGGAAATTTTGACACCCGCGGGACCGCGGTACGATTTTTAGTTTTGAGGGAAACGAATTTCGCGGGTCGCGACTAAGAACAGGAGTATCAGGAGAACATGACGTCATAGGAGGTCGAAGCAAGTATCTCTTCTTTTAAAAATCGAAAATAAATAGTTCTAATTGTCCCAAAATTATGGGAATGGTATGGTTGGAATCGGGATTTTTCCCTTTTTAATATAGCGGGTGGTTGAACTTATTTCAACCTAGTTTTAACCATGTTTTAAATGATTTTAACGTGATTGGTTAGTCCTACAAATATGGCGCTTAGGGCGTTGTTTACTACTAAATATACTGTTTAATATTGGAAAAATTGGATTTTGAAAAGTTATATTTTAACTTGTTTTTGAGTATCTTTTAGGAGAACGAATTATTATTATGATTTCGTTTTTATTTCATTATTATCCTTTTACTGCATTATTTTTGGTTATAAAAAGGGTTTTTCCAATTTTTATATTTTTGAGGAATTTGAGCGGGAGAAATGTGTTTTTATGAAATGACGTATAAGCTTTGTTTATTCTAGTATACATGTAATATTATATATTTAACGCAGAATTACGTGATTACTATATCGGAGTTATCCAGAGTGTATAAAGTATTTGAAAATATATTGTTTTTCGTAACAATAAAGGATTACATTATTCTATATGTTGTTTACATTATTTTATGTAGGAAAAATATTTCTAGGTGAATCCTAGGGTAATTCCTAGTATGTGTTTATATTTTTATGGGGAGTATAATAGTCTTTAGGGTAGGTATATGGGTATTTCTATGTTCTTGGTGGAGGGCAAGATCGCCAGGACGTAACACGCCAGTGTTTTTTTCAAGCACTGGAGGGAAATACGGCATTCATACTTGTCTGGATGAATTGTTACACTA
>CAWVQM010000103.1:0-5000 GCA_963932345.1 Ophion ventricosus | reverse complement strand
GTGAGTGAGTGAGTGAGTGAGTGAGTGAGTGAGTGAGTGAGTGAGTGAGTGAGTGAGTGAGTGAGTGAGTGAGTGAGTGAGTGAGTGAGTGAGTGAGTGAGTGAGTGAGTGAGTGAGTGAGTGAGTGAGTGAGTGAGTGAGTGAGTGAGTGAGTGAGTGAGTGAGTGAGTGAGTGAGTGAGTGAGTGAGTGAGTGAGTGAGTGAGTGAGTGAGTGAGTGAGTGAGTGAGTGAGTGAGTGAGTGAGTGAGTGAGTGAGTGAGTGAGTGAGTGAGTGAGTGAGTGAGTGAGTGAGTGAGTGAGTGAGTGAGTGAGTGAGTGAGTGAGTGAGTGAGTGAGTGAGTGAGTGAGTGAGTGAGTGAGTGAGTGAGTGAGTGAGTGAGTGAGTGAGTGAGTGAGTGAGTGAGTGAGTGAGTGAGTGAGTGAGTGATGTGATGTGAGTGAGTGAGTGAGTGAGTGAGTGAGTGAGTGAGTGAGTGAGTGAGTGAGTGAGTGAGTGAGTGAGTGAGTGAGTGAGTGAGTGAGTGAGTGAGTGAGTGAGTGAGTGAGTGAGTGAGTGAGTGAGTGAGTGAGTGAGTGAGTGAGTGAGTGAGTGAGTGAGTGAGTGAGTGAGTGAGTGAGTGAGTGAGTGAGTGAGTGAGTGAGTGAGTGAGTGAGTGAGTGAGTGAGTGAGTGAGTGAGTGAGTGAGTGAGTGAGTGAGTGAGTGAGTGAGTGAGTGAGTGAGTGAGTGAGTGAGTGAGTGAGTGAGTGAGTGAGTGAGTGAGTGAGTGAGTGAGTGAGTGAGTGAGTGAGTGAGTGAGTGAGTGAGTGAGTGAGTGAGTGAGTGAGTGAGTGAGTGAGTGAGTGAGTGAGTGAGTGAGTGAGTGAGTGAGTGAGTGAGTGAGTGAGTGAGTGAGTGAGTGAGTGAGTGAGTGAGTGAGTGAGTGAGTGAGTGAGTGAGTGAGTGAGTGAGTGAGTGAGTGAGTGAGTGAGTGAGTGAGTGAGTGAGTGAGTGAGTGAGTGAGTGAGTGAGTGAGTGAGTGAGTGAGTGAGTGAGTGAGTGAGTGAGTGAGTGAGTGAGTGAGTGAGTGAGTGAGTGAGTGAGTGAGTGAGTGAGTGAGTGAGTGAGTGAGTGAGTGAGTGAGTGAGTGAGTGAGTGAGTGAGTGAGTGAGTGAGTGAGTGAGTGAGTGAGTGAGTGAGTGAGTGAGTGAGTGAGTGAGTGAGTGAGTGAGTGAGTGAGTGAGTGAGTGAGTGAGTGAGTGAGTGAGTGAGTGAGTGAGTGAGTGAGTGAGTGAGTGAGTGAGTGAGTGAGTGAGTGAGTGAGTGAGTGAGTGAGTGAGTGAGTGAGTGAGTGAGTGAGTGAGTGAGTGAGTGAGTGAGTGAGTGAGTGAGTGAGTGAGTGAGTGAGTGAGTGAGTGAGTGAGTGAGTGAGTGAGTGAGTGAGTGAGTGAGTGAGTGAGTGAGTGAGTGAGTGAGTGAGTGAGTGAGTGAGTGAGTGAGTGAGTGAGTGAGTGAGTGAGTGAGTGAGTGAGTGAGTGAGTGAGTGAGTGAGTGAGTGAGTGAGTGAGTGAGTGAGTGAGTGAGTGAGTGAGTGAGTGAGTGAGTGAGTGAGTGAGTGAGTGAGTGAGTGAGTGAGTGAGTGAGTGAGTGAGTGAGTGAGTGAGTGAGTGAGTGAGTGAGTGAGTGAGTGAGTGAGTGAGTGAGTGAGTGAGTGAGTGAGTGAGTGAGTGAGTGAGTGAGTGAGTGAGTGAGTGAGTGAGTGAGTGAGTGAGTGAGTGAGTGAGTGAGTGAGTGAGTGAGTGAGTGAGTGAGTGAGTGAGTGAGTGAGTGAGTGAGTGAGTGAGTGAGTGAGTGAGTGAGTGAGTGAGTGAGTGAGTGAGTGAGTGAGTGAGTGAGTGAGTGAGTGAGTGAGTGAGTGAGTGAGTGAGTGAGTGAGTGAGTGAGTGAGTGAGTGAGTGAGTGAGTGAGTGAGTGAGTGAGTGAGTGAGTGAGTGAGTGAGTGAGTGAGTGAGTGAGTGAGTGAGTGAGTGAGTGAGTGAGTGAGTGAGTGAGTGAGTGAGTGAGTGAGTGAGTGAGTGAGTGAGTGAGTGAGTGAGTGAGTGAGTGAGTGAGTGAGTGAGTGAGTGAGTGAGTGAGTGAGTGAGTGAGTGAGTGAGTGAGTGAGTGAGTGAGTGAGTGAGTGAGTGAGTGAGTGAGTGAGTGAGTGAGTGAGTGAGTGAGTGAGTGAGTGAGTGAGTGAGTGAGTGAGTGAGTGAGTGAGTGAGTGAGTGAGTGAGTGAGTGAGTGAGTGAGTGAGTGAGTGAGTGAGTGAGTGAGTGAGTGAGTGAGTGAGTGAGTGAGTGAGTGAGTGAGTGAGTGAGTGAGTGAGTGAGTGAGTGAGTGAGTGAGTGAGTGAGTGAGTGAGTGAGTGAGTGAGTGAGTGAGTGAGTGAGTGAGTGAGTGAGTGAGTGAGTGAGTGAGTGAGTGAGTGAGTGAGTGAGTGAGTGAGTGAGTGAGTGAGTGAGTGAGTGAGTGAGTGAGTGAGTGAGTGAGTGAGTGAGTGAGTGAGTGAGTGAGTGAGTGAGTGTGGTGGAGTGAGTGAGTGAGTGAGTGAGTGAGTGAGTGAAGTGAGTGAGTGAGTGAGTGAGTGAGTGAGTGAGTGAGTGAGTGTGAGTGAGTGAGTGAGTGAGTGAGTGAGTGATGTGAGTGAGTGAGTGAGTGTGAGTGAGTGAGTGAGTGAGTGAGTGAGTGAGTGTGAGTGAGTGAGTGTGTGAGTGAGTGAGTGAGTGAGTGAGTGAGTGAGTGAGTGAGTGAGTGAGTGAGTGAGTGAGTGAGTGAGTGAGGAGTGAGTGAGTGAGTGAGTGAGTGAGTGTGAGTGAGTGAGTGAGTGAGTGAGTGAGTGAGTGAGTGAGTGAGGTGAGTGAGTGAGTGAGTGAGTGAGTGAGTGAGTGAGTGAGTGAGTGAGTGAGTGAGTGAGTGAGTGGTGAGTGAGTGAGTGAGTGAGTGGTGAGTGAGTGAGTGAGTGAGTGAGTGAGTGAGTGAGTGAGTGAGTGAGTGAGTGATGTGAGTGAGTGAGTGAGTGAGTGAGTGTGTGAGTGAGTGAGTGAGTGAGTGAGTGAGTGAGTGAGTGAGTGAGTGGAGTGAGTGAGTGAGTGAGTGAGTGAGTGAGTGAGTGAGTGAGTGAGTGAGTGAGTGAGTGAGTGAGTGGTGAGTGAGTGAGTGAGTGAGTGAGTGAGTGAGTGAGTGAGTGAGTGAGTGAGTGAGTGAGTGAGTGAGTGAGTGAGAGTGAGTGAGTGAGTGAGTGAGTGAGTGTGAGAGTGAGTGAGTGAGTGAGTGAGTGAGTGAGTGAGTGAGTGAGTGAGTGAGTGAGTGAGTGAGTGAGTGAGTGAGTGAGTGAGTGAGTGAGTGAGTGAGTGAGTGAGTGAGTGAGTGAGTGAGTGAGTGTGTGAGTGAGTGAGTGAGTGAGTGAGTGAGTGAGTGAGTGAGTGAGTGAGTGAGTGGTGAGTGAGTGAGTGAGTGAGTGAGTGAGTGAGTGAGTGAGTGAGTGAGTGAGTGAGTGAGTGAGTGAGTGAGTGAGTGAGTGTGTGAGTGAGTGAGTGAGTGAGTGAGTGAGTGAGTGAGTGAGTGAGTGAGTGAGTGAGTGAGTGAGTGAGTGAGTGTGTGAGTGAGTGAGTGGAGTGAGTGAGTGAGTGAGTGAGTGAGTGAGTGAGTGCGTGAGTGAGTGAGTGAGTGAGTGAGTGAGTGAGTGAGTGAGTGAGTGAGTGGTGGTGAGTGAGTGAGTGAGTGAGTGAGTGAGTGAGTGAGTGAGTGAGTGAGTGAGTGAGTGGTGAGTGAGTGAGTGAGTGAGTGAGTGAGTGAGTGAGTGAGTGAGTGAGTGAGTGAGTGAGTGAGTGGAGTGAGTGAGTGAGTGAGTGAGTGAGTGAGTGAGTGAGTGTGTGAGTGAGTGAGTGAGTGAGTGAGTGAGTGAGTGAGTGTGTGAGTGAGTGAGTGAGTGAGTGAGTGAGTGAGTGAGTGAGTGAGTGAGTGAGTGAGTGAGTGAGTGAGTGAGTGAGTGAGTGAGGTGAGTGAGTGTGTGAGTGAGTGAGTGAGTGGTGAGTGAGTGAGTGAGTGAGTGAGTGAGTGGTGGTGAGTGAGTGAGTGAGTGAGTGAGTGAGTGAGTGGTGAGTGAGTGAGTGAGTGAGTGGGTGAGTGAGTGAGTGAGTGAGTGAGTGAGTGAGTGAGTGAGTGAGTGAGTGAGGAGTGAGTGAGTGAGTGAGTGAGTGAGTGAGGAGTGAGTGAGTGAGTGAGTGTGAGTGAGTGTGTGAGTGAGTGAGTGAGTGAGTGAGTGAGTGAGTGAGTGAGTGAGTGAGTGAGTGAGTGAGTGAGTGAGTGAGTGAGTGAGTGAGTGTGAGTGAGTGAGTGAGTGAGTGAGTGAGTGAGTGAGTGAGTGAGTGAGTGAGTGAGTGAGTGAGTGAGTGAGGTGAGTGTGTGAGTGAGTGAGTGAGTGAGTGAGTGAGTGAGTGAGTGAGTGAGTGAGTGAGTGAGTGAGTGAGTGAGTGAGTGAGTGTGTGAGTGAGTGAGTGAGTGAGTGAGTGAGTGAGTGAGTGAGTGAGTGAGTGAGTGAGTGAGTGAGTGAGTGAGTGAGTGAGTGAGTGAGTGAGTGAGTGAGTGAGTGAGTGAGTGAGTGAGTGAGTGAGTGAGTGAGTGAGTGAGTGAGTGAGTGAGTGAGTGAGTGAGTGAGTGAGTGAGTGAGTGAGTGAGTGAGTGAGTGAGTGAGTGAGTGAGTGAGTGAGTGAGTGAGTGAGTGAGTGAGTGAGTGAGTGAGTGAGTGAGTGAGTGAGTGAGTGAGTGAGTGAGTGAGTGAGTGAGTGAGTGAGTGAGTGAGTGAGTGTGTGAGTGAGTGAGTGAGTGAGTGAGTGAGTGAGTGAGTGAGTGAGTGAGTGCGTGAGTGAGTGAGTGAGTGAGTGAGTGAGTGAGTGAGTGAGTGCGTGAGTGAGTGAGTGAGTGAGTGAGTGAGTGAGTGAGTGGAGTGAGTGGCTGAGTGCGTGAGTGAGTGAGTGAGT
>CAWVQM010000102.1:0-12853 GCA_963932345.1 Ophion ventricosus | reverse complement strand
ACAGCTAAATTTACCTTTGTGGGAGTAGATTCTAATTATCAATACAAAAAATATACAATTTTCAATAAAATACGTCACAATCGTATAATTATTTAACGTAAACATGTTCACTGAACAACATGTTTTCGAGACAATTACCCTTCCCTTTTCTCATTTCTACATCTTGAGAAATTTATATATCCATGTGTTCAGATAAATATACCTTTTTGAGAGAATGCCATCGGAATATTTATTTCCTAATAGTACATTTCCTCTATTTCAAAATCTCGTTTAATTTTTTTAATCGGTTAATTAGACCAAGGCGTTTTTTTACCAATTTTAGTTTCAGTAAATTGGCGGGAATTACGCAGCATCGTATTTCTTATTGAATACCGAAAATATTGATTGTCAAATAAGCCTTATTATCGTTTATCAATAACATTTCAAAACGAGGAGACGCGTGCAGTTTAAAAAAAAAAAAAATTCTTTCGTTCTATGGATAAATCTCACTCCATTATTCACGTCGGATGTCAACCCCCAGTACATTCTGCTCTTTAATTGTATTTTCGAATTTTATCTATAATTAATAAACGTTAAAAGAGTAAAAACTCTATAGCGTCCATCAAGAGATCAACGCAAATTTTAACATTTCTTACAGAAAGTTTTTTTTGTCTCGTTATATCTGTGAATCCGATTTTGGTATATGCATATACACGACACAGTCAATGTAATATATGAATTGTTGATACCATATGAGAATACGAAAGGGATTATATATATATATACATATACAGGGTGAGGCACATAAAGTGTTAAAGAGCAATAGCACTCAAACTATTGATCATATCCAAAAATGTTTCAGACAAAAGTTTCAGTGTTCGAGAAAGCCGTCATACTGGACCACCCTATTTTTTTTTTATCGGTGGAGGCGCTGAAGCTACGTCAAGGTCAACTCCACTTTTTTAAATGGAACCATGTATTTTTTTTGGATGACATTATTACCGATTTTAAGACGAATTCAGCGACCCACAACACAGGGTCATTCTAGTCACGCAAAGTATGAAAATAGTCGAAAAATCGAAAAATATCGGAATAATCACTTTCAAAGGATCCACTAACCTTGGTTTGGGTCTACCTACAGAAGATGTTCGAAGTGATGACCCTCGACTTGTAAGCACTTGTTTGATCGCTGTTTTCATTTCTTACGATACCAATGTTTCTTATCGGCAGCAAGTACGCATTTTCTGTTGACGTATCAGTTAGTCACGCATTACCTTCTAATGTGAGTACATCGGATCGCGAAAATGAACGATTTTCAAGAATCTTTTGATATGTTGATGGTGCTGGGGCAATGCCGTAAACATTACAGAAACGCCCACCTCGTTCGCCAGATCTAACATCACCAGATTACTTTTTATGGGGTTTTGATAAAGAACGCGTAATGGCGGTAGCACCTACCACGCCTGACGACATGAAAGAAAGAATACGCCGAGCATGTACCGAAATTATACCACAAATGTTGGCTGAAGTTAGACGGTCTTTTCATCAGCGAATTAACAAGTGCTTACAAGTCGAGGGTCATAACTTCGAGCATCTTCTGTAGGTAGACCCAAACCAAGGTTAGTGGATCCTTTGAAAGTGATTATTCCGATATTTTTCGATTTTTCGACTATTTTCATACTTTGCGTGACTAGGATGACCTTGTGTTGTAGGTCGCTGAATTCGTCTTAAAATCGGTAATAAGGTCATCGAAAAAAATACATGATTCCGTTTAAAAAAGTGGAGTTGACCTTGACGTAGCTTCAGCGCCTCTACCGATAAAAAAATAGGGTGGTCCAGTATGACGGCCTTCTCGAACAATGAAACTTTTGTCTGAAACATTTTTGGATATGATCAATAGTTTGAGTGCTATTGCTCTGTAACACTTTATGTGCCTCACCCTGTATATATGAATAGCGTGGGGAGAGGGGTATTTTATTTACCGAAGACGATTGGCGGCCCATTTACGCAATTCGACCCCGCCCGTTTTACTCTCCCTCTCTGTCTCCCAGCCCTTCGTCGGCTTCTCTCGCACCACTCTTATTTCCTGTATCACACAAACCCTCTTTTACCCTCTATACAGACGTAGAAATCTTGGCCTGAATTTTTGTCAGCCAGAAAGGAACGTAACAGTTTCGTGATATGTATTTCTCGACCCGGCCGGTGCCAGGTACCTCGAGGTATCGAGAAAACACGACATCGGGACATTCGTACAACGAATCATGTTTTCATTCCTCGTTTTTTTTTTTTCCTCGTCGCAGCTGTTTTATCCGCTCGGCGATATCGCTTACTGGATATTTATTTTCTACCCCACGAACTACATCGTGTACTCATTGGTTTCTATCTCTTTCTATCTCTATCCCTCTCCCTCTTCCTCTCCCTCCGCTCCCTCCCCCCTCTCTCTCTCCCTCTCTCTTTCATCCTGTCTAAAAAACGCGCGAGCAGCAACCTGACGATTCGTGATTTTTTTTCGCTGAATCAGCAGGGTAGCGTTTTCATCGACGAGCTTCTACCTGCCTCGACTTATAACCTCTTGCGTCTAACGACGACCAAAGCAGCTGAATCAAATTACTAATATGTCTGGCACAAATGCGGGTCCATTCGCGCCCGCAAAACCGATGCCAGTCATTGACATCAGTTCCGAGACAGATCATGCAAAACTTGTAAAACTAGTTTAGACATTTTTCATTGAATAAATATGTTTGGGTTTATTTGGGTTTAAACAAACCAACTTTTGTTCATTTGTTTGTTGACAGTAGTAGACCGCCAGGGATATTTTCAATCGTAGTGTCAACCGCACACTTCAAATGTTTGGCCACCCCTGCTTTACATAATGCTCTTCCTGGGCTATTCGAATTTATAACGGTTTTGTTCAACAATTCTTTTAAACTGGCGTATTTTTCTAAGGGCTGAAAGCAATCCTTTATCAGGTTGATTTTAAAATCGAACCTACCAACATCTACTTCTGACTATCGCCCAATAGCGAACTTATGTGAGTTCTCAAAGATTTTTGAAAGCATTGTACCTAAGCAAATCATGCATTTTCTAACCACCCATGATATTCTAGATACTCGACAGTCGGGTTACAGGGAACGGTACAGCACTCAAACAGCATTGTTGCGAATTTGTCATGATGTAAGGTTTGCGGTACATGATGGTAAAATTGATGTGCTAGTACTTTTTGATTTTAGCAAGGCGTTTGCTATGGTGCCTCACTTAAATTTACTAATCAAACTCCGGAAGTACAGTTTTTCAGACACGGCACTTCATAGGTTTTTTTCATACTTAATTGACAGATCGCAGGTAGTACTCGAAAATTCGGGAGGATGCTCTCAATAGTTGACTACGTCGACAGGGGTACCACAAGGTCCTGTTCTTGGTCCATTATTATTTTCTTTATCCATTAACGACATTGGTGCCAACTTATTGTATACCCAGCAAATGATTTTTGCCGATGATTTACAGATTTAATTAAGCTATAGCCCATCGGAAATTATTGAGGCCATTGCCACAATCAATTGTGATGTAAATAAAATAGCAACGTATGCTCACAAAAATGGACTTGAGTTCAATCTTGCTAACTCGAAAGTAATTTTATTGGGGAGTGGCTCATATTTAAATCAAATTAATATAAATAATCTATTATCCATTTCAGTTCAAGGTACTATGCTTTCATATGTAAACGTAATACGTAGCTTAGGAGTGATCATGTTTTCAAATTTATCCTGGAACAAACATATAGTAGCTATATCTAGCAATATCAATGTCGCTCTTAATAAATTAAGATACCACATGAGCGCACTGTCGCAGGAAATCAAAATGACACTTGTTGTCACTCTTATTTTTCCAGTGCTGGATTACTGCTGTTTCGTGCATAACTACCTCACTAATGAAAAAAACACAAAGCTTCAAAAACTCATTAACTGCTGTATCCGTTTTATTTTCAATCTGCGCCGAGATGAGCATATCACGCCGTATCGACGAAGATTGGGTTGGTTGACTGTGAAATCTCGGCGACTTTAATTTATGTGTACCATAGTATACGATGTCTTTCATAATAACGCACCATCATGTCTGCAGGAACTATTTAAACGATCAGGTCCTTTAGAACGTCCTATACGGTGTTTGACTCCTAACACCTTTCATATCCCTATACCCCGGACATCAACCTTCCAGATTTTTTTCGTGATGTCTGCCATTTATTTTTTCCACTCATTACCGACAGAGATCACTTCTTCACCAACTCGGGAAGTATTTAAAAGTTGCGTGTTTGCTCATCTTTTTTCCTTGGAAGGATAGGCCGTTAGTACTGAACATTCTAAGTGTGTTCAAGAATGTTCGTATTTGATCTGCCAGTATGAGCTTACTTGTATGAAGAATATTGATAGGTATAAATAGTTTAACACCTGCCCGTATTTTGGATGTTAGTATAAGTCTACTCATTTGTTATTTAGCCTACATTATTATTACTTATAAGTAATTATCCTCGAAAATGTTTTATTTGATATTTATTCAATTTATATATTATTATTATTTTTATTTTTATATTTACTGTATTGTTATAATTTACTTTTTTTAAATAATTGTAATTTAAATTACATTCTTTAACCCTTGCCTTAAGGTATTACCAAGGTATAATAAATATTATCTAATCTAATATCTCTCTCTCTCTCTCTCCCTCCCTCCCTCCCCCCCCTCCCTCTCTCTCTCTCTCTCTCTCTCTCTCTCTCTCTCTCTCTCTCTCTCTTACCCTCCCTCATGCAAATTGGTACTCACATTAATTTTTTTCTCTTGCGAAGTCACAGGGGTGGCTATGGGAATGGTATAGATGGTTGTTGATAATGATTGATATAGTCGGTTGTGTAATTTTATTTTGCTTCTCGTATGATGAGCGAAATACAGAGTTTCCGATAAATGAAAATATTATGTATAGAATTTTTGTTTCGCCTCTGATGCGAATTGTTAGTGGCGACTTGTGGAAATTATCAGACGAATGCGTCACAAATAAAAATATGTTAATAGACTGATGGATGTAATTGTGGCCGAATAATTGAACATCCCGGTACATGAAAATCTCAATATTTTCTGGATATGCTCCAATCCGCTGTTACTCACGGAAAATTTGACCTCCGGTTTGATTAGTGATTGCATCGTGCTGCAGTTGTGCGAAATATTACATTATTGAGTGAAATAAAAATTAAGGGCAGCCGGATGGCACGGGAGAGAGAGGGAGAGAGAGGGAGAGAGAGAGAGAGAGAGAGAGAGAGAGAGCCAAATAAAAAAGTGACTACTGGCTGTTCGTTGTACACATATCATTTCAAGTTTTTCGTTATCGGATATCGTTTTCCGATTGGTTCGGGGATCGGCTTAACGACCGATGTGAGGATAAGTAGAAGTTTGCCAGGTGGGTTTTCCCAAGCTAGTTCTGAATTACACTCCGGATTCTTTCTCTCTCTCTCTCTTTCTCTCTCTCTCTCTCTCCCTCTCTCTCTCTCCCCTTCTCTCACTCTTCTAGCACCATCTTTCAGCTCGACATGTTTTCATCTTTACTATCCCATTTCTGTTTCAACCTAGCCACCCGCCCCGCTCTTGCCACGTTTCGTCCAGAATTACAGGTCTCGAATCAACTTTCCTCTTTTTCTTTAACCCCCCGTGATCGTTAGATGTTTTACGATGTTTTGACGATCGCGACGATGCAAACGGCAGATATAAAGAGAATCGAGTTAGCAGAAGAAGTAAAACTCTGGAGAAACGAAAACAACCTTTCTTCTTCAGCCAGGTTTCCGTCATCTCTGTAGTGTTAAAAATGAACGAGCAAAGAAAAGAACAAACAGGGTAACAAAAGAGAACATCTCTGATTGAAAAATCAATCGAAGCTGGTATTTCGCTCCCGGGGTATTTCCCCGTGTATTTCGCTGCTCTTGAATTCGTATGGGAGGTGTCATCAGGCAAATAACATTTCGCGCTTCTATGACGTTTCTCACGCGAGCTCTTTGCTCGACCCAAGAATTAATGAGGTTTCTTCGATCGTCTATGCGATCAATGGCTAAGTAAATAACCTGAAAAGTGACCTCTATCATCCCATTATCATCGTGCGCTTTTGGAATATAGTGTACGTTATGTTGCGTAGGTGTATGTAAACGAAAAAATTGCCCACTGGACTGATGAGGTGGATTCGTATCTTTTGACGAACCATAAAGATGGGTGAGAAAAAATTGTCGGTTGGTCTGGCCAGCAGGATTGTTACGTCGTCACAGGATCGAATTCACCAAGTGTTCCCCTCTTTTTCCACTCGCGTCAATTTTACTTAGCTTACGAGGTCGAAAGATATCGATCTGTCTGCCGCGCCAATAAATTCGGGGTCACGAGATTATTATTGCTCTTATTGAAGAAATGTTCCAAAGTGTGTTTCCTCGATCCTTCCTGTTGCTGTTCCAGAGAAAGCGGACATGATCGCAGAACTTTAACGCTCAGTTATCATTAATCAACGACCTTCGGACGTTCTTGAAGGTAGTCTTTCCTCGTATCGAAACTTTCTTCCATTTACGTTTAGGGACGCGTCGTCATTTAAAGTACCCATTAGCGAGTTGCGGGGAAGACTCTGAAAGTGGAAACGTGCAGTAAAAATCTACCCAGTCATTTGGCCCAGATGTAACAAACATCTGAGAAGCAGAATGAAATGCCAAAAACTTGAGGTAAGCTCGAAACATTCCACGAAATATCGACACGTATACCGAGGGTGAAAAAATACTTGTGGAACACCTCTCGTTTTTCCGATGATTCGTCAGAAACGTCAGTCTGTTCTAGCGACGTTGGAGAATCAAGGAAATCTGTAGGCCTCTACCAAAAGCCCTTTCTCATCTTCTCGAGCTATTATACTGATCGTGGATTCTCCTAATGATATTCAGCCTTGACATTTGCCGGAAGAGTCGAGTCAGCATAAAATTGCACCGCGTCGTTAAGGAATTTCAATTAACAACGACAGTCGACCTGGGGAAACGAAATTTTTGTTGGAGGGGAGGTTGCCAAGCCAGGAAGAGACAGGATAAGACTCTTCGATGGCAAACACTTGGTCTGCCTTTCCATGCCTTATTTGTCGCAGGAATTTCGAAGGGGCAAGGTCGATTTTATTTTCGTGAAGGAAAAAAGAAACAATAAGGAGAAGTGAAACGCGAGAGGGGTGATAGGGGAACACCCGATTACAGTCTTTCCTGATGTCAGCAAGGATCCATAGAAGGATAGAAACGGTTGTCGAATAGAGTAAGAGCCCACCCACTCACGAACATGTCGATAAAATCTTCGCGCGGCTCGTCTTACGAGGGTTGCAGCGATATACTATTACACACAGACCCATTTTTCGTACATTCGCAATCTATGCAACGGGAAAGCACAGGCCACAAAGAATGAGATGGTGCCCGATACCAGCCAGGTTTAGTACAGTCGTGTCTAGTTAGGGCAAAGCCAACAACGCTCGACGTGCACGTGAACAGGACGGGGAAAGGGTTGACGTCAAGTCCCTGCAGCTTTGCGTTACTACCGTTCCTTTATTCCCCGTATATACACACGTAGCCCGGTAGACGTTTCGAACGAAACGGTTCAGGTCTGGTTCGGTCTCTCCCTCTCGCCACAGCTCTCGCTAACAACGAGGAGGGTGCAAAACCAGCGGGACAGGTGACAGTTAGGAGGTTGCATCCGCTATACCCAGCTTTTACAGGGGCTTCTTAATTCCATTAGTTCTGTACTAGCACCCTCGCTGATGTTGCATAGCCCGGGAGAAGTCTCGGCGGTGAAAAAGACCGAACCCACCCTGATGTGCTCTCCCCGCCAGGGTGACGTAATGAAAAGGAAATTTGCATTAAAGATTTGGAAAACAGATTCTATGCGCTTGGAATGTCGTCACTGTGGCGTCTGCCAGCCACGGTAGAAGTTCGTCAAAGACGGCGATGAAATTCATGCCGAAGGCAATGAATTTTGGCCCTGGATAGTGCGTCAATGACGGATGATGGAATGATGATCCGCGTTTTTCTTTGCATAGTCCTAATCGATTTCTAGTTGGATTCATTGGCTCCGCACAATGGTGTGGAGTCGGGCTCAAAAAATATTCCTGAAGAAGAGGAAGCCCGGGGGGGGGGGGGGGGGGGTCGAGGCGGCCAGCCGTTATGATATTTGATTCAAGCTTTTAGGACTGGTGCGATTTCGCGGGCTTTCACTGATCTCGGTACCTAATACTGCGCAATTCTTTCTCCGCGATTTAGTCCGATACGCGAAATCCCATCATTATTTCCGGGCTTAAGACAATTTTCCGGTTGTCATCGCCCAAATATTTCAATGGAAAACAGCCTGCGCCATTTTAATGACGTTGATTCTCTTCGAAAGTAGCGAATGATGACGACTGTTGTACGTTCAGTGGGGCTTGTTGCACGAATTATTCTAGCTGCTGTTTGCCCTTAAGGGAAAGGGGTAAGAAAGTTTAGCCACTTTCGGAATGACGAGAACCTCGTGAAAGTAGACAAGCAAGACGTGTCTGGTGAAAGAGACTTGAAGAAGAGGGTGCGAATAGAAAGAGCCGATTCCCGGGACATTCTTTGAGGGTGAGGAAACGTTTATGAGATAGAGAGTCCTGTAAACGAGGTAAATACGATGCGTAGCACGCCCGAGATCGTTCCGGGCATGCTTTCATATCTCTTTCCTCTGTTCTTTCTCTCTCTTGTCTGGCGGGCGAAGCGATAGTTCACAGGGATAGAGCAACAGAGATGGGTAAAGCTTCAAGAATAACTGGGTAAGTGGGCACTGGGGGATGCTGGCATGGTTCGAGAATTTGGCGTGGCTCTACACCCCATAAATTCAAGTTATTCGCTCTTCATTCTTGCCTCGATACTCTTTCTCTCTACTTCTCTTATCACGCTCGTTGCCTATAGAGCACTTTAATGCTCAACAATTTCCCACATCCGGCAAATATCGGCAGACTGCCCGAAAGTGCCTTCCGCCTGACGTTAACACTGATGCAGAGTTTATCGGAAGGATATTATCCAGGTGCAGCAATTGTCGTCAGACATTTCAAGCTTAACCACCGATTTTATCTCGACGTGCAAAGACTGGCAATGGCAATCTTCAAAGTTCAGGAGGGTGAGCAACGTCGGAAAAAAAGAAAGGATGCCAAGTAATCATCAAAGCTACCTCTGATTGTGCTAGATCTCCTCACACGGAAGGCTGAGCGTTTTCATCATTTCGTCAGTTCAGATCCGGATACCTGACGGACAAATTCACCCATTGGGGATGATCGTCAAACTGTGGCGCTTAAGTTCAGTTTTTATTGCCCCCCCCCCGGACCGCCTAGGCGAAATTCATTATCTCCGTACCCGGTATCCGTTATTTATTAAGGGATGGAAAATAAAAACGGATTTTTCTCCGAGGACGGTCGTAAAAACTCCACTTTATTCTTGCGGAACGCGGAACGTCCACGAGTTCAAAATTGGGTCCCATGTTCCCAGAGGCGAACGAAATCCCAGGGGTGTGGGATTTTCCATTTTCGCAGGTCCTAGTATACTAGCGTAGTTGAATTGCGAACGTACGAAAGCGAGAACGTTTTCCGGGGGTTGTCTCGCAGGAGTGATAACCCGAAAGGCCTGTCACTCAGGAACAAGGCTCGGGACCAACCGATTTTCTGTTTCTTCGGTCGGGCTACGAGAGTAGAGAGAGGGCTAGCGAGAAAATGATACGATGAGCTGGCCAATACCAGAACAGAGGATGCTGGAACCTCAGCTGCGAGGCAGAGAAAGTTGAAAATAGAAATAAAGTAAAAGATTATCAGAACCGCCAGGAGTCCGAGCAAATATATCGTCCTGTGGTGAATTTGGAAGACCACTTATTGAAAGAGATTCCTTCCTTTTGCTTTTTCCCTGTCGCCCTGGAAGATTCGTCATTCCTTCGAAACGACGAATAAAGAGTAATTTCCAAATGGAAAACTTGCAGCACTTGGTTCTGATTGTATAGCGATTCGAACTGCTGATAAATACATTGCAATGATGGCATCAACAAAAAGACGTTGCTACTATTCAAAGATTGATTCGACATTTTTCAGAGCCTTAAAAGTTCAGGGAAATGGAGAACAGTAGAATATAGGAAACATATGCTCTCTGCTTATTCAACGATTTTATGAGAAATAGTCAATCTCATCTTGTTGTGCTGTTTTGTTTGCTAGAGTATTATAGGATCTAGAGGATCTTAGACTTGAACTTTTATTTCCTTGCGCGAAATCTTCGCCGCAGTTCTCCTTTCAACTGGTCTACCTCCTGTACAGGCGTCTCTTGGTCGCGACGAACTTTACCCCGTTTCCTTGTCGAGCAATAACTTTAATTGTATCCCACAGCCCTGGTTCACCTTGGAGTACATGCCTGGCGGGAGTTTCGATGATAGAAAAGTTCTTCCAGCAGTCTGGTCTTTTTCGTTCTTTTTCCTCATGTTCCACTATGACGCTAGCTGGACTTTTTCTTCTTCCTACTTTTATCTCTCTCTCTCTCTCTCTCTCTCTCTCTCTCTCTCTCTCTCTCTCTCTCTCTCTCGCAAAAAACACCTGATTCATCTTGTTGAGACCAGAGCTGAAAAAATACCAGCTTCGGAAAGACATACGAAGTGTCGGCATGAAAATGCCATGTTTTTTCGTGTTAGCTATTAAAACGTGCGGCTAATTTCTTAAGTGCAAACACATCTAGGAAAATCTGATTTTCATTGTTTTCTTGTATGTTTTCCCAGCCGATAGTTTCGACGTGCCTTAAGTGAGATCTTATTTTTCCAGTAAGGTTCTCCGGCAGGATCTTGAGCCCAAGGCCCTTCTTTCTCTGTCGTTCAAGATTCTCGAGCTTGTTTACTCATTCGAGTTCTCTCATTCCCATGGGAATACTGGTATCAAGCTGCCAAGTGAGAAAGCTAACGAGAAAGAATAGATAGCTTCTGGCAATTTACCACCTTCATGTGAGTCTTCCACCCTCCTTTTCTCTCTCTCTCTCTCTCGCTTTCTGGCTCTCTCCCTCCTTTTTTCCCTTTTTCGGGAATACAACGACTCCCTTCTCGACTTGCATGACTGTAGTCCTAGCAATCCCTCTGGGTACTTTTTCCATGTAGCCCAAATCACGATAGGATTTTACTGTAGAGGATACTGCCGGATACTTGTGAGCTGAATGCTGATAAATAGCGTCCTTGGCAAGCGTACGGTAATATATGTTGCTCGAAGAGCCTATTATTTATTTTTTCTTGACAGCTAGACCAGAGGAATTTTCCACGAGGCAACTTTTTTGTGTCCTCTGAATCTCGTTGTCCTCATCGAATGAATCTTTTTTCGGGATAGCCTAAATATCTCGCACAATCCTTCCGAGTACCGTAGAAATGGTGGACTTGGACGGGATAATGGCACCTGCTTTTTGTCCGTTGAATTGGTGACACTTTTTTTGGTAGGCAGCACTGTTTCTTGTGCGTGATTGGCGAATTCCATTTCGAAAACATGATTAAAAGAAGGCTCCTTGGTGTCTGAACGTGCGTAGCTCGTTTCATAAATGTCGAGATGTAAAAAAAGTCGAAAAAAAACTTAATTGAGTGGCAACATCGTCGATTGAAAATTCAACCATTTTTCGTTGTTTTATTTGCTTCAAAATCAATGAAATGTCACTCGAAATTATTGTAATAGGGGCAGTGACAAATAAAACAGAATGATCGTCGTAAATAATTATATTCGAGTAGGACAATTCGTCATTGGAATTAGGAAATATTGAGGGTTGGAAGCCTTTGCCGAGGATAGATGAGGATACGAAACGTGAGGATCCAACATCTCACGTATACGATATCTGTGTCTCTCACGTTCGATACCTGTAGCGCCGAGGTAGGATATCTCCTTCACCTGTTCCATCGAAGTATGGTGGTGCGAGTGTCTGTTCGTCTCGGCGATGAGATTTGGAGGGAGTCGCTGACGGTAAGGACACGAGGCAAACTCAGAGAGAGAGAGAGAGAGAGAGAGAGAGAGAGAGAGAGAGAGGGAGAGAGAGAGAGAGAGAGAGAGAGAGAGAGAGAGAGAGAGAGAGAGGGGCGAAAGAAGAGGGCTTGAAGGGTGAATATAGCCCAGTAAACCAGGTTCTACTTAGAGAAAGTAGAGAGACATGAAAAAAGTGTATCGAAGTTTAAGGGTGGATCTGGGAGGGTGTGACGGGAAAAAAGAAATATAATAAATTGCCACCGCGAGCACGTAGAAACAACAGGATAATGGAAGAACCGGAGGATTATATGATTTTGTCAGATCAAGAGGGTGAGGGTTGTCGGATATTTGTGTCATAAGAGGGATGAACCGAAGGGATCTAGCTGCGTGTGAGGGAGCGAAGCTTGCTGAAGGGCCAGAATTTTTTACCATTGCACATAACGGTTCACATTTTTTCTCCCCCAGTCGCATGCCAACACGTTTTCGTTTCTTTTTATTCCCTTCCTCTTCTGACCCGATATACTATTTTCTCGTTACTTCTGGTTAACCACGTGGCGCGCAGGGGGTCAAGGGGCTTTTTTTCCCCGAACAAGGGTCCGTTACGGAATGCATTTCTCTTCCGTAATGTTTTGCGCGTAATATCTACCTCATAGATGCGTTTTTTCTGCTCGGACTGCGCTGCACACTGTTACGGTATTACAATAAGAAGCCATTGTATTTTCTCGACGCAGAATCCAACTACGCCAAAGTTTTCTTTGCTAGATTGTCCTCGATTCTTGTAAATCGCAGATGGCTGGTGGGGTTGTGTGAGAGAGAGAGAGAGAGAGAGAGAGAGAGAGAGAGAGAGAGAGAGAGAGAGAGAGAGAGAGAGAG
>CAWVQM010000101.1:0-37626 GCA_963932345.1 Ophion ventricosus | reverse complement strand
ATATAATATAATGTGATAACGTATGAATATAATAATATAATATGATATAATATGATATAATATGATATAATATGATATAATGTGATATAATATGATATGATATGATATAATATGATATAATATGATATAATATGATATAATATCACAAAAGAGAGAGAAAGCGAGAGAGAGAGAGGACCGGTCTCAGGACACCCACACTGCCAAAAAAAAATACTTAATTTCAACAGAATCTAAATCAAATAGGTTTCTTTCTTGTCTCACGGCCTACTACAACTCTATTTGTTTCAAATATTTGTTTTTATTTGTCCAAGCTATTCTTTTTGAATATTAAACATATTCGAATTAAATAAAGATTAGATTCAAATTAAACAAAAGATAAAAGACGATATGTCGCATGAATACGAGAAAGGAATATAGTTTCGTGACATAAAAGTGCGGCGAAAAAAAAGTCAAATTGTTTATTTTTTTTTACTTACAAGATTGTTATTTGGTAAAAAAGGTATCGTTGTGCCTTTTATTAACAGGCGCGACTATTCACGTGTAGAGAGACTAACTATTTTCCTCAACTACAGAATGTTACAACAGTCTTGTAATAAAAACAAAGCCATTGGATTTTTGAGAGACTGAAATCGTACGATGTTGAAGTTTGAATCGTTGGAATGCAACGAAAATTCTCTTTAATTTTTTTTTTCCTCATTTTCATTATCATCCAAAATCTTTTTTTACATACTTAGGTTGGATCTCTAATGAGGATCCTGAAAAAACATTTGAGGGATTTTGGGGGGTTAAATGTGGCAAAAAAAAAAAAACATTGGGTTACGAAACTTTCGTTGCGTTGCGACGATGCAAACTTCAATAATACGAAATAGTGTACCATTTTTCCGTCTTTCTTTTTTGTTTTATACTAAATATCAATATATATTATAGTAAATAAATTAATATATCTTATACTAAATAAATAAAATATTTACTTATTAGACGATATTAAATAGATCTTGATCTGAATAAATAAATATAAAATAAATCATTTTAATAATGGAATGCAATAGGAAAAGTTTGATTTCACGAAAAATCTAGTTGTCAAATAAAAAAATCAAATAGACGCATCTAGTTAATATCAAAAGAATTTTTCTGTCAATGCACTTCCGTGCGTTGTCGAACTTTGAAAAATATTATCATACTCGCTAGAGACCGCATAGTAAGCGTAACAAATTTCAACATTCTAGAATAATTTTCGCATAAATAAAATTGGTGAAAAATCAATCACTTTTGCGCTCAACTGAGTAGCCCAATCTCCCTCAACAATTCTTCCTTCACGCGATTAGAAAAGTTTCCGAATCACGGGCACGTAGCTAGAAAATTGTATATCAAAGTTGTATACACGATGTGTTATCGTCGAGAGTATTCGTGAGGATTCTCATGGAAGGAGGTCGATGAAAGCTTGCCGAGGATGGTCGATCCCTTAAAGGTGTTTCTCCACTATGAAAAATGGCAGAACGTTCGAAAGCGTAGTCGAAGAAAAAAAAAAAAAAACGACCGACGTACACAGATTAACTTTATACCAACGAGTCCATGAGATTACGTTCACACAAGGCGTTAATTTTTTTTTATCAATGTCCAATCCATGCACTCTGAATATACTGAAGCAGCAGAGAAGAAGATTTTCCAAAAATTAAATCGTTCCTTTGTATTATTTGTAATTTGCAATTTATTGTAATTGTAATTAATATTAATTGTATTACAATTATAATTAATTGTAGTTGTAATTACCAAACAAAAATCAGTCTACTACACACTTGCCCAAACTTTGCCATTTACGTGTATCAGAGAAAGAAAAAAAATCTCATTCTCATATCGTCGTACTTGCCAAGAAGCAAAGTGAGCGCCCACGAAAAAAGAAAAAAATTCTTCGATCGTCTCGGAAATGCGCGAGCGAAAAAAAAAACAGCAGCCATATTAAATTAACTCCTGATGACGTAAGAAAGATTACCGTTCGTTCCGGTACTTTCTACCGAAATCGAGCAGAATCAGCGAATCGCGACCGTTACTTTTTTTTTTCTTTCTTCGTTTAGTTTTTTGTCGTACACTCGTGCCTCGACGAATTATCGCATTTTCTTTCCTCGTGCCAATTACAAAAGGATGAAAAATGCGCGATGAAAGCGCGGCAACGATAGCGACACAAAAAGGATCGATTCTAAATTGGATGTCTGAGAATCGATTCTGCAAAAAATCTAAACGTAAAAGATCGATCTTGCAAAAATCGATTTTCTTACATCGTGCGGTTAACAAAAAAATGCTGAAACGCGGATGAACTAAACAGCACACTCTGAACAAAGAAAGGCCTACACCTTCAACCCTTCAATCCTTCGTAACTCAGCAACGTAAACATTTAAAAATAGATAGATAGATAGATTTCACGATAGATTTCAACAAAGAAAAAAACACTAGTTTTTGAAAAAAAAATTCATCAGGGGCCTAGTTATGAAGCAATAAAGGGAGTTTGACCAGACACGTTACATTGTGTCGTAACGTTCCTTTACGATGTATGGAATGCTTTGAAGCAGTTGCTTTGCTTCTTTGTCGCCCAAACAAACCCAAGCAAACACGTAGTTTTTGTCGTTTTCATATTTTTTTTTTTTTTTTGTTTTCTTCAATTTTCGCAAACTTTACGCACACTCGAATCTTGCAATCTCGCGACAAGTGGATCTTCGAAACAAATTTTGATCCAACAAACGCCCATCTGGTCTGCATGAATTTGACTGAAAACCATGAAAACGGTTCGTTGCCGTCGTGTGACATTGGGTCTGTTTTTGTTTTAGCTACACTTTTTCTACGTTTCTTACACCTTCTGTGGATTTTCTATTACTGCTTCTGGTGGAAGTGTAAAAAAAAAAGTAGCAAAAACGTGCAGACCCATTGATTTGAAAAAAAAAAAAGATTAAATGTCAAAATGGAATTTTGTGAGGACTTGGATGGTTTGTTACGAAACTGTCACACGGTGATACAAAGGTTTGAGTCTCTTTCCTGGTGAACAAAAAAATCGATTTGAGCCTCTTTCCTGATGCCTTGGAGAAACAATTATTCGATCATTGTTCCATCCAGACCAAGAATTCATTCTGGCCTAGAAAAATCGGTATTCTCAACAACAAAAAATCGGTCGCCAGAGAATCGATACGAAAAATCGATTTATCTCATCGAGAAAATCGATACGAAAAATCGATTTATCTCATCGAGAAAATCGATACGAAAAATCGATTTATCTCATCGAGTAAAATCGTTTCTCCAGAAGATCGATTTATCTCATCGAGTAAAATCGTTTCTCCAGAAGATCGATTTATCTCATCGAGTAAAATCGATTCTCCAGAAGATCGATTTATCTCATCGAGTAAAATCGATTCTCCAGAAGATCGATTCAGAACTCGAAAATCCCTCACGATCGGCACTCACTTTTTGACGATCGACAAAAATTCTCGAATCCACGTCCACCCGCATAATTGACTAGCAGACAATTCATCGAGTCGAAAGATTTGATCAGCTATCCAACTGCCGGACGCGATCTTTCAAACGTTTTCGGACACTTCACATGGATACGCGACCAGATTATATTGAAAAATTACTGTAAAAGATTATGTGATATTTAGCGAGCAAGTTGCCGTTCGCCGTGCGAAAACTTGGATGTTACGTGGATGAAGCGAGCGTAGCAGCCGAGGAACTACATACACGCGATGCGCGAGAATCCCGAGCGAGGTTAAAATCCACCACTATATGTGGAGACCGCGATGGTGAAGAAGCGCGGCAAACACGAACGTGCAGAGAGAGAGAGAGAGAGAGAGAGAGGCAGAGAAAGAAAGAAAGAGAGAAAGAGCAACGAACCACCGACGCGATAGTCGGCCTTGGAGCGATTAAAGGTGTCCAAAGCCCAGGTAGAACGTATGGGTCAGGAAAAATGTCGAAAGTAAGAACTCTTCAGGTGCAAATACGCAAAATTCATATAAGGGTTATTGTATGACGTTGAATCGAATGGCGATAATAATTTTGCAATCAATCCTTGAGAAATTGTTTAAAAACGTTAAAAAAAAATGTTTAAAACCCGTTTAATTCGGAACCTAATCATTTTTCGTAAAATACCTAATCAAATTCGTAAAATACGTCAAACAAAAGTTCCCGAGCAGAAATCTAATCAGGCTGCCTGAGGATCCATCAGGGCCGGATCAGGGATCAATAAGGCGCCCTGATCAGGCACGCATGATTTGCGCCGGACAGGGGCCTGAGCAGGGATCAATGAGGCGCCCTGATCAGGCAGGCCTGATTTGTGCCAGACAGGGGCCTGAGCAGGGATCAATAAGGCGCCCTGATCAGGCACGCCTGATTTGCGCCGGATAGAAGCCTTATCAGGTATCAATAAGGCGCCCTGATCAGGCACGCATGACTTGCGCCGGACAGGGGCCTGAGCAGGGATCAATAAGGCGCCCTGATCAGGCACGCCTGATTTGCGCCAGACAGGGGCCTGAGCAGGGATCAATAAGGCGCCCTGATCAGGCACGCCTGATTTGCGCCGGATAGAAGCCTTATCAGGTATCAATAAGGCGCCCTGATCAGGCACGCATGATTTGCGCCGGACAGATTGGGCCGGAAAGATTGGGACGGTCATCGCCAAAACCGGAACAAAAACTAAACGATCAAGTCAAGTAAAATAAAAACTTAAACTTAAAAAAAATGTTTTCATATGTTTCATATTTTTAATAACGTTAGTAAACTTGATAACGTGTAACTGCGATAATAATTTAATAAATGTTGATCTATTTTTAAACAAAAAATTAATCAAATGATTGAGCCAGATGACACGCATGTCTCAGGCAGGATGAGGCACCTGATCCGGGCCAGATAAGTTGCTTGATCCGAGCCAGATATAGTGCCTAATCCGAGCCTGGTAAGGTGCCTGATCCGGGCCTGATAAAGCGCCTGATCAGAGCCTGATAAGGTGCCTGATCCGGACCTGAATTTGCAAAAGCGTTACATCCCTGATCAGGGCCGGACTAAATTTGCCTGATCCGGCCCGGATTTGCTATTGTGGCAGCCTGATCCGGTCCGGATTTCACCCTGAACAAATTTCTGCTCGGGTTGTTTGGGACATAAAAGTACGTAAAAAAAGGATATTGAACGTTCATCTTCGTTACATTTCACGTTCCCGGATCCGATCCGATATCCAGCTGGAGCCCAATTGAGAAACCAGGATTCTAGTCCAAGACTCTATCCGCGACGATATTTTTACACGGTAGGAGGCTGAAGCGAAAGCACCAGCAGTTTCCGCTATTGGATCAAATGTCCCAACGCACTGATGTGCCTATAAACGTGAGCAATCTACATATATCTTTTTTTTTTCATTTTAATTAATCGAAACGCAGTATCATTGAAGTGGAGAATTTTTCCGTTCACAGTATCATCGTGCAATTTGAGAGTACGAAACGAGAGTGGAACCGCATTGACCGTTCCGAATGATCTTGACATTGATCTTCCGGCTCAAGATTTATCCAAGCGATTCGCTCGATACCCCTCCACCCCCACTGCCCCGTGTCGTTCCGTTTGCCTGAGACGCCAATCACTGCGAAAGCTTCTTTTTCTTTTCTCGTAACCGGTTGGCTCGCCTGAATCCTCGACCAATCCCAGCCAGTGCCGGATAGGCTATTTCCGCTGGACAACGACTCGGCATTGGTGGTACAATTCTCGTTTCAAGGACGTATTTGTATCTGGTTATAACCGTCGCGCAACGAGCTCAACTGGGCTCTCGTGTGTACGTGTGTTGTTTGCTCGGGAGAGAACAACCACTTCTCTTCATGTAAGAACTGAGAGAAAGGAAAAGAGAAAAAGAGAAAGAGGGACGCAGAGAGAGAGAGAGAGAGAGAGAGAGAACCCTCGTCTATGGAGCACCTGGTAGCAAAAGCAAGACGTGCATTGGTCGATTTTCCTGGACAAGAAATGTTCTCTAGCTACCCCAGGATTTGGCGGAATCCTTCAAAAGACAAGACTTTGAAGGAGGAACGTTTTGCCTTTTAGGAATACCACAGCTCATCCGATCAAATATTTTTCGCATTGATGCAATAGAACCGTAGAAATTGATGCAATAGAAAAGTAATCAATTGAACCGTAAACTTTCAATAACGTACTTCAAATGAAGAGACGACTAAAGAGATCGTACATAACTACAACATTGAGCAAACAACTTTTTTCGAGACATTTACGGAAGCTTGAATATCAAAGGGTATCTTAAAATGACCTGTCATTTAAATATATTAATAAAACGTATTATTTATACGAAAAGTAGGGATATTTTTATTTTAATACATGGTAAAAAAAATGGAGGTTACATGTGGAAGACAATAGCCGATCAATTGTCGCCTCGTGTCAAAATGTTCCAATAACATTTTGGCATAATTGCGGACTTATTTTTTATTAAGGCCTTAGGCAACTCTAGGATTTTCGAAAAATCAGTTTTTTTTTTTGTTAAAAATGTACCTTAGTGCCTATAAAATTATATTTCAAAAGATTATGGGTGTGAAAAATCTCTGAGTACTAGATTTTCGAATTCTAGCGCAAGCCCTCTTGATTCGTGTCGTGACTTTCTACTAACTTTAAACGCGTTTATCTCAAAACTACATTGTTTCAAGTTGGCCGGACTCATAACTCAAATTTCAACCGATTCACTTGAAATTTTAACTGTATATTTATAATTACATTTTCTGAAACGAATTTCACGTGGTAGTAAAGGGAGGCTGCTGGACATATCTCGGCTTCCATTTCTATACGAGGATGCCTTCGCCGTGTGTACACGCTCAAGAATATCCAGTACATAGAAAGGAGTTCGTCTACATGGGATGATGTTACCTCGTGCCGGTAATTAGACTGGACACGAGGCGCACGACTTTTTTCCTCTCTTCTCTCCTCCTTTTCCTCGGACACAAAATATATGTACACCCTCGGTATATATATATATATATATATATATATATATATATATATATATATAGAGCTGAGCCGCTTGGAGATAGCGATCCGTTCAGTTGCGAGTTCATTTAACGGTACTTTCAATGATAATCGCGTTAAAAAAAAAAGTATGCGCTTGCTTTCCGGTATTTCAAAACTTTCGTCTCGATTCTTTCCGACAAAAACGTTTCATTGCGCCAGGTGGGAGTGGAAAAAAAAAAAAAACAAAACTACGCAACAATACTTGTATAAACTCGTACTGAAAGTGTCCAGTGGAGAAATTTGTTGGGCAGTCCCCAGGATCCTACCACATCGCTATTAGACCAGTCAATAAGCACGGAAGTAAGACTTTTCAGGTGCACATACACAAAATTGATATAAGAGTCATTTGATGAAGCTGAATCGAATGGCGATAATAATTTTACAATCAAGCCCCGAGAAATTGGAGTGCTCAACAAGCATCAAACATTTGTTGCAAATTTTTTACAAACCCGCCGATTCGCGTTCGTTACGGGCCTCATTGTTGGTGCAAGATATTAGCGACTGCGCTTCGCTTGCTTTATTATTTCGTAACGCGTGCCTGTCAGCGATTTCGTGAGCAAAAGTAAAATAATTATCACAAGAGGTGTAGAGGCGCTTGCGCTTGCTTGCTCTTCGTGAGCGTATAGAGTGAAAATGGGTAGAGTCGATCCACACTTGGAATAGTCTCGACTTAATTCTCGACCACGCAATAGCGTGAAGGAACCCGAGACTTTTTGTGCAATGTACCCGTGCATGAGAGACAGCGGGGACAGGGAGAGAGATACACCGGTGTAGGTCGCGAGAACATTATAAAAGTCATAAATCAATGCGCAAAAAATCCTTCAGTCTTTGCATACTTCATTTTCTATTTTTTCCCCTCAGCCTGTTTTTCAATCCAATCTTCCAATATTTCCCTGCGAATCGTCGCAAGGAAACAATCAAATGCCCGATTTGCTAAATGCGACTAATTCTTTTTATTTTTATTTGAATTAACTAGATTTTTCGTGAAAACCATTTTTTTCCTATTACATTCCATTGTTAAAATGATTTATTTTAAATATATTTGTTTATTTAAATCATGATCTATTTATGCTATTTTGTTTGCTAATTGAATGCTAATTTGTTTTTACTTTAAATTGTTTAAGCATTTCGTTGATACGATAAAGAATTATCTTCATTAATTGAAAGTTTTGGTCCTATTGAATGCTAGTTTGAGATAAAAATAGATTGTAAAAAGATGGAAAGAGTTAAGGGGAGGAGCAGGCGAAGCGAAAAATAGGAAGATAGAGAGTAAGAAAAAATATATGTGTAAAAGACTTGTATTAAAAGTCATGCGAATAAAACTCGATTATAATAAATAATAATAAACATGTCAATGTTGATCTCATTAATGATGTGGACCGATTATACAGGACTATGAAAATATCACCTAAATAATAATAAAAACAGTGCCATACTGGAGTAAAGTCATTTAAAAGTACCTTGATACGTGTTCTTAATTTAAAAAAGTCATTACAATGCATGCACTGTGTGTTGTTTGGATGTGTTACAACTGACCCACAGTACTGTGACAAATGTTTTACAAAACGAGCTTCACCTCATATTCTCAAAGAGATGAGCACCTAATTGTCGATTTGAAGACATATGTCCAGTCTTTAATACAAAGCATTTTATTTGCACCTCTTATGCGACAATTGCTCGCGTTATGGCCGATCAAAGATAGACCGTATACAGTCTACTCTGCCCCAGTCACTAGACGACGAAAGCGTTACAAGGCTGGTCACTAGCTAAAACGACCAGACTAGTGGCGTTTAAACTTTACTAGCTCAGATCTAGGCGGTGGACGAGTTCTTTCACTCAATTAGTCGCAAATAGGTGAGCAACAAAAGGTGAAAACAATATTAAACAAAACAAAAAAAAAACAAAACAAAACAAACAAAAAAAAACACTTACATCGCAAACGTTAGAAAACTCGCTGGTCTCGTCATCGGGAGTGGCCAGTGGCGCCAGCATAGCGCTGTTAGACAACAACAAGCATGTCGTTGTATCGTCGTGAAGACTCGAGCTATCGATTTTACTCGGATTACAAGATGACGAGTCGTCGTCGTCGTCGTCGTCGTCGTCGTCGTCTTCGTCGACAATGGAATTTATTTCAGTCTCAGTGGTCGTACCAACGACGAAACCATTCGTCGTTGTGATAGTGGTCATTTTTGTTGCCTCGATACTTGTCACAGTCGCAAACGTTACGGTATTAGACTCGTTGGACTGGTCATTCTCGAACGACACGTTGCTCCAATTAGTCCGTCTCTCATCCGCAATATCTTTACCAGTCTCAAGCTTGTTTGCTTCGTTAATCGTTTCGGCCAATTTATTACGATCGTTCGTTGCCTCTTCAACGGTCATCCACGAAGATAACACCGGTTCTTCCGTTTCCTCATTCTTCACCAATCGATCCTCCGTCATCCCGTATGATTTCGTATCTTCCACGAAAACGCGAGCATTCTCATTCACAACTTGCGACGAATTATCACGTTCCTCATCCGCCTTAATCTCGTAAATGGTCACATCCGGTTGTCCCGTAGCCAGCACGCTCTCCGTATCTTCGCATTTCTCACGCAGCAAAGATTCGCATTCTCCGTCGATGAAACATTGGGATGTTTCACCGACAACGTTCACGACACTGCTGTCAATTGGACTTTTAATCTTATCCACGCTATCAACGATCGTATCGTCATTTGTTAAAAGATCGATCTTCGACGAGTTCGAGCAAGGTTTCATTGACTCTTCAACGATCGTCACGTCATCGGCATTAATTTCGCCACGTAACTCACCACGACCAACAGCATCGTTCTTGTAATCCGGCTCAGTATTGAAAAAGTCTTCATCAGGATTGTAATCCACGTGATTTCCGGCTGTGCGGTTTGACAAATTTCCATCTGGATGAGCTTCGGTCTCGAATTTCTGAGGTTCATCGATCTCGGATTCTTCCTCGGGATCCGCGAGCTTCTTGTCGCGTCGCGGGGTTGCCTCGAAATCATCGGAGAATTGACCGAGGCTCGTTTCTCCAGGTACTATAGGATCCAACCATGGCAAATCTACCTTTCGTTCATCCTTGGAGCAAACAATCGCGTCACTGATACTTTCTCCGGTTTGTAGCCACGACGTAAGATCCCTCTCGCCGTCCTCCTCTTGACGATGTTTGTCCATCTTCGGTGCTCCTTTATCAAAGCTGTCGTCATCGAAGAGGCTGTATTCTCCAGCGCGAACATTATCGCCGCTCACCTTGCTGGATATAAAATTGTCCAATGAGCTGGACCAGGTGGGCTCACTCTCCGATTGGACAATTATTTCATCCTCGACTACGTCATCGTCTGGCCTAACGTTTGTCGATTCTCCGCAAACTTTGAAGGGATCTTCCATTGGCACTTCGCTCGTTGTCTCGATCGTGGCGTCGCTCGATGGATCCACTAAATCATCCTTCAACTCGTATTGCTCAATGGACTTTACGTTTTCCGATCTCACCGGTGACCTTGATTCGCCGAAGCTCGGACTGGCATGTCCGTTTCTATACGTATAAGGATCTTCGACGATCGTATAGTGCTCCATCTCGGCACCGATAAATTCCGCATTAATGTCCATGTGATCGGGTCGCGGTTCAATTATAATTTTTTTTATCGTCACTTCCGGCTTACTCGGCGAGGGCTCATCTTCCTCCTCTCCATCTATTATGTCGTCGTTCTCGTTTGCCGAATTTATTCTCAGCGCCAATTCGCTCTCTATTATCTCTTGTAGGCTCTTGTCATCCGGGCTTAGCTCGTTCTTCGTGTTTCTCGTCATAATTAGATCGTCGTCGTCCTCGGTCTCGTCGCACAATGTTATTAGTTGATTGTTACTCGTTGTTATGTTATCCAAGTCTATCAAACCGTTATTCGACTGTACACTGCACACATCGTTACTCTTCATGTTGCTATTGTTACTTACTACTTTCGACGCTTTTTTCGACATCAGTTCCGCCATTTTTTTTTTGTTTTTTTTTTTTTAGCGTTTTATAACGAGTCTCCGCCTTCAAGAGTCCTTCTCGGTGATCTGCAAAAATAAACACAAGAAATGGTTGTTAATAAAATGGTCGGTTCTTTAAAAAAAAAATCTTTTGTTTTTTTATTTATGTTCACCCCGTGTACGACTCGTGTAAAAAATGTTGCTTTTATTTTGCTCTGATATATAGTTCGACGAATTATTGAATCATCACTTGATATGTTCGAAATGTCAAATTTCGTGCCAAAAAAAAAGCTTGTTTGTTTGGGTTTGTTGAGGTCTGTTTAGGTTTGTTTGGGTTTGGGTTTGTTTGAGTTTGTTTGGGTTTGTTTGGGTTTGTTTGGGTTTGTTTGAGTTTGTTTGAGTTTGTTTGAGTTTGTTTGGGTTTGTTGGCATTTGTTGAGGTTTGGTTTGGCTCGGATGGATGTATGGATAGTGAGAATGTTTTTTTATCACCCGAAAAGTCTGATTAAATTTTCAATGCGATGAAACAGTTGCACTTGGTGTAATATATGTAGATTTTTTTATTATTAAAAAAAAAATAAAGCATTAATTTTTACGAAAAAGAAAAAAACAACGAGAACTTATTCATCATCCCAATAATATTCAAATTGCCATTGTCTTCTTTTGACATGATAATTGAATAGTTCACTATCATTGTATAGAACAGGTATTTCCTTGAGTTCCATATTACAAGCTGGATAAAATTAGCATTCGAGTTCAAAATGCAAGAATGTATTTCTCACTGCGCCGACGGAGCTCTCTGGTATAACACCCGTAAAGCTAGTAACATCAAGGAGTATGCATCGCTCGTTTTGCGATACGCTTGACAAACTTTTTCCCATAAGAATTTCCAGATTGCATGGCGCAGAGTCTTTCCCTCTCTCTCTCTCTCTCCCCCTCTCTCTCTCTCTCTCTCTCTCTCTCTCTCTCTCTCTCTCTGACACTTTCTGTGTGTTCGCTCTCGTTGGTGGGGCTCGATTTTTTTCACGATAAAAATCACGCTCGTAGTAGTTTGCTCATGCGAGCAATGCCGACCCTTGCACTCTCGCTCTCATAAGAAAACGTTCGAAAGAGCTTTCGCGAAGGAAGTAGTTTTGCTTGTGGCAATGCCAAATGGAAATGGTTAAAGGTGCCAGGTGTCACGACGCGTAGCTCTCAATGTTTCAACATAAACAAATGTATAAATTTCCAAACAGACTTGTCATTTTCTTTATATCTTCTTAAGGCCTTAGACCACTCTAGAGGCCAAAAGAAAAGGGCATACTCTTTGATTTTTTTTTCAGCCAAACCATAAAATAAATCAGAATTACATAATAGGGATTTTATTATACACGTAATTGACTATAGAAAATTATTTTCTTCACAGCGATACATGTCAAAACGGCGACTGTGCAGCATTTTTCCGATGACGCCTTTACTTCTGGAAGGCCAACGGCCGGACCAACAGCTTCTATAATTTTTCAATTATGATGAGACACTAAAGTTTTTTTCGATTATATTAGGTGTACGACTTAATTTTTACAGATTTTTCAGCAAATTTATTTAATATAAAAAGAATAGAGAACGAACTTAATCTTGGAAATGTTGTCCATCTATGACCTTGCGCCATCTCTCAGCTAACATACGAATGCCGTCGCGGCAAGAAAGACTTCGAGGCGATAAAGTCGACGAATTTACGCACATTGTCCAGCGTTTTGAACTTTTTATCCACTGAGGCGTGCTGCATTGACCGGAACAAATGGTAGTCGGATGGGGGGGGGCCAAGTCTGGTGAATATGCCGCGTGCGGGAAGAACTTCCCATCCCAAGTTCAAGATGGGTCTTCTGAGTCGCGCGAGCAACGTGAGGTCGAGCGTTGTCATGAAGCAGTATCCCGAGCAGAAATTTGTTCAGGGTGAAATCCGGACCGGATCAGGCTGCCACAATAGCAAATCCGGGCCGGATCAGGCAAATTTAGTCCGGCCCTGATCAGGGATGTAACGCTTTTGCAAATTCAGGTCCGGATCAGGCACCTTATCAGGCTCTGATCAGGCGCTTTATCAGGCCTGGATCAGGCACCTTACCAGGCTCGGATTAGGCACTATATCTGGCTCGGATCAAGCAACTTATCTGGCCCGGATCAGGTGCCTCATCCAGCCTGAGACATGCGTGTCATCTGGCTCAATCATTTGATTAATTTTTTGTTTAAAAATAGATCAACATTTATTAAATTATTATCGCAGTTACACGTTATCAAGTTTACTAACGTTATTAAAAATATGAAACATATGAAAACATTTTTTTGAAGTTTGTTTTTATTTTACTTGACTTGATCGTTTAGTTTTTGTTCCGGTTTTGGCGATGACCGTCCCAATCTTTCCGGCGCAAATCATGCGTGCCTGATCAGGGCGCCTTATTGATACCTGATAAGGCTTCGATCCGGCGCAAATCAGGCGTGCCTGATCAGGGCGCCTTATTGATCCCTGCTCAGGCCCCTGTCTGGCACAAATCAGGCGTGCCTGATCAGGGCGCCGTATTGATCCCTGCTCAGGCCCCTGTCCGGCTCAAATCAGGCGTACCTGATCAGGGCGCCTTATTGATCCCTGATCCGGGCCTGATGGATCCTCAGGCAGCCTGATTAGATTTCTGCTCGGGATGACTTGTCTGCTTCCTTGGCCCCAGTAAATAGCCTTTTCTGATCAAGTTCTTCGCTCAGTTTGTTCAATTGTCGGCTGTAGAGTTCCGCAGTCACCGTCTGACCAGTTACCAGGAGTTCGTAATTGAGCACACCCTTCGTGGCGGTCACTAAGATCGAAATCATCACTTCTGAAACGTTTGTTTGGGTTTGTTTGGGTTTGTACGAATAATTACACGTTTCATAAGACACAACGTCGACACCAAGAACACTACAAATTGATTCCCGTGCTTTAGAAGCATTTTGTTCCTTGGAATTCGTATAAAATGCAGTGCCGAATGTGCTGTCTATCAGTTGCCATCGTAAACTCTGCTATTCCGCGAGGTTATATAATTCACGTAGACTTGTCGTTCGGTGTTCTGAAACCTTGCGTCCGATCCTTTCAAAACCACAAAAGACCGCGAAAATATTTCTATTTTAAATATAATTTTAGGCTCGAAGAAAAAATCTGTAAAAATTAAGTCATACACCCAATAACTCTAATATCCAATAGACAAACGCGTTTAAAGTTAGTAGAGAGTCACGACGTGACTCAAGAGGGGTTGCGCTTAAATTCGAAAATCGAGTACTCGGAGATTTTTCACACACATCGTCTTTTCGAATATAATTATTTATAGGTACATTTTTAACAAGAAAAAAAAATCGATTTTTCGAAAATCCTAGAATGGCTCAAGACCTTAAAGTCTTTGGAGCAGGCTTGAACATTAATTCGAGCATACATAGGCGATTAAATTGTGTGTATGTAGTGGCGTGAGCGATACGCGGTGCGTCCGGACTTTTGGATTCTCGAGGAACGCCGCGTGTAAGCTCAACTCGACGCGACGACGAGGAGCCATCGAGACGTGTTCGTTGGCCGGCAAGCCAAAGCCTCCTATTATTAGCCGTTAATGTCCCCGTGTATAAACTACGCGTATCTTGCGAAAATCACGATACGGGAGCTGTAATCTCTCTCTCTCTCTCTCTCTCTCTCTCTCTCTCTCTCTCTCTCTCTCTCTCTCTCTCTCTCTCTCTCTCTATCCGCTGCCCTCCAGAAACGAGGAGACAACCTTTTGGCGAAACTTAAGAAACGCAACAGACCTCAATGGCTATTTTTATCATTCTATTTTCCGTGACGGAACAATGTATAACTGATTTCGAAATCAGTTTTCTCCGATCGCGAGTTTCCTCCGCGACGGAATTCGTATGCGTTACCTGAGAGATGGCGCAAGGTCATAGAAAACGATGGACAATTATTCCAACATTAAGTTCGTTGTTCTCTATTTTTGGGAGTACCCAATATATTGGGAGTACAAATTAATTCGGTCCGCTTTTTTTTTGTGGCAAAAAATCCATTTATTTCAAAATAAAAGGTACGAATAGATTAATCAAAGTATTGTCCATCGCTGGCTACTACTTTTTCCCACCTCTCAGGCAATTTTCCAATTCCATCTCGACAAAAAAGTCTCGTCTTTTGAGGCGATCCAAGTTTCGAGCCAATTTTCGATTTATGCGAAACAAGTGAACCGGTGAGCTGCTAAATCCTGCTGCATCCGTCGGAACAACCAGTAATCGGAAGGAGCAATGTCCGGAGAATTACGGCGGGTGCGGTAAAATATCCCCATTTGAGCGTTTCCAAATATTTTGTTTACGACTTTTGCGACACGAGGCCGAGCGTTGTCACGCAGAAGAATAACTTTGTCATGTCTTTGCTCGTATTCCGGCCGTTTTTCTCGTAATGCACGGCTCAAACGAATCAATTGTAGTCTATACCGATCGCCCGTAATGGAATCGACAGGTTGTAGCAGCTCATTGGCTCATTTGGCTGTCCAGGGCGGGGTTTGTCTTCAACGCTTGAATCACCGTTCTTAAAGCGTCGAAACCATTCCCTACATGATTTATCAGTTGGAGCATCATCACCATAAACTTCAACAAGCATTCGATGCGCTTCAGCTGTACTTTTCTTCCAATTAAAGCAGAAACGTAAAACTTGCCGCAAATGCTGCTTAGTTAACACAAAATTTGACACATTCAACACAGTAAAAAACAAGGTTTTTAATGGAACTCAAAGCGATATAAACTGAATGTTATTGGCAGATGTCTAACCTCTCCGAAACCACCGAAATCAGCTGTCACTATGAAACATACATAACAGCCAGAGCCATCTCTTGAAAACGGACCGAATTCATTTGTACTCCCAATATATATATTTTTTTTTATCGGCTCAATGCTCATCAAATCCAGGCATGAATGTTGCAAAAAAAAAAAACTTCAGTACTGCGTCATTCTACTCATCATATTGCTTTTCATCAATTTGAACCCCAATCACGTCTCGGATATGCACCAAGAGCGTCGTAAGCTTATACCGATAAGATTACAAATACGACAGGACCAAATCAGAGGCTCCATTGTTCCAGCGCTCCAAATCCTTCGAGCGTTCGAGGGAACCCAAACAAAAAAAAATCACCAAGAAATTGAATCACATAGATGTGCAAGAGACAAGGAAAGGCAAGAAGCGAGCCAGCGCGCGCGCGAGATCTTATCAAAACTAAAAACGTCTTTCTCTCGTACACGCGCGCGCGCTCGTGATTCCGTTATACATATATATATATATATATATAACTGCTCTCTTCGACACTCGCCGGGGTATCTTCTTGGATGTTGGATTTGTTTTTATAGCGCAGATGCTGACGGGAATGCAGAGAGTGGGAACGCAAACCCACACACGTACACACATACATACACATATAAAAACATTGATATTTAAAAATACATCCGTATGTGCGCAATGCTGCACCAGCTTGTATCATATGGACGAGGCAATGGACGCACCACTTTATCGAAGAAGACGAACGTACGCGAAGAACCGAAGAGGAGAAAGAGAGCTTCATCTCTTGGATGCTGTGTGAAACTCATCCCTTTCGCGCAAAGTTCTCTCTCTCTCTCTCTTTCCTCTCCTCTTCTCTCTCTCTCTCCTCTCCTCTCCTCTCTCTTTCTCTCTCTCTCTCCTCACGTATGTGTGTGCACATGTGTGTTGTTTGCCTCCAGTATATACTCTCTCTCTCTCTCTCTCTCTCTCCCCCTCTCTCTCTCCCCCTCTCTCTCTCCTCTCCTCTCCTCTCTCTCGCTCCTCACGTATGTGTGTGCACATGTGTGTTGTTTGCCTCCAGTATATACGTATACGCGATCAGGCTTTGCCATGTGCGAACCACTTACGAACTGATCTTGAGCTTCGAGAGATTGGCGCGTCTGCAAAACGCCACTCAACACGGCACTCATCTCCTCGCTATACGTCCCGCGGAGTATTTTTCCTCGTTTCTTTCAAACAGTCGACGTTGCTCCATTACTACACTGACAGAAAAATTCTAACGCATGGGTCATTGAGTCCCGGGACTAACCAGTAAAAACACATTTTTTTTTTTTACAAAATGCGACTTTACTCATCAACACAGTCACCTTCCATAGCGATACAATCATTCCAACGTTTTTCTAAACTTTCGATGCCTTTTCTTATAGAACGATTTGTCTTTTGCCTCAAAATAGAGGCTCTCCTCTCCACTCGGCTGACGCTCTTTTCGACTCCGGCCTATAGTGATGAATCCATGTTTCATCCATTGTTACGTACCGACGCAAAAAATCCTTTTTATCACGCGTGAACAGCTTCGAACAGCGCTCCGAATCATCGATTCGTTGTTGTTTTTGTTCCACTGTGAGCCAAACGCGGCACCAACTTGGACAAAAGTTTTTTTCATACCCAAATTTTCATGCACAATTTTGAACACGATGGCTTTTGATATCTTTAGGATGTCAGCTATCTCTTTGCAACTTCACTTTACGATCGGACATAAAAATTTTCCGAATTTTTTTCGATGTTTTCGGGCGTAGCCACCTCAATTGGACGACCTGAGCGCTCCGCGTCTTCGGTGGTTGTTCGAACGCGTTTAAAATCCGCATACCATCGGCGAATGGTTGTTTTCGATGTGCACTTTTCCCGGTAACACTTTTCAAGCCATTGCTGAGCTTGAACGGTATTTTTTTTCCCATTAAAAAACAGTGTTTGATCAACACACGAAACTCATTTTTATCCATCGTTCAAGCAAAAACAAATGTAGCTTCACTTAACCTTCAATATCTCGGCAACGACTGAACCGAATGTCATGAAATTTTTACGCGTATCTTTTGAAGGTTGGTACTCCGAGATATCTGAGTGATGTTGGCTGTCAGCGCATCTGGATATTTCAAGGACGTTCATCAACGCTTTTCCACACGATTTTCTTTGTTTTGAGGACAGAAGGGTCCTTGAAATGTCCTGCATATAAAAGTGCTCACATTTATCCGAAGATGATTGCGAAGACAGTTGAAGTTTACATGCCGTTGGGTTTGAAAACGACAGGCTACTATAAAGCAAGTTCTCGAATTTGCGTGTCCTTAAAATAATTGTTCTCCATGTGTGTGTGTGTATGTATGCATATATATATATGTATATATAGATATATGTATACAACTAGAAATGTGTATGGTCCATTTGTCTGCTCGGCAGTTCGTGTATATACGTCCGTAGGGTTAATCTTAAGTGGAGATGCGAGGATTGACGGATATCTCGTGGCTCGTATCTCCCCTCGCCCCATATGGTCCAAACGCTGCTGCTTGAAGGAAAACTGGAAATGATGAAATATAATCGGGGGTAACAGGGGTCACACGCATGTCAGACCGATTTTGTCTCGATCTCTCACGAGGGAATCTCACTTTCGCATAACGAACGGAGTGGCAGTGAATGAGAAGGAAGAAATTAGGATTGACGAACGAATCGCGAGATTCGTCGCACTTTGTCAGGCAGCTATGCGTGTCAAAAGGAAAAAGCACGTACATTTGCAACAAAGTGAGAAAGCATCTGGCGAAATTGGAATTGAAGGAAGTTAAAAAAATATATATATATATCTACAGATATTGCGACGTTGAAGTTTGCATCGTTGCAATACAATGGAAACGATTTTTCTTTTATTTTCCAAATTTTCTTCAGCAGATTTGAGCCAAGAAAATCAGGCAAACATTTTTGAGGATTATTATTTAGCGATCTACAACCTGAATTTGAAAAATATGACTTTGGATAATAAGAAGAAATAAAAAATTGTAAAAAATATACGTTACATTCCAACGATGCAAACTTCAACCTCATCAGATATTACACAAAGTGCAACTATTTCATGGCATTGAAAATGTAATCAGACTTTTCGGGTGATGATAAAAAGGCACATGGCAAATAGTATGAGTTGCTCTCTGTCCCTCTCTCTCTCTCTCCAACTCTCTAACACTCCAACTTTCCAACTCTACAACTTCTCAACTCTCCACCAACTCTTCATCAACTCTCCAACTCTCCACCAACTCTCCAACTCTCCAACACTCCACCAACTCTCCAACTCTCCGCCAACTCGCCACCAACTGTCCAACTCTCAAACACTCCACCAATTCTCCAACTCTCCACCAATTCTCCAACTCTCCAACAACTCTTCAACTCTTCAACTCTCCAACTCTCCGCCAACTCGCCACCAACTCTCCAACTCTCCAACTCTCTAACTCTCCACCAACTCTCCAACTCTCCAACACTCCACCAATTCTCCAACTCTCCACCGACTCTCCAACGCTACAACTCTCCGACTCTCCAACTCTCCGCCAACTCTCCACCAACTCTCCACCAACTCTCCACCAATTCTTCACCAACTCTCCACCAACTCTCCACCAACTCTCCAACTCTTCACCAACTCTATAACACTCCGCCAACTCTCCAACTCTCCACCAACTCTACAACACTCCACCAACTCTCCAGCTCTCCACCAACTCTCCAACTCTCAAACACTCCACCAATTCTCCAACTCTCCACCAATTCTCCAACTCTCCAACAACTCTTCAACTCTCCAACTCTCCGCCAACTCGCCACCAACTCTCCAACTCTCCACCAACTCTCTAACTCTCCACCAACTCTCCAACTCTCCAACACTCCACCAATTCTCCAACTCTCTACCGACTCTCCAACTCTACAACTCTCCGACTCTCCAACTTTCCACCAACTCCCCAAACACTCCACCAACTCTCCAACTCTCCACCAACTCTCCAACTCTCCACCAACTCTTCAACTCTGCAATTCTCCTGCAACTTTCCGCCAACCCTCCAATTCTCCAACTCTCCGACTCTCCAACTTTCCACCAACTCCCCAAACACTCCACCAACTCTCCAACTCTCCACCAACTCTCCAACTCTTCACCAACTCTCCAACACTCCCCCAACTCTCCACCAATTCTCCAACTCTCCAGCAAATCTCCAACTCTCCAACTCTCCACCAACTCTTCAACTCTGCAATTCTCCTGCAACTTTCCACCAACCCTCCAATTCTCCAACTCTCCAACTCTCTTTCTTTCTTTCTATCTCACGCTCGTTCACGGTCGGACGAGTGTATACACATCAAAAAGATAAGCAAAACTATCCGGACACCTGCTCGGGGACGACCGAGTCGTTCACCGCGCTGCTCAGGTGTGATTGGCATTATATATATACCTGCCTATACCTGTACGCTGCGGTAGATATACACACACACACACACGTGTGTATCCGCATTGTGTGTGGAGAGAAGAGGTCAGACACAAAGCACGGAGAACAGGTGCGAAAGAAATGTTGTGGTTAAGATTTGTTTTTTTTTTTTTTTTATGTCGTCGACCAAAACGCAGAGCCCAATTCTCTCGTGCCATAAAAGAGTCGCCTTCCGTATTTTCTGGAGCCCATAGTACGAGAAAACTTCACGATGATGAAACCGCGTTGCAACGGTCATAAAAGAATTCACACGACGAATCCAAAAAAAAAAAAATTAAACCACCAAGCACAATGTGTGACTCAAATTGTCAATATATCTTCCTGTCGCCCCCACCAGATAACGGAATAATAATGAAAATAATGTATTAAAAATTGTCTTTTTTAATTCACGTTGGCGAGAAATAGAAGAGCTCCGTCAAAAGTTTGACGGTATACGAACCTTTTTTCGCTCAATTTAGGCTTCGTTACGATCAAATACGATATCATCTTTATATAGGTGTAAAAATAGTGCTGTACTTTCACAATAATCCTATCAATGATCGAGAGAGCCACCGGGGGCCGAGAAAGAGGGTTGTGCATCAGCAAAATTGTTTTGTATGAAACGTAAATGAGCGTGAATGGCGCACACGCACGCACGCATTCATTTTGAATGAATCACATTGCGTTCTCGATTCTCATACAGTATATACGCGCCACAGTCTTGCCATTTAAGGAATCACTTACAATTAGATCGAGTTTTATAATAGCTAAATCGTCCGAGTAGTTTGTATACACACAGACACACACACACACATATATATATATATAAATTGAAAAAAGCCTTCAAGGTTTCCAAGAGTGACTTTTCTCGCGATCTCACCTCGATATCTTTTTCTCGTATTGTGCCTTATTTGTACGCATATATATATATATATATATATATACACGAGCTACGCAATTCTACCGCGCGAGAAAAGGCCTACATAGTTACTTATGCACGTTAGAGAGATTCGCCAGTCTATAACAAACATATCCAATTGTGGCGTATGCGCGGTGCTCTGAATTCTCGGCTTTTCTTTTGTATCAGACGTTTCATTGTACGTACCTTGCGTACAGCCTTGCGTATCACGTTGGAGTCTTTTGAAATTGTTTTTGAATGGAAACGTCGATATTACGGGCAATCTTGGGGATTTTTGGATGTTCGTCGATTCCAAGAATTCCTGTGTTGATTCAATGCATACATATTTGCATGCACGCGTACACACACGCACACACACACCTGCACGATTATTCGTCATCGCGTCAATCTTTGACGTCAAGAACGAACGGAGCTGGCAAAGCTCGTAGAGAGAGCTCAGCGCGTTTTCTTCACATGTATAATGTACACACACACACACCTAGAGAGAGAGAGAGAGATAGAGAGAGAGAGAGAGAGAGAGAGAGAGAGAGAGAGAGAGACGCATGCTTTATACCTCGCTCATATTCGATTCTGTAAACATTCGCTTCGGAGCACGTGCGGGGCACTTAGGACATCGGGTTGGCGAATGCAAACTATTCCCTACCGTAAAAGCGTCACTGAACCAGTTGGGGGCCGCGCACCGTGAGCGTATCACAAAGCCATAGTTAAATTTAAAACAAGATTGAAGTTTCGCTGTGAAAAAAAAAAAAGAACGGTCCTCTCGAATTGGCGAGTGAGAACGTTTTAAAAATAACATTAACGTTCTTCCACGAGTAAAAAACGAGAAGATGGCGCGCGTTGAAGTTTGCACCGTTGAAACGCAACGAAAGTTCTAAATACAAACATTTCTTACATTTTTATTTTGATGTATAATTTTCTTTTTATAGATTAAAATCGTGGAGCTCTTATGAGGATAAAAAAACTGAGTGATTTTCGTATGCCTAAATCAGCGAAAAAAAAAAAAAACGTGACCAATAGAAGAAAAATCGTGACGTTGAAAGTTTGCATCGTTGAAACGCAACGATTGTTAACTTTTATTATTATCCAAAACGTTTTAATGTGACTTTCGTAGCCTAAATAAGCAAAAAAAAAAAAGAATTTCAACGATTAGAATTTATTATCGTTGCAAATTTCAGCATCATCCCGTGCAAATTTCTTAGGGATACCTAAGATACCTTAGGGATCTTAGTTCCGATCGGGATATGATACTGATTCCCTAGAAGGATTCCCTTCATGGGAATTATCATATTAAAATAATGCTCACTCTCAGTCCATGTCACCATTATGTTTCAAGAATATGTTGTGCAAATTTTGAATAAAACTTTATTTCAACATTAAGACAGTTTATTATTCTTGAACCTTGTGGTGCCTGCTATGAACAAAACACATCGAAGTGGTCCTTGGTCATAAAAAGATTAGAAAACTACTGCTCTCGGCTGTGAAAAAAAAAAAAACCCCCCACGTTTTGAGCTTTCTTTCGACTAATTTTATTGAAAAAATGGAGAAATAGGAGTTTTGAAAATTTACATAAATGCGTGTCTTACGCATGCCGGGACTTGTTCGTTCGCAATGGGTTTGAAGTTTGCATCGTTGGAATGCAACGAAATTTAAAAAAAAAAATTTGTATTTCGCCTAATCTATTGAACAGTCCGTTTCTAGATGCCTAAAGATCGTGCATAAAGTTAAAAAAAAACGTATCTCCCATACTATGGAGATAGCCAAATTTTTTATTAGCGTTATTTGTAAAGCGACCCGAAATAAGTCTCGATAAAAAAAAATGAACGATTTTCATTTGCCGAAACTTACCCTTATCGGGGGGGGGTGAAAGTTGACGAAAATCGTATCTCCCACGGTATGGGGATAGCCAAATTTTTTATCGGCCTTATTTGTAAAGCGAGCCAAACATAAGTCTCGAAAAAAAAAAAATGAACGATTTTCATTTGCCAGTCGTCAGCCTGGTGTCTCGATAAAGGGTTATCACATTCGAAACAAACTAATTTCCATATATTGACACATATCTACATACGTATGCCGAAGTATCGAAGATTTCACGTTCAATGCGTTCGATTGCTCATTGCACTCGATACGTGCACTCGGAGAGTGTGTGATTGGCGTGAAAAAAAAAAAGAAGTTTTTCGCGCTCAGCCCTCCGTTTAATTTAATCACTCACTCTCCCCTCTCTCTCTCTCTCTCTCTCTCTCTCTCTCGCTCTCTCTCTCTCTCGCTCTCTCCGCGTTCCACGGGTTCACGACCGAAACTGTGTATTTCTATACACGGTCTCGGTCTGTAAATGTATATATATATATATATATATATATATATATATATCAACGCACACACATACGAACGTACGTGTGTATGTGCGCTCGTGTGTAAGTGCGCCGCGCGCACTCTCTCCTTGCGCGCTCGCTCGACCCATACTATTTTTAGAATGACACACTACCGCGGTTCAGCGCGGATGCGCGCGCGTGGATCTTTCACGTTTGGCGGGCGCGATCTTCTCGCGGTACGGCCACTGTCGCCACTACTCTCGCTGGCGCAGCCCAAAGCTTGTAGCTTGTGACCATAAAAGCAGCTCCACCACGCATCACCCTTCCCCCCCCCCCCCCCTCCCCCGCGACACATCTATCCTCGTCCGATGCCTTTACTCGCGGATTCGTGCACTGAGAACGCGACCAACTGCGTCCAGGGCGCAACGACGATTCGAATGAATCGCTCGTTTCGTCTCCTAACTTAACAACGGAGGATCTCATAGAATTGTGACTGTCGCAAAAAAAAAAAAAAAAAAAAAAAAACATGCCGATGATTCTCTATTATACGCCGGATAGACGTGCAACGACATTTATATAGTACATTATGGGACTAGGACGAAAAAAAAACTTTTTTTTTCAACGAGTGTGAGTTTTCAGCACGAGCCGAAGGCGAGCGTTGCAATGACGCGAGATTAGAAACAAGCTTTTTCGTCGAGTGTTGTAGGAAATTTTATTGTACGAGGTGTGAAAATTGAGATTTTGCGCACACGAAGCGTACGTAAAACGTTCATTATCGTACCGAGTGGAAAAAATATTTTTTTTTTTTCAATCTACAATTGAACTGTAAGGGCTGCTATGTCTCTGTGTATTGAATTTTTCAATAATTCACTTGCAATTTGTTCATATCAAAGGCTCTCAAACGTTGAAGTTCAGAAAATACAGGTCGTTTTTTTTTTTTTATTGCATAGCTTCATAGCCTAGCGCCCAGGTTCTTAAGTTGAATTTGCAACAAAGATTTTATAAAAATGACAAAAATGAACGGTGATAGGAAAAAAAAAAAAGTATAAATCTTCGTACGAAATGGGTGAACGGTGAGATGCTAATGGTATTTATAATGCTAGTGACGAATTTTCCTTTCGAATACTACGTATTATATGCACGTTGAGTTTGTACCTGTGTATAATAAACGTTCGAGAGGCGCATTAGACACACTCGGACCTCGTTACCGGGCCGATTCAAGCTCATCGAGTACTTTCGTTATACTCGCTTGCTTTTTTGTGCCCGCAAATATACACTCTCGTATTCAATGCTCTTGCGGACAAGAGTGCCGCTCGGATTCTACTACTCAACTCTCCCCGGCCATGGGCTCTCTTCGGCTCTCACGGAGAACCATACGAAGAGAACGAAAGAACAGCGAGACGGTGATAGTATGAGATTCGAGTGGAAAAGGATTGAAGAACGGAGCGAGATTCAGAGAGAGAGAGAGAGAGAGAGAGAGAGAGAGAGAGAGAGATTCAGACTTGAACTCGCGTCCGGGTTTGCCTGGCGTTCCGATCGTGTGCCCGCATATCGAGAGTATTGTCTTCCAGGCTTTCTGGCACACGCACGCAAATATATCGTTTGAAGTAAAAAGTTCCGAGCGTTTTACGCTACATGTCTTTAGTGACATCTTTAGTGACATCTGGCATCACTTCGAGCATATTCTGTAGGTAGACCCAAACCAAGGTTAATGGATCCTTTGAAAGTGATTATACCGATATATTTCGATTTTTCGACTATTTTCATACTTTGCGTGACTAGAATGCCCTTGTGCTGCAGGTCGCTGAATTCGTCTTAAAATCGGTAATAATGTCACGCAAAAAAAAAAATACATGGTTCCTTGGAAACAGTGGAGTTGACCTTGACGTAGCTTCAGCGCCATCACCGATAAAAAAAATAGGATGGTCCAGTATGACGGCCTTCTCGAACACTGAAACTTTTGTCTGAAAGATTTTTGGATATGTTCAATAGTTTGAGTGCTATTGCTCTGTAACACTTTGTGTGCCTCACCCTGTATAATTTTCTAGGTACTAAGCTACATTAAAAAAAAAAAAAAATCGATCTTTGCAAAATCCTAGAATGACCCAAGGCCTCAAATAAATCCTATTGAAATTAATTTTTTTTTGGCACTGTATACAAAAGGACTGATGAACTCACTATCAGAAATAACTTTGGCTATTGAGTCTCGGTGTTGCGGGTGACGTTGATGCTGGCTCACAGTGGCAGAGAGAGAGAGAGAGGGAGGGAGAGAGAGAGAGAGAGAGAGAGAGAGAGAGAGAGAGAGAGAGAGAGAGAGAGAGAGAGAGAGAGAGAAAGAGTGTCATCAACGATTTCATTGAGAGACGCGAGAGTTCTCTCGCTCGATCTTACGCGGACGATGAACCTTCGTCGTGCCAATATGCATACTTATACGAATCAATGTCCCCCGCGTACTCGAGTGTCGAGCCTCGACATTCAAGCATCCAATTTTATTGCACCTTGTCACAAAAAAATTTTTTTAACTTAGCTTTTTATATATTTTCAAATATATGAATCTCGCAATTGCGTCAGCTCTATGAAAGAAAAATGAATTTCTCTCTCTCTCTCTCTCGTAATTATGAATCTTGACACTTGGAACAAAGCATTAATAACGCAAAAAAAAAAAAAAAACCAGCGAGAATTAATTCAACATCCCAATATATAAATCATTTGAATGACATCACTAAAAATAAACTGTAATTATCTGCATGGGTAATTGTACACGGAGAGAATTAAAAAGTAATTTTTGTCGTGAATTTCACGGTAAAAATTACCGTGATATATTTCAATGTGGTGACAAGTGAGAAAAGCATAATAATTCGTATGCGACAAGTTTTTTTTTAACTTACGTTACAGAAAATTTCAAATACGTAGCTAAAATTTTACTATGCAAGAAGGGTAGCGCGCACGATAATTTTTTACCGAGAGCACAATACATTTTCCTATAACACTCGTTAAATTTTATAATAAATCTTAAAATAACTGTTATAAAGACGATCACTTTTTTATAGACATTTTTCAAAGGCATAAAATAATAAAATGCACAGTAAAATTTCGCTGATATTATAGATTTTTTAAATTTAACTTTTGCGTATTTTGTTACACATGAAAATTGAGTAGAAAATCTGGTAAAATGTTCTATCTGAACGAAGAAATTGTATTTTATTTTCGTGAAAATCTGTGTGTTTTACTCAGTAATAATAAGCGAAGTTTCAGGCTTGTCATCTGGTTACCGTTACTGCACGGTAATTTTTAACATTTAATTCTCTCCGTGTACGCAGTGAATATTAAAAGAAATTTTTTTCTCGACCGCGATGAAGAAGTCCAAACGTTGCAAATCCTACTCAAAGCACGGCAACTTTATTCCACTATTTATCAAGGGACCAACTACCACTCAATTCGATCGCACTGATAGTTGACGTACCGCGAATCGTTCACAATACCAAATTGCCGGGAGTCCGAGACACTCACGAACCTCAACAATTGCTTCACTTTGGGTACATTGCCTCCGCTTACTTTTATTTTTTTTACGTGTATGCGTGTGTGTACGTACACACGCGTTCACATTGGACGAGTGAAGCGCAAAGAAATGATTTGTGACTCAGCGACGCGTATGTATTTAGAACTGAACGAAGAGAGAAATCTCCTTCGACGATTAAAATCATTGTGCGTAATTGCGTAGTTGGGCGTTTGATACTCGCGCGCGCGTCCGCACTTTTCGATGAAAGACTTTCGAATCGATACCACTCTCGTGAGCGGAATAGAATGTGCATGTGAAAGAAAGAAAAATCGAGAATTTTCTCTGCTCCCGATACATACATGTTTTTTTTTTTTTCTAGTTGCATTCCATTATTTTTCCCCGGTAAAGGAATCGACCGAAAAATCTGCAAAAATTCTTCGATATTCTCGAAATATAGTGGAATAGAGAGAAATTATTTCGGATTTTTTAAATAGGTAGCGTGGCGAGGGCAACACGTTTCCAACAGGAAACTGGAAGAAAGAATACGCTGTAATAAAAAAATTAATTTAACCCTAGAACGGTAACCTGGGGTGAAAAACCACCCCGGGCGAGTTTAAATCTCGTGCCCTTTCTCCCTTTCTCACGTTTACGACTGACTTCTTTTAAATTCCGAGACTAGTACCTCGTGACTTCTTTGAAATTCCCAGACTTCGATTCCCGAAATAATTAGACTTTTTTCGAAAATCGAGTAAAACTAATCATTCTGTCTCAAAATTGTATATTTTCACTTTATAATGCCGTTGGATTTATTCAATTTCATTAAAAATCAACGGAGATATTGTAAATTCAATCAAAAAGAGTCATTTTTACGAATTTTTTCATGTTTTTCACCCTTTTACCTCATTTTTTACTAACTTTTCCTACTTCAAGCGGAATCGCCGTAGGCTTACGTGATTCTGCATTGAAAAACGAAAAGAATGAGCCCAAGCTGAACTCTTTTCGTGAAATTTTACCGGAGATATGAATTTTTCAAAATTGGGGTAGTTTGTCACCCCGGGTTTGCATAATAGGTAAAAAAAAATAAGGTTACCGTTCTAGGGTTAAAGAGGATCTATTTAAATCAAATAGATTTTTTTCCTTGTCTCGCGGCCTACTGCGACAAACTGCGAGGACAAAAAAACTTTTTCTAACCTCGTGTGATAGCAACACTCACCTTCGGCACGTGCCGCAAACTTACACTCGTTAAAAAAAAGTTTTTTTGTCCTCGTACCATAATGTACTATTTATTCCACTCGGTACGATAATGGACCTTTTACGCACACTTCGCGTACGTAAAACCTCCATTTTCACACCGCGTATAATAAACATTTGTATAATATTCGACAAAAAAACTTTTTCTAACCTCGTGTGATTGCAACACTTGCCTTCGGCTCGTGCTGCAAACTCACACTCGTTAAAAAAAAGTTTTTTTGTCCTCGTACCATAATGTACTATTTATTCCACTCGGTACGATAATGGACGTCTTACGCACACTTCGTGTACGTAAAACCTCCATTTTCACACCGCGTATAATAAACATTTGTATAATATTCGACAAAAAAACTTTTTCTAACCTCGTGTGATTGTAACACTTGCCTTCGGCTCGTGCCGCAAACTCACACTCGTTAAAAAAACGTTTTTTTGTCCTCGTACCATAATGTACTATTTATTCCACTCGGTACGATAATGGACGTTTTACGCACACTTCGTGTACGTAAAACCTCCATTTTCACACCGCGTATAATAAACATTTGTATAATATTCGACAAAAAAACTTTTTCTAACCTCGTGTGATTGCAACACTTGCCTTCGGCTCGTGCTGCAAACTCACACTCGTTAAAAAAAAGTTTTTTTGTCCTCGTACCATAATGTACTATTTATTCCACTCGGTACGATAATGGACGTTTTACGCACACTTCGTGTACGTAAAACCTCCATTTTCACACCGCGTATAATAAACATTTGTATAATATTCGACAAAAAAACTTTTTCTAACCTCGTGTGATTGCAACACTTGCCTTCGGCTCGTGCCGCAAACTCACACTCGTTAAAAAAACGTTTTTTTGGTCCTCGTACCATAATGTACTATTTATTCCACTCGGTACGATAATGGACCTTTTACGTAAACTTCGCGTAAGTAAAACCTCAATTTTCACACCGCGTATAATAAAATTTTCTATAATACTCGACAAAAAAAGTTTTTTTTGTCCTCGTACCATAATGTACTATTTATTCCACTCGGTACGATAATGGACGTTTTACGCACGCTTCGCGTACGTAAAACCTCGATTTTCACACCGCGTATAATAAAATTTTGTATAATACTCGACGAAAAAACTTTTTCTAGCCTCGTGTGATTGCAACACTCGTCTTCGGTAATAAAAAAAAAAAAGGTGTAATACCAGGCCGATTTGAGGACAAAACGGCCTTAAGTTTTTTCGTTCTTTCTTTCTACTTGATCGCTTTAACTGGCAACGTATAAAGTCTCGCAGAGCATTGATATACAATCAGCAGACCACTCTCTTTCTTCTTCTCTCTCTCTCTCTCTCTATCTCGCTCTTTCTCTCTCACGATCTCACGTACGGTGAATGACCGGCAAGGAATCGGTATTCGCGACATTCCGGAGAACTCTCGCGCAGCGATGACGACGCGATCGTTATTCCAGTTAATACAATGAGTAACGATCAGATGCTGAAACCGCTTTTGTGCGATCAGGTCATAACTGAATACTCATTATTTCAGCTTTATACACTTCAGCTTTCAGCTTTATACACAGCTCTATACACTTCAGTAAACAGCTTTGTACACTTCTTGAAGACGAGCTTCACTTTTCCGAAAGTGTCAATGTTCTGGCCGGGCCTCATTGCGTGAAAGTGGTACTTTCTCGCAATATAATTTGGCCAGAACATTGCAATTTTCAAACATAAGAGTGTAAGCCGTAAAAAAACCTTTTTGTCGGATCTTCACGGTATGTTTCACGAAAGGGCCTGGTAAGGTGAATCAGACGAGGCAAGCCGCTCGTCAGGGCCTGACACAAAGTAAGGAATGCCCGGTCACATTACTGCACGAGAATTCCCGCGTGCAGAATTCTCAATGCGAATACATATATATATAGATAGAACTTCTCTATAAATCTTTTGCTCGTTCGCGTTCTCTCTCTCTCTCTCTCTCGTTGCGTTCCGGCTGACCGCGCGAGAATCACGGATACAAGGATCATCGTTAAATATCTAATTGAGACGTAATCAAGATAAATTACCGTATTACTTTGCCACGAATATATTTTCTTTTCTTTTTTTTTTTCTACTCTTTATGCGTCATAGCCGTATGCTTGAAATAATTTTTCATGCGAATATCCTCGTTACTGTCATGCCTCGAGGCAATTTATTCTTTCAATATTGTTGCACACTTTTCGTAATGGTTATTCATCCGTGTTACTTTATACTTTCCCTTCCTCTCGTAACTTCTTACGTTCACTTTCTTTTTAGCTTCTCGAATCCACGATTTATTCGCTTGTCGAGGAAATCGAATTAATTTTAATAACAAACTTAACAATTAAGAGTGTTGAATTGTTAACATTCTTTATACCTACAGGGACAGAAAAATTCTTTTGATATTAATAATAATCATCAATAATATATTTCTTCAAGTTGGTAGCACACGGAGAGAATTAAAAAGTAATTTTTTTCGTGAATTTCACGGTAAAAATTACCGTGATATATTTCAATGTGGTGACAAGTGAGAAAAGCATAATAATTCGTATGCGACAAGTTTTTTTTTTTTTTTAACTCACGTTACAGAAAATTTCAAATACGTAGGTAAAATTTTACTATACAAGAAGGGTAGCGCGCACGATAATTTGTTACCGAGAGCACAATACATTTTCCTATAACACTCGTTAAATTTTATAATAAATCTTAAAATAATTGTTATAAAGACGATACTTTTTTATAGACATTTTTCAAAGGCATAAAATAATAAAATGCACAGTAAAATTTCGCTGATATTATAGATTTTTTAAATTTAAGTTTTGCGTATTTTGTTACACATGAAAATTTACTTGAAAATCTGGTAAAATTTTCTATCTGAAGAAGAAATTTTATTTTATTTTCGTGAAAATATCTGTGTTTTACTCAGTAATAATAAGCGAAGTTTCAGGATTGTCATCTGGTTATCGTTACTGCACGGTCATTTTTAACATTTAATTCTCTCCGTGTAGCGCAACAATTTTTTCTTTTTCACGTAATAAAATTGACGATCCATAATTTTGCGCTTCAATTAATTATTTTACGCAAACATAGCATCTACGGAATAAATCTACACCTCGTATTACATTTTTTTTTTTAAGCTTTATTGAAGAAAAAAAACAAAACTCATAAAACGTCATTTGACTCGACTGGACCGCTCCAGCCTTCTCGAATGAGATTTTTTCGAAAATATTCGCCATCTCACTCGTGCAAATTTCATTATTACTCTTGCGATGTTCATTTCATTTTGATGTTCAATATGTCAAAAAACAACATTCCCATTTCCATTCGCACCGGATCATAAACATTACCAATTTAATTTAAACTCGATCGAAGCTCGTGCGCAACGAGAATTTCGAGTGTTCATGCCGCTCTTCGCTTCAGCTAAAATGTAAAAAAAAAAAAAAAAAAAAAATGGAACAAGATCTCTGGCACATTGCCAGCGATGAATCAGGCTGAAACTTGGAACGCATGATCGCCGCGAAAATTCAACGCGCGCGCTTGAAGTTTCTTGCCTTGGATTTCTTATACTTGACGCGGTAGCAGCCGTTATCTTTCAATGATATTATTTTCCTTGGCTATCTTTGATTTTCATTCGTCGGACAATCACGATATATCAATTATTTCTAGAACTCAGCATGACATTTGTATGCAGGAATTTCGACGTTTTTGACCGGGCGACGAGCATAAAAATAGGCTGTGTGGAAAGATTTCTTTTTCTTTTTTTTAATTGCTCCCATTTCGCAGTGCACTGATGCAACAGGTATAATTTTACCGAGAATCGTTTTTTTTTGTTTACTTTTTTTTTCAATACTTTTTGTTTTAGAAATGCGCCATTTTGACAAAAAAAAAAACGCTTTGGACGCGATTTACACCTGAATCTCTGTTGGAAACGAAAAAAAAAAAAAAAACGGAAATTGAAAAATTTGTGTAATTCAACGAGCTCCGGAATCGAAGAAAATAATATTTCTCAACTGTTTGGATAGTTTGATAACGTTTATAGAATTTATTTGGGTTTGTTTGGGTTGTTTTGGGTATGTAATTTATTGATAAATTTGTAAGACATTTTTCAGATATCGACCATTTTCTTTCAATTTTAATTTAAATATTATCGAAATTACTTCGACCACGGGTACAAAATTTTCACAATATTTTCTTCGATGTATTCTATACACGTGGAAAAATGTACAACTCGTACCTGTGATTTTAGTTTATCGTAGTTTTTAGACAAACGCGTTTAAAGTTAGTAGAAAAAGTCACGACACGAATCAAGAGGAGTTGCTCAATGAATTCGAAAATCGAGTAATAATCTTTTGGAATATAATTTTATAGGTACATTTTTAACAAAAAAAAAATGTATAGGTACATTTTTAACAAAAAAAAAATGTATAGGTACATTTTTAACAAAAAAAATGTATAGGGACATTTTTAACAAAAAAAAAATGTATAGGTACATCTTTAACAACGAAAAAAAAAAAAAACGATTTTCACAAAATCCCAGAATGGCCTAACGCCTTAACGTTTGCCATGACTCGTAAGAAAAACATATCGATGCTTTTGCATGACCCTAATATAACCACGTGCCTGTGTGTTTAAGCGTAACTCTGAAAGGGTGGTGAATGAAGGCGGAGGGGATGTGTGTTCGAAAGATTCTTGTACGACGCTTTTGATCTATTTGAGTCATCGGAGTTGTTCGGTATCTAGGCGGCTCAGAAACCATACTGAACCCTTAATGCCATTACAAACGGGCTATACACACATCCACACACACACACACACACACACACCCACATACAACAGGCACTGTGTACGTTGCGCGGTGTTCTCTTAAGTCAGTATTTCACCACCTGTGCTCCTGCCGAAGCCACAGGCTATGCTCGTCGCACATATATATTTATCCATTCTATGTACAAAGGTAACGTGTGCCAGTTACAACGGTACATAAATTACGTTCTATTGGAGCGGAAAAGACGATAGGCGAAAAAAAAAAAAAAAAGCAGAAGAAGGAAGAAACGCATTAATTCGGGAACAGATGGCTCGTTACGAGCAATATATGCGCTAGCCCCATTGTCTAGGTCCGTTGCTTCAAGGCTTGATTTCCCTTGGTGGAAGATGATATTCAATCGACAGACTCGATGAGAACGGGGAACTGTGCGAAAGAAAAAAAAAAAAAAAAAAAAAAACAACAAAAGCGACACCCACGCTGATTCGTTTGTTGATGCGAACTGTTGGGAAGGCCTGATGTTAGGTACCGATCTTTTTCGTCGATAAAATTCACGCAACTTGAGAACCTCTGAGCGAAGAGGGAGAGGATGATATCAAATAATTTGACCTTTCGCGTGGGCAGCCCGGCTTCGTACGGTCTCCCGGGTGTAACGATAATGGCAGATGAATTTAAGTGGATCCGCAATTCGTATTTAACTCAACACGAAACAACTTACGAAACAAATGTATACTCGCTTCTTCGGTATGTATTGGGTGAAGTAAAAAGTTCTGAGCTTTTTCCGCTAGATGTCTTTGGTGAGCCACATCTCACGATGTGTCAAAGGTGACATTACGCTTGGAAAAAAGTTCTTTGACAGTTTTCTGTTTGGTGAAGCCAGTTGTGTGTTACAGCGTTCCAAAATGGAGGTAAAAAAAAAAAAGAGAAAATTCGATACATTCTTCAGTAGCACTACGACCAAGGTGAAAAGGCGGAGCAGGCGGCCAAACAAAATTTGTGCTGTTTATGGAGCCAATACAGTATCGAATGCAACAGCAAAGCGATGGTTCCAACGATTCCGTTCTGGTAATATGGACGTCGAAGATGAGGCACGCTCTGGTAGGCCAATCGTCGAAAGTGTCGATAAAATCATGGAAATCTTTGAGTCGGACCTGCATGTGAGCACTTGTTCCATTGCCCAGGAACTGAAGATTAGCCAGAAAACCGTTTGGAACGATTTGCATAAGACTGGTCTCGAGAAGAAGCTCGATGTATGGGTGCCACGCGAATTGACGCAAAAGAACCTTTTGGAGCGAATTGCCCGAGCAGAAATCTAATCAGGCTGCCTGAGGATTCATCAGGGCCGGATCAGGGATCAATAAGGCGCCCTGATCAGGCACGCATGATTTGCGCCGGACAGGGGCCTGAGCAGGGATCAATGAGGCGCCCTGATCAGGCAGGCCTGATTTGTGCCAGACAGGGGCCTGAGCAGGGATCAATAAGGCGCCCTGATCAGGCACGCCTGATTTGCGCCGGATAGAAGCCTTATCAGGTATCAAAAAGGCGCCCTGATCAGGCACGCATGACTTGCGCCGGACAGGGGCCTGAGCAGGGATCAATAAGGCGCCCTGATCAGGCACGCCTGATTTGCGCCAGACAGGGGCCTGAGCAGGGATCAATAAGGCGCCCTGATCAGGCACGCCTGATTTGCGCCGGATAGAAGCCTTATCAGGTATCAATAGGGCGCCCTGATCAGGCACGCATGATTTGCGCCGGACAGATTGGGCCGGAAAGATTGGGACGGTCATCGCCAAAACCGGAACAAAAACTAAACGATCAAGTCAAGTAAAATAAAAACTTAAACTTTAAAAAAATGTTTTCATATGTTTAATATTTTTAATAACGTTAGTAAACTTGATAACGTGTAACTGCGATAATAATTTAATAAATGTTGATCTATTTTTAAACAAAAAATTAATCAAATGATTGAGCCAGATGACACGCATGTCTCAGGCAGGATGAGGCACCTGGTCCGGGCCAGATAAGTTGCTTGATCCGAGCCAGATATAGTGCCTAATCCGAGCCTGGTAAGGTGCCTGATCCGGGCCTGATAAAGCGCCTAATCAGAGCCTGATAAGGTGCCTGATCCGGACCTGAATTTGCAAAAGCGTTACATCCCTGATCAGGGCCGGACTAAATTTGCCTGATCCGGCCCGGATTTGCTATTGTGGCAGCCTGATCCGGTCCGGATTTCACCCTGAACAAATTTCTGCTCGGGTGATGCCCTGCGATTCTTTGCTGAAACGTAACGAAATCGAGCCATTCTTGAAGCGGATGGTGATTGACGATGAAAAATGGGTCACACACGAGAACAACAGCCGAAAAAGATCGTGGTCCAATCGCGGTGAGCCGGCCCAAACGCGATCGCCAAGCCCGGATTAACGGCCAAGAAGGTTTTGCTGTGTGTGTTGGTGGGATTGGAAGGGAATCATTCACTATGAGCAGCTCCCATCGGGCCAAACACTCAATTCGGACCTCTACTGTCAACAACTGACCAGATTGAAGCAGGCGATCGATCAGAAGCGGCCAGAATTGGCCAATAGGAAGGGTGTTGTGTTCCATCAAGACAACGCCAGGCCGCACACATCTTTGACGACGCGCCAGAAGCTCCGAGAGCTTGGATGAGAGGTTCTATCGCACCCGCCGTATAGTCCAGACCTGCCACCAAGCGATTATCACCTTTTCAAGCGTTTGCAAACATTTTCTTGATGGCACAAAACTGGCTTCAAGAGACGCTTGTGAAAATGAGCAAGTTTTTTACCAATAGGGACGAGCGACTTCTTCAATCGTGGAATTATAAAATTGCCTTGAAAATGGACAATAGTTATCGAACAAAACGGCGCATATTTGATCTAAATCGGATAATCCAAACTATGTTAATTCCATCGTCGGAATAAAGCGAAAAAACGCTCAGAACTTTTGACTTCATCTAATATATATGAGGCATTCCAGCTAGCCCGTGACTCTGACTATTTTTTATTTTTCTAAAATAGTACCCCATGAAAGGAATATCTACAACAATTTTTAGATTTTTATCTCTTCGCGTTTAGGAGTTATAATTTTCCAAAAAAAAAAATGTCGATTTCGGAACTTTTTCAAACGTTCAAACGCTGATAACTCCTAAACTAATTGAGATATCGATAAATCTCCAGTATATATAGTTTTTCATTTTGAATCATACTTTCATGAAAAAAATATGAAAAATTATCAATTGTACTGGACCACGTAATTTTGGCTTCGAAAGTGAAAAGTATTTTTTTTAAACACGATTGTCATTTTTTTATTCTTTTCAAAAAATTCTCTAAAATAGAGTGTTCCATTCTATGATTTTTAAGACTAGTCTCATCGTGGGCCCATTTTTCCTTCTATTTTTTTTTTTTGCGAATTAATCATATTTTTTTTGAGAAGATTTTAATAATTTTCATCTCCAATAATGCCATATCCATTTTAATCTTGAATAATGCTAATAACGAAACGATTTATTTTTTGTGTTCTGAAATTAACGAAAAAAGTAGATTTTTTGTGCAAAATTAATTTTTTTCACTAGGGCTGATTTAAGCTGAATTAATTTTTTTTTTTTTTTAATAAAGGGCAAAGGATTATGCCCTTTATTTTTGAGAACCCCTGCAGGAGGATACGAACCACGTGTTCTCACAATGACGTCAGCTTATGCTTCGCGAAACTCCCTCCTGATGGAGTCTAACAAGACTCTCCAACTTTTTTGGCTTTTTTTTATATTCCTCTTCTGCTACTTTTCTCCCTTGTCTGTTTTTTTTTTAATTTCTGGATGTTCTGACTGGTCAAAGGGCATTGAACGGATACTGTATAGAAATTTGATTCGGAATAAAGTACTGCCCCTTATCTGCTTTCCCTAGACAACATCAAGCCATGATCAGGCCTTCCAATGTGGATTCAGGTTTGTCATGTAACAGGCCTCAGGCCACACGCCGATTCACCGTTTCCTTTTTGTTTCGCGTCCAACTAGCCGGGAACTTATTATTTCACAAATATAACAAAATCATAAGCGAAAGAGTGCACGGCTGTGAGAATAGGCACTTTTGTACGTGATACAAAACAACGTGGTCGAAGTTTTATCGTTGTACGATATGGTAGTTTGGTTACGCGAAGCGCTTCGCTCGAAGCCACCTGGCGCCGATTGTTGGCGAAATACATTCGGCTTGTATCTTCACGGCCACACAGAACATTGATATTTCCTGACGAGGCGATCACGATTTTAAAAACCACGCTACCACCTCTGCTCTAGTCTTTCGTCGTATCAAATAATTTGGTAATTCGTTACGTTCCGTAAGTACTCGCTGTAATAACATTATTTGTCATAAGTATTTTTATTCTCGTAGATTATCATTGATGAAAAAAAAAATGCTTATAACGGTGAATAGAATTACAACGGATGTATTAGTTTTATCGTAATCGATCATAAATATCTTTGATGGTGTAAAAAAAAGCTTTACACGGTTCTTGAAGTCGCGGGCTCCATTTCACGATGCCCTTTGAAGCCCTTTTAGCTCCGGGCTCAAATTATCTCGAGGCTGGCCCGCAATGTGGGGGCAACGATTGACGTTTCTCTCTTTCTCTCTCTCTCT